>CM019709.1:25016310-25616310 GCA_009760885.1 Achatina immaculata | reverse complement strand
CTGGTGACACTTTTCAAAATGGTGAAAGAGTCCTTAGTTACAAGCGATGCCGAGTGAGAAAAAGGAAGAGGAACACGGAAAATTTTTAATTTTTGATGATGTAGATAGGGGTATGGACATGGCCTGTGACCACCCCACTGCTCTTAATGTATCCCAAGTAGATCTAGACATATTTAGACGACTGGAGAAGTAGTTAGGAGGTTATTTCAGACATTAATTTAGCGAGAATGCAACATAGAATCACAATACGAGACCAACAAGTAGATCTAGACATCTCAGATGGTAAGTAGTGCAGATCTAGACCTAGCCGATGGTGAGCTTGGCACAGTCATTGTCTAAAAACATCACATTACTTTTTTTTTTCCTAAAAAACTCTGCATTTATGAAATTTTCATACATTTAGTTATACTTTGAAACATAATAAGTACACGGAAGTGCATGTAAATATTGTTTTCCATTCCATTTTACAACTATACCCCCTATACAGATCAAGACCCGCACTTTTATTCTGGCACCAATCTGAACATATGCGTTTCTTCCTCTGGCACGGGAAGAGTTAAATCACATATAACATACCTTGTCTGATACACTGAACAGGATAAGTGGCCTGGCCAAGGAAATTTGGGTCACCAAACATGTCCTCATCCATGATAGCAAATCGTATCAAAGCTAGCTCTGGACACATGATGTCAAATACACATGAATCGCCCCATACTGGATTCAACCCGTTGTCAACTGTCGGAGGAGATTGTTAAAATTAAACACTTTCTTTAGTGTTTGCCGATTATGAAGTCTGAAAGTATATGAGCACTCTTCTTTTTCTGCTTGAATATCAATTTTCCATTAATATACTGACATGAAAGTCAGAGACAAGATGTCTGTTAGGAAGTGTCATAAAATAAAACTATCAAGTCTGTGTTAAAAATATTCTGGTGTGCCTCACCTTTCAAGCCGATATTCTCAATCTTTTTTTTTTCTGACCATTCGAGAGTTGTTGAGAGTTAGTATCTGGTAAATCATGAGTAGAAGATGATATCATCAAGGTAACCACAATATCACCAAGGTAACCACAATATCACCAAGGTAACCACAATATCACCAAGGTAACGTGTATCAATTCATTAGGTGTCACACTGCATGCATTGTTGATGACGTTTCCCCACTTCTTGGTACTCCTAATCAGGCCAAATGTCTTTTTTTTTTTTTTTAAATTCCTGCCCCTCGTAGTCAGCTTGTTCATTTATTTTTCACTCTGTCTCCCTTTCTCTCTTTTCTCCCTTAAGTTTTCCAGTGGTTGTCATGTTCTCTTCTGTCTTCTCAACTTAACAATATGAAAAGCAAAAAAAAAAAAAAACAACAAAACAAAACAAGCTTACTCTGTCTAATGCTGTTTTAAATGTTGGACCATTGTCTCCTTATGCATAAGGCATCTCAAGTCAGTTGTTTCCAGATTTGGCAGTACTGTGTTGTTCTCTCCCCCCCCCCCCCCATGGACACTGAGGAGATCACGATGGGTAGTGTGGGAAAAGTTACTAGCAGGGAGCATTAGAACCAACAGAATGAAAAAAGTTTTCAGGGGCTCAAGGGATGAGGTCTGGGAGACAGGGGCAACTGTTAGAAAATGTCTGAGAACCACTGTCTTTAAAAAAAACAGATGCCTCAACTACATGAAATTCACATGAATGATTCAACGATTATTTTAAAAAAGTCACTGCTGTCAAACTCTTCCTTCTGACTTTCCTAAACTCTCCAAGAGTGACTTACCCTGAGGTGATGTTTTAAACTTTTGGTTGTCACACTCGATCCCTGCTATCTCAATCTCAACAAATGGGCTGGCAATCCCCCGCCCTTGCTTGACTAGATGCCTGGATGCCACAATCTGAAACAACAGCAACTTAATGTATCACTGCGGGTAATTATTACTATTAATTAGCATAACATAACCAGGATATGCAGATAACATTGTATTATCACTGTATGTATCCAACACAACTTGACCAATATATGCAGACTGCATGGAGAAAGAGAAAAAGAGAAAATGAAAATGATAGAGACATCTTGGAACAATAAAGATATCATAAAACAAAACATAAAGATGAGAGTTAAGAAGTACATAAAGGCAGCATGAAACATGACATAAAGATGGAAACTGAGACGGATATAAAAAACATGAAGAGACAAGACATAAAGACAGGAGGTTAGACAGACATAAAGACATTAAGAGACAAACATAGACAGGTGGCCAGAAGGACATAAAGACATCATGAAACAAGACAAAGATAGAAACTGAGAAAGACATAAAAATATCAAGAGACAAGACAAAGATGGGGTAAGGAGGACATAAAGACATCAAGAAACAAGACATAAAAACAAAAACTGAGGATATAAAAATGTCAAAAGACAAGACAAAGACAGAAAGTGAAAATGATGTCATGAAACAATGCATAAGACAGAAACTGAGTACATAAAGACATCAAGAGACAAACATAAAGACAAGTGGCCAGAGGGACACAAAGACATCAAGAGACAAACATAAAGACAGGTGGCCAGAAGGATATAAAGACATTAAGAGACAAACATAAAGTCAGGTGGTCAGAAGGACATTAGGACATTATTCTTCTTCTTCTTCATTCGCTTCTACCACCAAAACCGCACTGTGATCCTACTGAATTTACGCCTGTGGTCCTCGTTAGGTCCCGTGGTCTCCTGTGTGGTCCCCGAAAGGACCACACGAGATCCACGTGAGGACCACAAGGGGTTCAGAGTATCACAGGGCTTTAGCCTGTATTCTTGGTGGGTCTCAGAAGCGGGATTGCATGACACCATGGTTTCCATTGCACCAGTTTAGTCTAGGGTTGGACTTTCTTACCGGAAGACCTCGACGTGTTTAGTATATCAGTGCATCCCCGCCGGGTGAGAGGCGGTAGCCCACCCAGGCCAGAGTTGGACCTTCTCACCGGAAAACCTCGACATGTTTTGAGATACCCGTGTATCACCGCCGGGTGAGAGGTGGTTGCCCATCCAGTCCAGAGTTGGACTTTCTCACCGGAAAACCTCAGCGTGATTAGGATATGCAAACATCCCCGCCGGGTGAGAGGTGGTTGCCTATCTAGACTGCCCTGGTCCAGTGTCTCTGACTTCAGCATTTTGCGGTCGTGGCTGCTACTCCTCCTAGTTGTGACCAGGATGGAGCTTTTGTCCAGGAGGACAAATCCTCGCCACTAGTGACTTCCACCCCTGGGTTGAGCCAGTTTAGGCATATTATCCCAGTATGGGCGTGTTTGGGACGTGACCGACCTCTAGAGCAGAGGTACTGTGACATGCATAGCCTTCAAGATTCACCCCTGGTGTGAGCCATAAGGACATTAAGAGACAAACATAAAGACAGGTGGCCAGAAGGACATAAAGACATTAAGAGACAAACATAAAGACAGGTGGCCAGAAGGACATAAAGACATTAAGAGACAAACAATAAAGACAGGTGACCAGAAAACATCATGAAACAAGACAATGAAACTGAGAACATAATAACATCAAGAGACAAGACATAAAGACAGAAGGTGAGAATGACATAAGAACATCAAGAGACAAGACAAAGACAGGAGGTGAGAAGAACATAAAGACAACAAGAAACAAGATATCAAGACAGAAGGCCAGAATGACATAAAGACATCAAGAAACAAGATATAAAGCTAGACAGTGAGAAGGACACAAGAGACAAAGACAGATACGAGAAACAAACACATACATAGGATGGTCTGTTTAAGTGGACAATTATAAGAGATAAACTTCTGTACAAAAGGAAAACTCACACATATTGTCAGAGTCAATGGCTCTACGTTAAGCGTGGACAAAAACCTCTTCTCATACGGGCTGTACAAATCACTCCTCATAACTTCTGGCTGAAGAACATAACCACATCTGCAATTCAAACCATAAGCATCAATTATCTGGTTCCCTCTCATTACAACCTAAGAATTTATGCGTAAATGATGCCAAATTCTCTCTACAGGAAAGCAACGGTAGATCATGGCAGACATAGGGACCTGATATAGTGGATTATGTAAGAAACAACAAGTCAAAGGCATGAACAAATGAGGCCACATGGAAAAATAAAAGAGAAAATATTCATTCATTTGGCACCATCTCATCACCCATTAGTGATCATATTTCTAATAAGTTCACCAATGAAACATTTTTTTTTAATAAGCCTTCCATTACCAGTGCCATTTGGACTCCTTTTCTTTCTTTTCCTCTAGATTTTTCCAGTGAATGTCTTCTTGTGACTTTTGACTGTTGTTTCCTTATATTTTAAATAGCCTTTTATAATGTTCTGAAATTTTCCCTGAGAATATATTCACTTTCTGGATGTCCATAGTGCAAAGGTGATTGATAAGTTCTCAGCATAAGGTACAACAGATTATTTGTGGACAACTTTTTTGGGTTATCTCTCAACATAGTCCCCTTACAAGTTTATGCACTTAGTCCAGCGTTCCTGGAGAATACAGATCCCTTCTTTGTAAAAGTCAGCATCTTGAGCCAGTAGAAAATGGTCTACAGCATGAATGACGTCATCATCTGAAGCAAATTTGCGGTCACTGAGCTTCTTTTTGAGTTTGATAAACAGGTAATAGTCCGAAGGGGCCAAATCTGGGGAATACGAAGGATGTTCAAAAAGATGGAAGCCGCATTCATGAATGGCAGCCACTGCCACCACTGACTTGTGAACTGGAGCATTGTTTTGCTGAAAGATGACTCCTCTTGTCAATTTCCCTCCATGCTTTTCCTTCAATATGACCTGCAGTTGCTTCACAAGATTAGCATAATAGGCTTTGGTGACCATTCTGCCTTTTGAAGATAGTCTACCAATAGCATACCTTCTGAATCCCAACAGATGGAAGTCATCACTTTGTCTGCAGACAGAACCACCTTTGCTTTCTTTAGAGGTGGGGATCCATGATGTTTCCACTGCTTTGACTGTTCTTTGGTTTCTGGTTGAAAATGATGAACCAAAGTCTCATCCATAGTCACAAATTGCTGAAGAAACTTTTCAGGATCTGCAGAAAAATGGCCAAGATTGTCTCTTGACATGTTGAGACGCTGTCATTTATGATCAGCTCCAAGAAGTTTCGGGACCCATCGAGCAGAAACCTTTGTCATTTGAAGATTATTGTGAATAACGGCATGAACGCATTCCTGGGAGATAACCAACTCAGTAGCAATGTATCGCTCAGTTAGTCGTCGATCCTTCATTATCATATCATGGGTTCTGCTGGTGTTTTCATCGGTGGTTACCGTTCTTAGTCTCCCTGGACGGCGATCATCTTCCAGACTCTCCCTTCCATGTTTGAATTGAGCTGCCCATTTCTTCACTTTGCTGTAAGGAGGGGCACTCTCCCCTAGAGTCTCTACCATATCCTCATGGATCTCCTTTGATGATAAGCCCTTGATGCAGAGGTAGCAGATGACTGCTCGATGAGAAATTTTATCCATTTTCTCAATTTCTGCCACCCCTTACCACTTCAGTAGCCTGTACAAAAAAATTAGTTGCAGTTAATTTCTTGAAACTTGTTTAATCTTACATTAATGTGATCTACAAATGCACATAATATCAACTGTGTGTTTCAAGTATTTGTACCTTATGTCGAGAACTTATCAATCACCCCTCGTATTGTCCTTGTATACATAGGGGACAGGTGGTTCCAAGCCCCCACCACCCATGGGTGTCTAAAAGCATAAATAATACCAAACCCCCATATCTTATATCTTATATCCTTCCCGTGCCGTTAGACGTCACATAGGGCTCGCAAAGTAGTTCGCCAAGTTTTCCTTCGGCGAGTCTTTCAACCTCATCAAAGGATTTTATGCCTGTTAACTTGGCCTCTCTTAATAATGTTCTCTTCAGAGTTTCACGCGGTCTGCCCCTTTTTCTTCGGCCTGTTGTGTTCCACTTGATAGCTTGTTTTGGGATTCTCTGCTCATTTCTTCTCATCAAGTGGCCAACATATGTCCATCTCCTTTTCCTGATCACCCGTGAGACTGGTTGTTGTTCAGTCATCTGTCTTATCTCTGCATTGTTCTTGAATTCATTCCACTTGATGCCGAGTATTTTCCTTAGGCATTTGTTTTCAAAAGAGTCTAATTTCTTTTCTATTTCTTTAGTTGTTTTCCAGCTTTCGCATGCATAAATGAGGGTGGATATTACATTTGAATTGAATAGTCTTAACTTGGTTTTTGTGCTTATAACTTTTGAATTCCATATGTTCTCAAGATTCTTGAAGATTGATGCTGCTTTTGCAATTCTGATCCTAACTTCCTTTCTAGTGTCACCATCCTGGTCTATGTAGCTGCCAAGGTATGCAAATTGATTGACTTCTTCAATATCTGTCCCTTCTATGAATAAGAATATGATATGATAAATAATAATCTAACTAAACAACTATTGCCACTAACTATATAAACATATAATTACTGTAACTAAGTATATAAACATATAATTACTGTAACTAAGTATATAAATATATAATTACTGTAACCAACTATAAATACTACTGTAACTAACTATAAATATTAGCAACTAAAAGTAAATAAATGAATACAATTTTGTCCTATCAATAAATGTGCAGTACTAAATGTGCCTTATTATTGCACCACTGTAAAGTAAACATATTGTTAGGCTGAGGAGTATTTGTATGTGTTTTTTAACAAACATACATATACAAGGGCAATTCCAAAATCAGCCTCTGACTGGCTGATAAAAGTAAACTGACTACCACTGCAACACAGCACATTTCATGTACCATCAGTACAGTGTTATCTCACTAAATGACAACCACTGTATTCAGCTGTGCACAAGTAACAACTGAGTAAACATGGATACTGTAATTGCCATTCCCGCCAGCTGTGAGGTCCATGGTGTGACAATGGCATTTAACTGCAACTGGTGAACTTCAAAAATTTGACCAAGTTGTGCTTGGAAAATGCTTGTTACAACAATTTCAGATATTTCTGATGAGTTTTCTCCAATATCAAGGACTGGGTTGTTTCGAGCTGTCACAGATATGCATTAAAGATTTATTAACTTGTCATAGGGGTGTTTCATGATAGGTAGCTAAAGCAGTGGTTCATTATTACCTTATCATAAGGATGCTTTGTCATAGTGGTTAAGTCAGTGGTTCTAAATCTGTTCTGGTTGTGACCGACCCATGAGCCACAGAAAAAAAAAAAGATTTATAAAATACTGCAATTCACCAACAATTATTTCAATGGATAATGGTGAGTATAGTTGTTATTTTAACACACAGATTTGAAAACAAAGCAGGATTTCCAAACAAATGCAACCTCGTTGGGAACTTATGGGTTAAGCATTAGCTCTTTCTACTGAAGTCCACGGTTCTGTTCTCTGCCATTCTCTTACCAATTTCCTTCCTCTCATGTGTGAAGTGTTTGTTAATCTTCTAGTCTAACCCTACCTATCCAGCTCCATGATGAGACCTGCTCCAGCTCTGAAATTGTTCACAATAAACTGTACAGATCACAGCACAAGTTCATTTACCTGCCATTCATGAGAAACCTTCCCTGGTTTAACTGCATGGCCCTATCTGGCGTCTGATAATTCAAGGCCAACATCTGTGACCCACAGTTCCATATGGGCACTGGGTCATAGTTGGAAGAGTCCACTCGCTGACCTTTGGGGTATACTCGACTGAGCTGTTTCCTGTGGTAACTGTTGCATTCATTTGGTCAAGGAAATCTTAACTGAATCCATTTATTCCGTTTAAGAAAAAAAAAACCTCTTGACTGAATGGAGCTTAAGAAAAAACATGACATGGTATCCCCATCTGGGGGGGGGGGGGGAGAGAGAAAAGAGGGCCAAAGTTTCATCATCTTGAGAACATCTCTAAACAGAAAAGTAAGATATGGCATTTGTTATGAGCAGCATCTATGATCATCATCACTGGGTGAAAGAACAAACTGCTTGACCTCTTATCAGTCAAATATCAGCCTAAAACCCATCTCTGACAAGATGAATTTGGCTTCCAACTGGAAGATAAAACATGTTTCGCCATCTCCATCTCCTCCAGACCAAGCCTGATACACGTGAACTTTTTGGGGAACCCCCACTGGTAGCCTACAGACAGTACAAGAACCTCAGAGACCTTTTAATTCGTAGTCATCCTAAGACAGATGACACTTTTCATGGTACCAGACGCTGCGGACGCCGTAGATGCAACACTTGTCCATTTGTTGTCAAGGCTAGCCAGATCTCTTTCCCTAAGTCCACGTTATCAGTTCTGGAGGGTTTCACTTGTACTTCATGCAATGTTATTTATGCTATTATGTGCAAAGGGTGCGGTTTGAAGTACATAGGTGAGACTGGCTTACGCTTAGGAGATCGATTTCACCAGCATCTCAGTGATATTTCTAAGAGGGCCTGGACACCTGTGGCTAAACATTTTTGCCTTAGCAACCACAGGGGAAAATAGGACATTTCTGTTAGTGCGATCCACTCTTGTTCTGCTGATGTACGATCTCAGAGGGTCCTAGAACCGTGCCTTATTTTCCAGACTGGCTGTATCCACCCAGCTGGAATTAACAATGTCTTCAGCTTTCTGTAACTTCTTTAGTTTTCTACTTCCCCTTTTTTTTTTTTTTAACTCTACTTTCTTTCTCCTAGCTACCCCTCCCTACTGCCACCCTCTTTTTTTCTCTGGCAACATATTGGTGTTTACAGGGTCTTGTCCTATTCACCAGTTTCACATTTTCTCCCTGCAGGTATTTATGTTCTTCATTCATTATCTCTCCACTTCACTTTTTCCCTCCCCCCAATACTTTCTTCTCTAGCGGCTATCATGTTTCTATTGCCTTTCCCCCCACCCCTTTCCACCATTGTTTTCCTCCTCTCTCTCCACCTCTTCTTTACGACTGGTTCTATCGGGTATCCTTTGTTGTGGTCCGCTTGGTCCTTCTAAGACACACACTTCTCTGCTTTTTACTTCTGGAGGAGGCCCACATTAAGGTAAGTTCTTCTTTTTTTTTTTTTCTTTTTTTTTTTTGTTGTTGTCTCACTGTGCATGTAATCCTCGAAAAAGGCTCACGCCGAAATAACAGATGCTGCATGTTTTTCATTTATACATTCTCATACTTTCTATTCGTTTTTTCTCACTTTACTCACTCCCTCCCTCACTTTGTAAAACTGTACCATACACCTCTATCTACATGAAGATAAAACAAAAACTGGTCATTCTGATGCAGGAGGAAATCACTTGTTATGGAAGGCTGAAAGCACTGTTTAGGTCAGCAGCTCCTCTCAAGACAGACAGGTAACGGGAAAATCCCCATTTCCATGCCTGCATTAAGCCATACTGGGGATATAGTGCCAGGCCCGTATTTTCAAGGCCATCAACACGTGAAAGTGTGATGTGGTCAGTATCACACCTGGCAGCGTTTACCTTCCCAGATTTCTCTGGCACCCATTTTTAGAGACTGGGTGGACCCTGGAGCCTTTTCGGTGTGGTGGTACCAGCAAAAATGCCACTCTCAAGACAGATCCTACCAATATTTGACTGGCATAATTGACCACAGCAACAACAAGCCATGTTTCTGCTGCAAAGGTCTTGTCTCTCCTAAAACCCATGTTTCTGCTGCAAGGTCCTGTCTCTCCTAAAACCCATGTTTCTGCTGCAAGGTCCTGTCTCTCCTAAAACCCATGTTTCTGCTGCAAGGTCCTGTCTCTCCTAAAACCCATATTTCTGCTGTAAAGTCCTGTCTCTCCTAAAACCCATGTTTCTGCTGCAAGGTCTTCTCTCCTAAAACCCATGTTTCTGCTGCAAGGTCCTGTCTCTCCTAAAACCCATGTTTCTGCTGCAAGGTCCTGTCTCTCCTAAAACCCATGTTTCTGCTGCAAGGTCCTGTCTCTCCTAAAACCCATGTTTCTGCTGCAAGGTCCTGTCTCCTAAAACCCATGTTTCTGCTGCAAGGTCCTGTCTCCTAAAACCCATGTTTCTGCTGCAAGGTCCTGTCTCCTAAAACCCATGTTTCTGCTGTAAGGTCCTGTCTCTCCTAAAACCCATGTTTCTGCTGCAAGGTCCTGTCTCTCCTAAAACCCATGTTTCTGCTGCAAGGTCCTGTCTCCTAAAACCCATGTTTCTGCTGCAAGGTCCTGTCTCTTCTATACTCGTTTTTAAGTCTGGTCTTCACTTCAGCCCTTGCTCAGAGTCTACGCTAAGCGGAGATAAAGAAACTTATAAAAAGTCAAAAACAGTGGCGAAAGTTCCAGAAATAATGACTTAATAACAACTCCAGCACTCTCATTAAACATTCAAGGATACGCTAAAAACTGTTTCGCTCTATGTTTGTTAACCCATTTCTCGACTTTGGTCTCGGGGAAAGATGACATCTCGTAATATGGTCCTGGAATCTCTGAATACAAAATAAGATTGCCCGTAATTATCAAATGTAATCCAACATATTCAAAAGATAATAACTGTCCTGATTCTAGATAATCTGAAATATCAATCTCCAATAACAAAAATATTTACTAATCGCAAAATAACAATTAAAAAGCTACCTAATTTACAGAACAAAGAAATATTTCATTATTTAAAAAAAAGAGAAATGACGACAGCAGTAAAAATTGGTTGTAATTATAAATGTAGATACAGGTGTATGGTTCAGTTTTACAAAATGATAGAAAGAGAGAGGAATCTGGGCAGAAAGTATGTATGTTTTTCATTTATATGTGCTCATCTTACTTTCTGTCATTCTCGTTTCTACCCACTTTTCTCACTCTTTCTTTATGTAAAACAACCATACACCTCTCATCTACTTTCATTATTTGAAAAGCAATGTTTCATAATTCTAAATAGCAATTTTTTAAAAAAAATGTTTCCTAAATCTGATTTACCTTTAAGATATTTCCTAACAGTGTAAAAACTAAATTACTTGACTGTCCCAGTGTCAAAATATCCTGGAAACAAAATGCTAGGAGCTAAAAAAAAAGTCCTGCTCCACATTCGGACACCTCGGTCAACTGCAGCATAAAAATAGGTCTTGAAATGGGCTGCCTTTACACAAAAATCAGTTCACTTTTGACTCAGCTACTCCCATGCTCGGAAGCATATCATTCATTCATTCATTTGCATGTCCCTTGCGGAACTTTGCCTCCCAAACAGCACTCCTGTGGGCCTCTCGGTTGTGAGCAAGATGGCCTGCTGCTGTTGCATCCATTTCCAGATCGTCAACGATGTCTTGCAGCCATCTTCGCCTTGGTCTTCCTCTTTTTCTTTTTCCCATTATGTATCCTTCCAATACGGTCTTCTCTAAATTATCATGACGTTTAATGTGTCCAAAATATTTCAGTTTTCTCTCTTTAATCCTCTTCACTAGCCTTCAATATTAAGCTCTTGTAGTATAGATATATTTGTTCTTTTTTGTGTCCACGATATTTGGAGAACTCTTCTGTAGCATTTACATCATAAATGTGACAAATAATCAGACATAGTGTCCATACATCTCAGACAAAGTTTGAGAACTGTTACAGCATCACGATACCTTCGGGATTGAAAGGCACAGCCCTGCAGTAAATGATAAGATCCGAGAATTCTCTGGCAATCCTCATCGTTCGCTCCAGCAACCTTTGCCCTGAGGTCTGAAAGTCATTAAATAATCAAGGTAGAAATAACATAAACTACAAACAAGAAAATGATATAAGTAATTCATGATATAAATAGCAATCAAGATAATAGTAACAAAATCAAAATATGTATAATTCATGATATAAATAACAAATGAAGCTGTAGTTATCACAAAATCAGTATATAATTAAGTAGAGCTACAATCAGCATGATCTCAGAATTATAAAAAAAAATCAAAATATAAATCAAGATATAAATAACATACTGAAGCTATGGGATAAATAAAATATTCTGTAGGTAATTATGCTATGGTGTACATGGCACCACCATGCTATAAAGGCACATGCTATGGTGTACATGGCACCACCATGCTATAAAGGCACTTGAGTATAAACACTCATTTTCTCCTTGACCTGGTGCCACACAAAATGTTGATGCGGTCAGCTCCACGCCTTTACTTCCCCAGCTCAGGAAGCTGCCAGCTACCCATTTCTACAGCTAGGTGGCCAGAGTGCCCTCCAGGCAGGCTCAAACCACTAACCTCCGCATGACAGGCAAGCACAATAACCAGTATGTTGCTCAGGTGCTCTTGATGCACTGCACTTATGTCCACAAGCATACAACAAATGTACACTTTCATATAAAATCAAGGAAGTAACAAAATCACAGAAGTGCCCTAACCATCTTAACCGCAGCAGATGAAGCTATGGATATTTTTTCTCGCCAGTCCCTCATCTCATCTTCCGAGTCAACCGCAATTTCAATGGGCGGGCTGTTGTTCCGTGGAGCAATTCGAAACAGAAACCTATTCCCTCTTGGGGATAGTTCATCTGAGAATTGGACAGAAAAACATCAGAAACTACCAATATTTTTATCGGAGAGGAGGGTTGTGGTATTACACATGGCAAATCTGGAGGGGAAGAACATGGCTGGTGATAGTTTCTAGCACAGTCGTGAGAGACAGGAATGGCAGGTGATAGTTTATAGCAGTCAGTGAGAGACAGCAAGGGCAGGTGGTAGTTTATAGCAGTCAGTGAGAGACAGGAAGGGCAGGTGATAGTTTATAGCAGTCAGTGAGAGACAGGAAGGGCTGGTGGTAGTTTCTAGCAGTCAGTGAGAGACAGGAGGGGCAGATGACAGTTTATAGCACTCAATGAGAGACAGAAAGGGCTGGTGATAGTTTCTAGCAGTCAGTGAGAGACAGGAAGGGCTGGTGATAGTTTCTAGCAGTCAGTGAGAGGCAGGAAGGGCTGGTGATAGTTTCTAGCAGTCAGTGAGAGACAGGAAGGGCAGATGGCAGTTTATAGCACTCAATGAGAGACAGAAAGGGCTGGTGATAGTTTCTAGCAGTCAGTGAGAGACAGGAAGGGCTGGTGGTAGTTTCTAGCAGTCAGTGAGAGACAGGAAGGGCTGTTGAGAGTTTCTAGCAGTCAGTGAGAGACAGGAAGGGCTGGTGGTAGTTTCTAGCAGTCAGTGAGAGACAGAGAGGACTGGTGGTAGTTTCTAGCAGTCAGTGAGAGACAGGAAGGGCTGGTGGTAGTTTCTAGCAGTCAGTGAGAGACAGAGAGGACTGGTGGTAGTTTCTAGCAGTCAGTGAGAGACAGAAAGGGCAGGTGATAGTTTCTACTACAATCAGTTAAACAGATATGGCAGGTGATAGTTTTTAGAACAGTCAATTAAAGACAGATATGGCAGGTTATAGTTTCTAGCACAGTCAGTTAAAGACAGATATGGCAGGTTATAGTTTCTAGCACAGTCAGTTAAAGACAGATATGGCAGGTTATAGTTTCTAGCACAGTCAGTTAAAGACAGATATGGCAGGTGATAGTTTCTAGCACAGTCAGTTAAAGTCAGATATGGCAGAGAATGACATGATACACAATAGCTCTAGATTACAGCCATCTAGAAAATGACATTATACATAATAGCTACAGATTACAGCCTTCTAGAGAATGACATGATACACAATAGCTCTAGATTATAGCCAACAGACTGACATGATATACAATAGCTCTAGATTACAACCAACTAGAGAATGACATGATACACAATAGCTCTAGATTACAGCCAACTAGAGAATGACATGATACACAATAGCTCTAGATTACAGCCAACTAGAGAATGACATGATACACAATAGCTCTAGATTACAGCCAACTAGAGAATGACATGATACACAATAGCTCTAGATTACAGCCAACTAGAGAATGACATGATACACAATAGCTCTAGATTACAGCCAACTAGAGAATGACATGATATACAATAGCTCTAGATTACAGCCAACTAGAGAATGACATGATACACAATAGCTCTAGATTACAGCCAACTAGAGAATGACATGATACACAATAGCTCTAGATTATAGCCAACAGAATGACATGATACACAATAGCTCTAGATTACAGCCAACTAGAGAATGACATGATACACAATAGCTCTAGATTACAGCCAACTAGAGAATGACATGATACACAATAGCTCTAGATTACAGCCAACTAGAGAATGACATGATATACAATAGCTCTAGATTACAGCCAACTAGAGAATGACATGATACACAATAGCTCTAGATTACAGCCAACTAGAGAATGACATGATACACAATAGCTCTAGATTATAGCCAACAGACTGACATGATATACAATAGCTCTAGATTACAGCCAACTAGAGAATGACATAATACACAATAGCTCTAGATTACAGCCAACTAGAGAATGACATGATATATAATAGCTCTAGATTACAGCCAACTAGAGAATAACATGATACACAATAGCTCTAGATTACAGCCAACTAGAGAATAACATGATACACAATAGCTCTTGATTACAGCCAACTAGAGAATGACATGATACACAATAGCTCTAGATTACAGCCAACTAGAGAATAACATGATACACAATAGCTCTTGATTACAGCCAACTAGAGAATGACATGATACACAATAGCTCTAGATTGCAGCCATCTAGAGAATGACATGATACACAATAGCTCTAGATTACAACTAGAAAATGACATGATATACAATAGCTCTAGATTGCAGCCAACTAGAAAATGACATGATACACAATAGCTCTAGATTACAGCCAACTAGAGAATAACATGATACACAATAGCTCTAGATTACAGCCAACTAGAGAATGACATGACAGCTCTAGGATACAGAAAACTAAAGATGACATGATACATAACTCTTGAGTCATCAAGTGCAGAATGACAGCTTTTGGGTATCTAGTTTGAGCAATGACAAAATGTATCACTGTTTTTGAGTACAATGAACTAGACAATGGCGGCAGCCAAAATTAGAATGACACCATACTTCATGAAAACAGCTAGGGAGACTATGACAGCTCTTCAGTACAGCAGACCAGACAATGACATGATTCATGACAGCTCTTATGTACAACCAACTAGACAATGACATGGTTCATGACAGCTCTTACGTACAACCAACTAGACAATGACATGACAGCTCTTATGTACAACCAACCAGACAATGACATGATTCATGACAGCTCTTATGTACAACCAACTAAACAATTACATGATTCATGACAGCTCTTATGTACAACAACTAGACAATGACATAATTCATGACAGTTCTTATGTACAATCAACTAGACAATGGCATGATAATGACAGTTCTTGAGTACAACCAACTAGACAATGACATGACAGCTCTTATGTACAACTAACTAGACAATGACATGATACATGACAGCTCTCGAAAATAACCAATCAGACAATCACATGACAGCCCCTGAGTACAACCAACTAGACAAAGACATGACAGTTCTTGAGTATAACCAGCTAGACAATGGCATGATAGCTTTTGAGTACAACTAACTAGACAATGGCATGATAGCTTTTGAGTACAACTAACTAGACAATGGCATGATAGCTTTTGAGTACAACTAACTAGACAATGACATGACAGTTCTTGAGTACAACCAACTAGACAATGACATGACAGCTCTTGAGTACAACCAACTAGACATTGACATAATACATAACTCTTGAGTGCACCCAATTAACAGACATGATGCGTGACAGTTCTTAAGTACAGCCAGCTAAATGACACATGATAGCTCCAGTGTCATATGGCAAGATACCTCAAGCACACGGTCACCTAAAGAAAGAATACAGTAATCCCTCACCAATGCAGCAGCCTTTCACATCAATGGCCCCCTGCTGTAAGGCACCAAGAGGGGTTGACTCTGCAGAATTCTCTGACTGAGTGTCCATTTCTTCCACATAATTTGCTGGGAACCACAACTGTTTCTTTGAGCCATAGTCACCGCGCCACCTGAAAAAAAAATGAGTTACAGCACTAAAGTTCTACAAAGATTGGGCTTTAAGTGATACATAAAAGAAATGACAACTGCAGGAAAACTGGTTCTAGTAATGAAAATAGTTGAGTGTGTGGTTCAGTTTTACAAAAAGATAGAAAGATTGAGGAAAGTGGGTAGAAATAAGAATGACAGAAAGCCAGAGATTAAGTGATATAAGAGTATAGTCACAGGGTGTGGTGACTGTGTGGCAATGTGGTAAGTGCACTTGTCTCTAATGGTGAAGGTTGATAGTTTGAATCCCCTGTCACCCAGCTGTGTAAAAGTTACCAGCTTTCTTCTAGAGCTGGAGGACAGGTGGCCTGGTGTGACGCTGACCACGTCACCATCCAGTGTGCTGACAGGCCAAGGAAAATATGGACACATTCCCCCTAGGTGCCAGCATGGCAAAATAGGGCTACATTTACCTTTACCTTTTAGTTGCAGGGTTAAAGCTCTTCAAAGAATGGAACTTTAGCCCTGTAGGAGTAATTTCAGTTCTATAAGAGTAATGTTAGTTCTATAAGAGTATCAGTCACAGAATTTGAGCACTTCAAAGACTGAAGCCTTAGTACTGCGGAGGTACCAATAATAGAATTTGAAACACTTCAAAGAATGGAGTTTTAGTACTAAAACTATCGGTCACAGAATTTGAGCACTTTAAAGAATAGACTTTTAGTACTAAAATGAAATGGATAAAAGCCCCATTTCCATGCCACTAAAGCATAACAGTGGTACAGTGTTAGGCCCATATTTCCACGACCTTCAGGATATGAAAGAGCCACATTTACTTTCCCTTATTTCTCTGGTACTCATTTTTTAGAGGTTGGGTGGACTCTGGGGAGTTTTTTGAAGTGTACCAGGAAAAAAAAAACTCACTGTTTGGGACTTGAACCCAGTACCTCCAGATTAGTAAACCAAGCGCCTAACCACTAAGCTAACCAGGCCACCTTACTACTACAATGGTAGCAATAACAGAGCTTAAGCGCTTTAAAGACCAAAGTTATCTTTCTCTCTCTGAACCTTAAGTGCCCAGGGCACATGGGGCTTCCGCAAGGGTTTTCCAATAAAATGCCTGTCCTTCACCTTTTTTTCTGCTCTTGCCCAGGTGAGCCCTCTATTGCTCAACATCCTTTCTGTTGTTCTTCTCCATGTCTCTTTTGGTCTACCCTTACTTCTGTTCCCCTGTGGTGTCCATCTTAGTGCTATTTTTGGTAGTGAGTTGTCAGTCATTCGGAGCACATGTCCCAACCATCGCCAGCGTCTTTCCTCAATAATTGTTGTCAGTGGCTTCATGTGCATTTCTGCCAATAAGATGTTATTTCTTATGGTGTCTGGCCAAAATATTTTTCTAATTCTTCGTAAACATTTAGTCTGGAAAGAATTCAACTTGTTTTCTATGGTTTTGGTGATTTTCCAGCATTCACTTCCAAAGTTCTAGCTACTATAAAATTGTCAGTTACAGGACTACTGCTCGTCAAAGAAATGAATTTTAGCCTAACTTCTTTTATACCCTTACTAAAAGAACTTAATACTGAAGAAGGCCCACTAGTAAAGAGAATTAAACAGAGAAAACTTAAATACTTCGGACACATTAAACATGAGAGTTTAGAGAAGACCGTCTTGAAAGGGTACATAATGGGGAAAAAGAATGAGAGGAAGACCAAGGTGAAGATGGCTGCAAGACAACGTTGATGATCTGCAAATGGATGCATCAGCAGCAAGCCATCTTGCTTACAACTGAGAGGCCTACAGAAGAGCTGTTAGGGAGGCAAAGTTCTGCAAGGAACATGCAATGACTGAATGACTGACTTTTTTTTAACTGAAAAAAAAAAAAAAAAGAAAAAAGAACTCAGAAAACTGAAACAATTCTACCGCATTTTCCATTTGCTGAAATAAATATACAGATTTGGAATTTTAATCCTACTGCATTTCTCATGTTAAAAACAAAAACAAAAAACGTTTCAATATCCCAACAAATGTCTGAGCATGGGGATAATATAGAAGCAGAAAAATTGATATCAAAATATTCAATCGATCAAGTGCCATGCTGTGTGGCGTAGGTGATCATTTCTCTCCACAACTCCCTGTCTTTAGACCTGATTAAGAGACCCGCCGGTGACTTTCTTCCTAGCCACACTGATAGCCCATCCAGTAACTTTTCTCTCTGTCTTCCTCTGTTTCTTCTTCCCTCAGTTTTTCCAGTTGCCACAATGTGTTCCAATTTTCCTCTTCTCAGAAAATGTCCTACAAATCTCGCTTGTCTGCCTCTGATCTTTGCTGTAATTTGCCTTTTAACTCCAGTCTCTCTTAAGACTTCTTTGTTGGTTTTCTTAGCTATCCCTGGTACCTTCAACATCCTTTTTATAAACCACATTTCCATGGCCTCCATTTCTCGCTGTACTCTCTTATTCATGGACCATGCTTCATATCCATAAAACAAAATAGGCTTGATGTAACAGTTAAGTACTCTGAATCTTGTTTCCATTGATATGGATCTGTTGCACAAGATGTTTCTCATTTTGATATGATATCAAAATATTACACTTACAAAAAAATTTCAGTTCACTCCATTACATCATAAAGCTTTAACTCAAAACAGGAGATCTAAACTTGGGACTAAAATAATGGCAAAGTTAAACACTGACAAACGAGAAAAAGAACCACAAGAACTACTCGATACAGCGGTAAAGGAAAGCGAAAGAAAAGGACTCAGCTTGAATAAGAAGAAAAATGAAGTTTATGGTCATCTCCAAGAAAAGAGAGATCCCTAAATGCAAAATAACAGTGAATGGCACAATATTAAAGCAGGCAGACAGGAACATTCTAGGCATCTAGGAACAATCCTGACATCAGATGGAAGATGTCCAATAGAGACAAAGAGCAGAATGACCCAAGCTGTTTTCCAAAATAAATGAAAAGTTTTTTATACAAGTTACTGCCATTGAGTGTAAGGAAAAGGGTGCTCAAATGCTACAGCCAGTTCTTATCTACAGATGTGAAACCCTGGAAAGTTACAAAAGAGATACAGCAACAACTGGATGCCACAGAAATGTGTTTTCTCAGAAGAATGTTAAGAACACCATGGATGACAAGAAAATCAAATGAAGAAATTTTGCAAGAGACTGACTCAAGAAGACAAATAATTACAACAGTCAGGAAAACCCAGTCTAAATTTATATGATATAAGAAAAGAGGCCAAGGTAGACCAAGAATGAAAATCCTGGACGGATTGGCAAGATGGTATGGAAATAGGACGCCAGACCTCAAAGAGGCAAGGCAACACAAAGCAGCATTGTAAAGAGTTACACTGCCAATGTCAGTAGGCACGGCACTTGATAGACACTAAATGTTGATACTAGAACAAAACTAACTGTTTAACACTGGCACTAAGGTTAAATAACAGAAAGGTTCAACACTGGCATTAGAACTACTGTACAATATGATAAGAGTTAAACACTGATATCAGAACTAGATGTTACACAGAATGACTTGGAGAACAAAGCCAAAGATATAAATGACTGGAAAGTCCTTGTCTGTTGCTTAAGCTCTGAAGGAGAGGTCATGGACATTGACTGAATGATTAACCAATCAGAATTATGATGTCAAAAAATTGAAATGTTTACATCAGAAAACTAAAACAGAAAGATTAAACACCGGAACAGAAATTATAATACAAATCCAAACAGATCTTACATCCTTTCTGTGCCGTTAAACGTTACATAGGGCTCGCATAGTTGTTTGCCAAGTTTTTGTGTTCTCTGCGAAGTCTTTCACTTCATCAAGGGATGTTATGCCCACTAAACTGGCCTCTTAACAATGTCCTCTTTAGAGTTTCACATGGTCGACCTCTTTATCTTTGGTCTGTTGTGCTCCACTTGATAACTTGTTTTGGCATTCTCTGATTGTTTCTTCTCATCATATGGCCTGCATATATCCATCTCCTTTTTCTGATCACCCATGAGACAGGTTGTTGTTTGCTCATCTGTCTTATCTCTGTGCTGTTCTTAAATTGATCCTTGACAGAAAATGTATACACCAATACTAAAACTACAATAACAAAAGCCTAAAACACTGGCACAAGACCTGAAATAAGAAAATTAAACACTGACAACACGTGTAACCAAAGACATCAGAACTATAATAACAGATGAAATTCCAACAATCAACAAAAGCCACAAATTCATATTTCTTCTATATATCATGCAGCACTGCTGGAACTTACCATCCTCCATCCTGTTTTGTGACATTTGTGATGATGGCATCCTTACAGAAGGAAAGCTCATCACTTCGGTTGGCGCTGTAGTCATGGAGGGCTTTAACTCGGAGCTACAAGAAGGATGCCATATTTAGGGGGGAAAAAAGTTGTGAAAGAATATGATGCTGTAAGAGCAAAGTTTCAAATTCAACTTCATCTTCTACCCACATTTTCCACACACATGCACAAGATACTCAATCACCAGCTCTGACCAGTCAAAAGCTGAGTGAACAAGCTTTAACTTTCAACCTACCAAACATCATCCATAGCCTACACTTTTTTAGTAACAAAATAAATCTCAACCACAATTTACTGGGAAAACGACATGATTTCTATTTTTAGCATTTACAGTAGTTTATAAAATTACAAATGCTTTGATTATGGAACACAACTACAAGGCTGTAGGTTTTTTTTAGCTCTATAAATGGTTCACGGTAGATTAAAGAGTTAAACAGAAAAATCCAGAAACAGGGATCCTCTAAGTCAGTCATTGGCAAGGTTCTCTTCAAAACATCCTCTAACATCCTGGGAAATGAGGATGACCAGGGCAGCCTGCCACTAGCATCATCATCATCATCATCATCACCATCATCATCTGTTACCATGATCAACAATGGGCAGAGAAAAAAGTGTTATTTCCTTTCATTATGAACAAATAATAACACCATGTACATACAGCTTCCTCAGATAAACCAGACACTATCAAAAAATGGTTCTAAGATGTGGCGATTCTGATTTCAAGATGTGATAATACCGATCTCAAGATATGGTAACACTGATCCCAGGATATAACAATACCAATCTTAAGATATAATAAAACTGATCCAAGGATATGGTAATACTGATCCCACAGGATGTGGTAATACTGATTTTAAGATATGACAAAACTGATCCTAGGATATGGTAATACTGATCCCAAGATGATGCAGGAACAGTTTACTGAGACTGTGCACTGGGACAATACTGCCATCTTGTCTTGTCCATCGACAATCCAGCAACATGACATTTATAACAAATCTATCAAAAGTTTTTATGACAAAGCATGGTGGTATCAGAAGGATCTCTTCCCTAACAGAGTGTAAAAGACAATCCTCATAACGGACTTCCCGCAGGGATAGATAGCAGAGTCTGACAGCTGCTGACACAGTGGAGCACCCAAGGGTGTATTTTTGAAAGCTGTGATGTTGGATCCTGTTACTGATACATCACAGGCCCATCTCAGCTGATCTATGGATCTACAATAGGATCGGTATATGAGTTTGCCATAATCTGAAATGTTGTCAACACAACCAAAAGCCTACCAAAATATGCTAAATGAATGGCTCCCTCACCCCCACACCACATCACACCACACACACACACACGCACACACACACATACATTATCTAAACTTAATTATGAAAAATGAATATTCATCTTCATTGTACAATATAAATTAAAATATGATTATATGTTACTTCATCCATATTACAGAATGTATGAATTGCAGAGAATAAAATTATGTTAATACATAATTAATAATATGATCCATAAAATGTCAGAATAAAGACATGCAAAAAACTTGGTGAGTCTATAATTCAATAACAATTAAAAACTTAATTTCACATTTTACATTACAAGATAAAAGCTATTGTTAGCACTTAAAATATATGGATACATTTTTTTTTTTTGCATTACAAGATAAAAGCTATTGTTAGCACTTAAAATATATGGATTTTTTTTTTGGCATTACAAGATAAAAGCTACTGTTAGCACAATTAAATATATGGATAAGTGTTTTTGCATTACAAGATAAAAGCTACTGTTAGCACAATTAAATATATGGATAAGTGTTTTTTCATTACAAGATAAAAGCTACTGTTAGCACAATTAAATATATGGATAAGTGTTTTTTCATTACTCAATAAAGCTATTGTTAGCACTTAAATATATGGATAATTTACAAGGTAAAAGATATTAAGCACTTAAATGCACTTATTTTTTTTTATATTACCTGACAAAAGCTCACTCATTTATTTAATGTAGCAACATTTTTTTTTCTCAATTCATATAATAGAACTCATTAGAAATCACTTTAAATTACAGATAAATCTTTCATTAAAATTCATATATGAGCTCTCTTCAGCACTCAAGTTAAATTTACTGACAAATCTTTTGTTAAAATTCATATATGAAATCTCATTAGCACTCAGATTAAACACTGATTTTTGTGTTGTTACACTTTTTTACACGAGATCTCACTAACACTCAAGCTGCTAAATACGTACACAAGATAAGTGATCTAATTATAACTTAAAACGTTACACTAAATGACTTTTACATCAACAAAATCAGCTTTAACAGCATAAAAAAAAGTGCTCAGGGTACACATACAAAAAACATACGGCGTTATTAAAGGACATTTACATGCAAAGGTTTATATGGCACAACAGCAAGCAATAAAACTGATCAACAGGCTACTGAATGCAATATATTATCTCCACAGCTGTTGTTATACCGTTGCACAAAGCTTGTCTCGAATATCTACGTAGAATTATGATGTATTTCTAGTATATAATTGATAATGATAACGAAGATGTGGCATAATTTTTACAGTACGAGGGCAAGTCAAAAAGTAAGCCCAAATCAAGTGACACAACCAGTGAAAAATATATGAAAATGACTCCAGGCCAAAAAAGTCTCCATATATTTCAATGTTTACTTCCCTTGATTTGTGACTACTTTATTACTTGCCCTTGTATATATGGAAACAACAACAACAAAAAAAGCCAAAGGAGCCATATAACGACTGCTGACTTAAGTGTCACTCTGAAATTGTACTTTCATGAACCATTCAAAGCTTCTGAGGGTCACGTGCCATTCATAAAATATAGATTCTGTGCCCTGTTTAGAAACTTTGGGCTTTGCTTACAATTTAGACACAGCAAGTTTGTAGAAATTATTTTAAAATGTTTTGTACAAATCAGAGGTTGGGGCTTTTAGACAACTCAGAGGTTGAGGCTTTTAGGGGTTGAGGCTTTTAGACAACTCAGAGGTTGAGGCTTTTAGAGGTTGGGGCTTTTAGACAACTCAGGGGTCAAGGATTTTAGAGGTTGAGGCTTTCAGACAACTCACAGGTTGAGGCTTTTAGACAAATCAGAGGTCAAGGCTTTTAGACAATCAAAGGTTGAGGCTTTTAGACAACTCAGAGGCTGAGGCTTTTAGATAAGTCAGGGGGTGTTGAGGCTTTTTAGACAATTCAGAGCTTGAGGCTTTTAGTCAACTCAGGGGTTGAGGGTTTTAGACAGGTCAGAGGTTGAGGCTTTTAGAAAACTCAGAGGTTGAGACTTTTAGACAACTCAGGGGTTGAGACTTTTAGAAAACTCAGAGGTTGAGACTTTTAGACAACTCAGGGGTTGAGACTTTTAGAAAACTCAGAGATTGAGACTTTTAGTCAACTCAGGGGTTGAGACTTTTAGTCAACTCAGAGGTTGAGACTTTTAGTCAACTCAGAGGTTGAGACTTTTAGTCAACTCAGAGGCTGAGACTTTTAGTCAACTCAGAGGCTGAGACTTTTAGTCAACTCAGAGGCTGAGACTTTTAGACAACTCTGAGGTTGAGGCTATTACACAATTCAGAGTTTGGGGTATTTAGAAATCTCTGTTCTTGTGGTTCACTTACAGACCAGAGTCTCGCAGGCCACTTAGAAATCTTATCTCGTGATATGTTTGGGACTAGACACAAAGTTGGTCTGAGTTCAGTTCTAATTTTGAACTAAATGACAGCTATGTCGTTTCTTTCCTCTTTTCGTGTACATTGGAACCAGCAATAGAAGCAAGGTGAGAAGTTTAAGCAGAAGAAGATAAGTAGTAGATGACAAGTAGCGGAAGGTAAGCAGTAGAAGACAATTGTAGAAGATAAGCAGTAGATGACAAGTAGTGGAAGATAAGCAGTAGAAGATAAGTAACAGAATATAATTAGCAGAAGACAAGTAACGGAAGATAAGCACTAGAAAACAAGTGGCGAAAGACAAGTAACTTAACTAAAGCTTAGCAAAAGATAAGTAACCTAACCAAAGGTTATCATTTTCTTATCTTATCATTTTATTTTATATTCATTACAGAGTTCTATATTCCGTTCACCATTTTATCTCCATCGCATTGTTCAAAACTTTCAACCAATTTCACATTCATGGGCTTTCTTCATATTCATGGAACTGATCTGGAATATGTTCATGATAATATTAATGTAAACATCAGTTCTTCAAAGGCTTTTCAAGGTCAGAAAACTTTTGACTCATTAAAAGTCTTTGACACCATGAGATGATGGACTCCTATGCTTCCATTTTTGTGCTTACCTATGTCTATCTGTCTGCATTTTGTGCCCATCTTTCTTTCAAAGAGGATACGAAAAAATCCAAGTGTTTAATTCCTCATATATTTTTGGGTGTTTTATCTATTGTGTTATTTTTGTAAGTGAAACTCAAAAAAAAGCTTCTGCTGAAAGTTCTGGATTGTTGTACGTTCTTCTGTGCTCATCTTACTTTCTGCCATTCATGCTCACTTTCCTGGCTTTATCTTTTTTGTAAAACTGAACCATAAACCCATCTACTCCTGGTCTTCACAATGAAGGGGCTGAAAATGCATTTCTTCAGAGAGATAATGAATGAAGAACGAACAGAAGGGGGCATAAACACCTTGTCTTGTCCATCATTCACCGGTTTCATATTAATTCCCTGCTTCCCTCACCTTTCCTCACAATTTGCGTCTCTGGCACCTTACAGGTGTTTATGGTCTCTTTTGTTTGTTCTTCATTCATTATCTCTCTGCTTCCCCTTCTCCCTCCCTCCATCCAACACCTACTTCTTAGAGGCCTACACGTGTCTATTGCCCTTCCTTCCCCCCCCCCCCATCTATCATCTTTTGATAGCTTCTTTTTTCTTATTGGCTTCATCTGCTATCCTTTGTCTGCCCCCCCCCTCTCCGGTCTCTATGCCTCATCAATAGGACATGCATTCTTGTGTTTCCTACATAGGAGGATGCTACTAAGATAAGTTTTTCATTTTCTGTTAGTTACATGTCATGTTTTTTTTTTGTGTATGTAATCGTCAAAAAAGGCTCACGCCGAAATATTGGATGTTGTATGTTTTTCATTTATACATTCTCATCTTACTCTTATACTTCCTATTCATTTTTTTCTCTTACTCACTCTCTCTGTCACCTTGTAAAACTGCACAATACACCTCTATCTACCTTTATGAAATAAAAACGTCATCTGATACACTATTTATGGAACAAAAATGCTCCTTTCATATAAAAATTTATGGCATAAATGTGCTGATTTATTCATATATCATCAAACTAATTTTCCAGAGTTCATCGCTCTCTATTTTCCTATTACAGATTCCTCCACTGTCTTCTTCCGTCTGTCACCCTATGAAAAAAGCACGCAAAATGCCAAGTGCCGCACAAATAGTTTGCAGAAGCACACCAACCAAACTGGCAAGTGTTGTGCACAAAGCTTCGCTTATATCTGAGATCCAAGGAAAATTATACAAAGACTAGAGAAACACTATGAAGAGCGTTATAAAATAAAATTTCAATCCAATAAAGCCTGCCCCACTTCAAGAACAAATCATATTTTCATTTCTTTTCTCATCATTTCAACAAGTTATAGGTAGTTTATGTAATAAAAGCACTGTTCAAGAAAATTATATGTTGAAAAAATGTTATGTATTAAGAATATTATTTACGGAATAAATGCTGCATATTTGGAATATTATGTATGAAATAAATGCTGCGTGTTAGGAATATCATTCACGAAAATAAACACTGTGTATTAGGAACATCATTTATGGAATAAAACCAGCATTAGGAGTGTTATTTATGAAATGGAGAACAGCATTAGGAATATTTATGGAATAAAACTGTTTACAAGGAAAATCAATTATGAGATATAACCAATATATTACACATATCATTTATGGAATAAATTATCCGTATTTATGAAAAGAATATGATATAAATTTATGAAGGGAATGTAATTCATGGAATGAAGCACAAAATTCTGAATATTTACAGAATAAAATCTCTTGCAATTAGAATTCCAAACATTGGAAAAAAAAGAAATCAATGTACTAGGAATATCCCTCTTGGAATATAAAGACTGAACTGAGCACATCGATTAAGGAATCTCGACTCTCAAAGCAGCCTAAAGGTTAACACACTGGTCCAGAATAAACAGATCTGATGTCAGTGCCTGCTGTGTTGTAACTGCAATTTTTCTGCAAAGCAAAGCATGAGTTACACCCATGGGCACGTGCCCGTAAAGCACAATTTAAGTACCAGTCCACCAGAATAACTACAATAAGAGCTAAATTATACTACTTCATAAAATTCTGACACCTGGCCACTTTCAAAATACTTCAGAAGAATCAAAATTTCAGAACAAAATATTTCAATCTTCACTTGATTAAAATATTAACAAACAAAAGGGAAAAAATCAAATAAATGACTACCAAAACTATAAATAAATTGCACAGCACATTCTATGGTATAAACATCTTTTTTAAACACAATAATTTACTCATTACAAAATGTTCTTTCCTGTTAAATTATCAAATTTAAACTGACTCTCATAATTAAAGAAATCAAAAAATGTTCTTCTTAGTCTGATTTAATCTAAGCAATGAAATGAAAATTGATCCTTTCATTACAATTTAATACAAAAAGTAATTTTAAAAAAAACATTCCTATTTTATAAATAATTAAAATAAAAACTCCTGCTCTTAATATAATTTAATAAAGCAAAAGCGAGATTTTAAAATTTGGGAGTAGGAAAAAAGAAGCAAAACAAAATGCAGATTACCTTCGGCACAAACTCATTCGGTTGGTGGTAAATGCCATCATAGTATATAGCACTGTCATCGGGATCCTACAACATCAAGCAAGCATCTGGTAGTTTTAAAAAAAGGCCAGTTCTACTAAGCTTGTTATCCAACACTCGCTGCTTAGTCTGAGATAGCACAGTTTTTGTCTGCCACACCTGACTTACCTTTGCCTTGGAATATGTGTTTATACTCTCTATAAAAGGTGTGTTGTCTACTCAGAAAATGTATTTGTAGCCTGAAGAAAATATGTTTATGATCTTCTTCCCCCCCCCCCCACCTAGAAACACCATTTTTATACTCCCCCATAAACTCCCACAGAAACAGTGTTTATACTTCTCCCCCCCCCCCCCCCGTCCCAGAAACAGTGCTTATTCTCCCCCACAAACAAGTGTTTATACTCCTTATAAAAGGCTGTTCTCCTCCTCAGAAAATGTATTTATTTAAACGCTGAAGAAAATGTGTTTTATTCTCCTCAGAAAAAAATTCTTTATTTATTCTGCTCAGATAAAAAACAAATTTATAATTAAGAGAAAGTGTAATTCTTGGGGGGGGGGGGGGGGGTCAGGGGAAATGTTTATGCTCTTTGATTTTTTATCAAAACATTTCTTTTAAAAAAAAAAAAATCTTATAAGGGTCTGTAACCAAACCCATCATCAATTCTCACCACATCAAAAAGTACACAAAAAAGTGCAGTTAAAAAGCAGGGGGTGTGCGATACTTCTTTAACAGACTCCACCACCATGGGGATTATGGCAATCCCTGCCCCATTAGCCAGGCTAGGCCTGTTACCGGGGGTACTACAGAGAGGTGGGAAAGGGTCTTTGTCAGCTATGGTTCGCTAACCCTGACACTGGCATATATTTTACAATTATATTTCCAACTTTTTCTCCCATCTGTGACAATGAACAAACATGATAAAAATTCTTTTGCTACATTAAAAACTGGAAGGAAAAAGAAAGAAAGAGATCATTACAGGCCAACAATCAAATGTGTGGCAGACAAAACACCATATATAAGAATGGTTCTCAACATCCCAGATTCCGATCCTCTTATTTCAACTCAGGCTGTCCCAGAATCCTCCCCTGTATATCATCATCCAGAAAGGATTTTCACAATTATACACTCTTCTCCCTTAGTTTTAATTTTCAAAAAAATTCCCAATTTCTCCCTTGGAAAAGATTCCTCCCCACAGACTTAGAATTCCTCCCCTGGGAGCCCCAAACTGCACATTGAGAAACACTGATATATAAGCATAGCTTAACTGTGTTAGATATCCGCATAGTTATGCAAATTAGTGGTTTCTCAAACATCTGAGTTTTAAAAAAGCTATTGGTTAAGGAAAAGCTGGAATGTTACTTAAAAGCATAAGAGTCAGTATTCAATAATCAATTTCAAAATAAAGATTCTTCATCAAAATTAGAAAACAATGTCTATATACATCAGATTTATACATCAGATCTAGACATCAAAAACTAACATTAATAAACTTTTAGCATGGTAGTTTTTTGGTTTTTATTTTTGGGGGGGGGGGTTTACAGAAAGTTGTAAACTATATACTTTTGACCTTCGTGCTTTTTTTTAAATTTTGAGTTATTCCCCTTTAAACTGCTGCAGTCTGATGAAGGCAAAAGTCAAAACAATGTATTACTGTCCGTGATACTGTCTGCTTCTATCTATCAAACAAATTTTCCTTAATGTTTGAAGCAGACGAAGACTGCCACCCTCACAGCTCCCACGAATGAGGCCAGTCAGTTTACTGGGAACTAACCAAAAGATATATAAATAACATTTTTCTAAAGTAAATGGACTAGAGGACAGCCACAGAGAAAAGTTTTGACACAAAAGAGGTCAATCATGAGCAGAAAAAAACCCTGAGCAACCCTAACTTCTTTGGCAAATTAATTTTCATCTAAAGTTCAAAATTCAGACTCTGGCTTCACTGCACTCGGGACAACCCCCATATACGCTCAGCCACATGCCGTAGCATCCATTGAAGAGTATGTTTGCTAACAGTTCCCGTCACATGCTGGTTCCTATCTCTTAATTTTCATTTGCCAGAATTTATGTGCAGCTGTTCTATATAAAAAGCATGAATGATACTTTAAACAGCACACTTAACATCATCATAAAGGTAAAGCTAAAATCCTCGTTTCCATGCCATTAAGGCATATTATGAATACAGCGTTAGGCCTGTATTTCCAAGCCTTCCAGCATAAGAAAATTTAATATCATCATATCTTGGAATTAGACTCTTTCAAAAAACAAATGCCTAAGGAAAATACTTGGTATCAAGTGGAACGAATTCAAGAACAACGCAGAGATAAGACAGATGAGCAAACAACAACCTGTCCCATGGGTGATCAAAAAAAAAAAAAAAGATGCACATATGTCAGTCATGTGATGAGAAGACAAATGACTGACAACTCACTACCAAAACTGACAACTCACTACCAAAACTAGCACTAAGATGGACACCACAGGGGAACAGAAGTAGGGGTAAACCAAAAGAGACATGTAGAAGAACAACAGAGAGGATGCTGAGCAATAGAGGGCTCACCTGGGCAAGAGCGGGAAAAAAAGGCAAAGGACAGGCATTTGTGGGAAAACCCTTGCAGAAGCCCCATGTGCCCTGGGCACTTAAGGTTCAGAGAGTGATGAGAAGAAACAATCACAGAATTCCCAAACAAGCTATCAAGTGGAACACAACAGGCCAAAGAAAAAATAGGTCGACCACGCGAAACTCTAATGAAGACATTGTTAAAAGAAGCCAGTTCAGTGGGCATAACATCCCTTGATGAGATTGAAAAACTCGCAGATGACAGGAAATCTTGGCGAACTACCATGTGGTCCCTACGTTTAGCGGCACGGGAAGGATCATCATCATCATGATGTGCCGTGCCGACTGGCGTTGGCTATTATGCTTCTCCAGAGTACCCGATCCTTCATGCAGGCCATCAGTTCAGTTGGTGATCTCCTCTCACACCATCCCGTCAGACTGTCCAGTATCATTTCTCTTGGTCTTCCTCTTGATCTTCTTCCTTCTATTTTTCCTGTTGTTATAATATTTTCAATGCCCCCTCTTCTCATTGCATGTCCTATGAAAGTACATTGTCTCTCTCTTATCTTTTTCACAAGGTTTTTTGTCTCTCCAGCTCTTCTCATACATTCTTCATTAGTTATTTTTGCTTTCCAGGGGATTCGCAACATTCTTCTAATAAACCACATTTCTGCTGCTTCCAATGATTTTTGTGCAGACTTGCCTATTGTCCATGATTCACTTCCATATAACAAGATAGGTTCAATATAACATTTTAGGACTCGTTTTCTAACATTCATTGATAAAGATGTGTTAGCTAATATGTTTCTCATTCTCTGAAATGCAGTCTTTGCTTGGCCTATTCTGTTCCTAATTTCTGTTCTGCATTTCCCATCTGAAGTTATTACTGCTCCAAGGTATTTGAATTTCTGCACCTCCTTTAGAATAGTTCCGTTTAATTTAATACTGCATGCTGGTGGATTCTGTTTCTTAGATATAACCATAATCTCTGTCTTTTTGATGTTCAAAGTAAGGCCTTTCTGTTCACTTTCTTTGGCCACTTTATCCAAGAGATTTTGCAGGTCTTGTTGGTTCTCAGCTATCAGTATTGTGTTGTCAGCATACCGAAGGTTGTTAATATTGTATCCTCCAATTTTTATGCCTGGTTCTGTGATGATTGTTCTTAGAATATTCTCGCTATACAGAGAAAAAAGGTCTGGGGATAGTACACATCCTTGTCGCACCCCTTGCTTTATAGGTTGATATTTTCCAATTCCTCAGGTCTTTGCCATCTATATTGATGTCTTCAAGCATTTTAATAATTTCATTATGTTTCACCTTGTCGAATGCCTTGGTGTAATCAATGAAGCATAAGTAGAGATCTTTCTGTACTTCTAAAGCTCTTTCTGTTAGTGTTCGTAAAGCATAAATGGCACTTTCCTTCAACAAATCCAAACTGTTCATCTGCTATTTCCATTTTTATCTTTTTCCTTGTTCTTCTCATAATTATTCTCAGAAGTAGCTTCGTTATGTGACATGAGAGGCTGATAGTCCGGTGGTCGTCACATTCCTTTGCACCTGGTTTCTTTGGTAGTGCTATAAACATGGATTTAATCAGGTCACTGGGAATATAACCACTACTGTAAATGTCATTCAGTAACTTGGTTATTATTTTTATTCCTGTCTCCTCTAGTGCCTCTATTTCTTCTATTGTTATATTATCAGCCCCAGTCGCGAGAAGGATGTAGGATGTAATAAAGAATATTTCAAGATATCTTCTTTTATTCTACAAATGCATATGATACAGTGAATGAATATATTGGAGAAACACTGTGCATTACCTCTTATATGCAGACCTTCCAACATCAGCATTAATTAGATGGGATGTCAATGTGTGGGATATGATAACTTGCTTAATTTCCCAAGAAATGACTTCTTAGCAGCCTCCACCATCTTAGTGAACAAACTGATCCCTACACTATTAAACAAGCTCAAGTGTCCCAACCCAACAGTCCATTTCAGGATGCATAGTAGGAAGTGATAAGTCTCTTAGCCAACTCCCATTCTGATGGGCCTCATACTTAACTGCACCATCCCTCCAACATGATTATGTAACTCCCCATGAAACTTAGTATGACATTCAAAGCCACAACATCATACAATAATAATGACTAGAACGTATTATTTCTGAAAACATAATAGCACAATATCAATAATCACAAGCACCTACACCACCAAGGTCACTAAATATCTCACCAAAAACCAATTTATCATGCAAGCTACAAGAAACGTTGACCAAAGTCAACTTATCATGCAAGCTACAAGAAATACTGACCAAAGCCAACTTACCATGCATGCTACAAGAAATACTGACCAAAGCCAACTTATCATGCAAGCTACAAGAAATACTGACCAAAGCCAACTTATCATGCAAGCTACAGTGAGCAGTTTTACTTGGCAAAAATCAATTTACCAAGGTGGATTACAAAGAGCTGTCTTATTCGGCAAAATCATCAAATTATCCTGCGGCCAGTAGGAAGCAATGACACACAGCAAAACCAACTTATAATGCAGTCTCTAAGAAGCTGCATTACTCAGAAAATTCAACACATCACCAAGACTACAGACAGTAACTAACTTATCAAGTAGCACACAGGAAATGATGTTAATCAGCAAAACTGATTTATCATGCAGAATAAAAGCAGAAATGCTACCCGTTAATAAAACAAGTGCAGCCTACAGGAAATAACTATTATTCAGCAAAACCAACTTATCATGCAAGCCCCTGATATAAGAAGCAGTTACAACATATAAAACCATAAAAAAAAAAAAGACAGCCAACTTTAAAAAAAAAAAAAAACGACAAAAACAAAAAAAAAAAAACAACACAGTACGCTACCTTGGTCGTGAAATCATTGGGGTTAATATACAGTTCTGGTGTTCCATAGATGGCCGTTTCATCCGAGGTCTTTTTTTTAGTTTTTATTTAAATAAAATATCAACAGCACATCAACAAAAAATTCATTAATAAACTGTTGTTATACGTTAAACTCAAAGACGTTAAGAATATAAAACGTTGACCTTAATTTTGTCCTACTGATACTTTTATTTTTAAAAAAATGTATTTTTCAGAAGTTAAAAAGTAAGAACCTACGTTCGTTCAAATGAATTTATCCATCCCTGTTGTTTTTCTTCAATGTTCACCTTCTTAAAAAAAAAAAGGCCGGCTGCTTTTATTACGGTTATGCACCTACTGGCCCAACCCATCTGACTTCAGTCCAGCACATTTTTTGAGGCCAGGTTTGCCTTCCCGTTGTGCCTCCTATTCTCTTGGCCAGACTGCTGTCCATTTCCCATGGCACCACCGTGAGGCTCAATAGGACCAGCCAGCTATGTTCTGCCAATCCTGACATGAGCGGTTAGCTACGGGGTCATGGTCACCATCTCATTCAGCTGAAGTGCTGCATCTTCACTCCCATTCTTCAGCTTATGTCCATTTCATGTTTCTCATAATCCATTATCGTGTGTTCCAGAGAAGTGAAATTTTACACTTCTTCTGTTTCGCTATTTTTATTTTTACCAATGCCAATTACCACAACTTTTCTCTTGTTAATATATACTAAAATTTCCGATCTGTGTTCTTGGGGTCAAGATTCTGTACAGTCTGAAGTTCAGGGTTATGTACATCTTGTACAACCTACAGTTCTATCGCAAGGGGCAAAGACTGCCATTTCAGGTTTTTACAGACGACTTGTAACTTCTGCTCAGCTCCAATCCCTTCTGGCCAAGTTTGGAGACTCATGTCTGCATGGCCCATGTGTTCTCTTCTACAATACTGCTATATGTACAACATAGAAGAGATATGTCATGTTCTGACTGCTCTGGGACCATACAATTAGCTCGCTTGTCCAAGCTAAATCCCAGCTGCCTGTCAGACCACTGAGCCAAGACCTGAATGGACCCAGGTTTACAACTGATGAAGCCAAGATAATGGTGGGTTGTCGTGTTTTATTTTTCTATGTTCACGTGCAGAAAGGAACGTTGGGGTGATGGCTTCCTACCAAAATGTGTGTATGCCAGCATCTTCTGTGGCTGTACCACACAAGGAATCCATCCACACACACGCGCACGCACGCTTTCTGAACATTTATGTGGCCACTTTAAGTGAAGAAATGGGTAATGCTCTTATCTATATTCTCATCAATATGACCTAGCAGAAAGATATAAACCAGCAAGTACTTGAAGGATATAAACCAATAAGTACTTGAAGGATATAAACCAGTAAGTACTTGAAGGATACAAACATACGTACTTGAATGATATAAACCAGTAAGTACTTGGAGGATATAAACCAGCAAGTACTTGAAGGATATAAACCAATAAGTACTTGAATGATATAAACCAATAAGTACTTGAAGGATATAAACCAGTAAGTACTTGAAGGATATAAACCAATAAGTACTTGAAGGATATAAACCAATAAGTACTTGAAGCACATTACTGTAAAATCTAAGATCATCATCACGTGAGGCGCAGACATGCACCGGCGGTCACTAGTCCACTGTGTGAGACTGTCCATTGATCTTCTCTCATGGCCCTCCTCCACCTATCTTCCCATTTATCTTCCCAGCTGTTAACATTTTCTAACTCCCTCAACATGATCTTCTTGCATGGCCTTCCTCCACCTATCTGTGTGGAGTGTATGGACAAGAGATAAGTTTATTATTTATTTATGTAATCATTTAATTGTGTCTTCATGATTATTATGCTCATTAACAAATGCTGAATGACCTTGACTGAGTGAAAGCTGTATGATGGAGGGCAGGATGTTAGACGGCGTATCCAATTCTTAACCCCTTGAAAATAAAAATATGTTCGTTTGTTCGTTTCCATTTATCTTTACAGCTGTTACGTTTTCTAACTCTCCCATTCTCACTGGAGTGTAACAAACAAGCACCAAAGCAGTGGTCTTCATCATAAACGATCAGCTCACTAACCGCTTCAATACTCAGGTCTATGTGCACGCAGCACTGTATACATCTGATCAATGCAGCTAAAGTTGCTCATTACTCAAGTCCAAGGGAGTGAGCTTGAACCGCCCAACACTCCACGGTCATGAACTGGCAGAAACCATCAAGAACGAAGCCTGACTGTCACTCCTGCCTCTAGGGCATCTACCAGCTATGATCACAGCTCAGTAAACTTTCTATAAAAACTGCTACCTGGCCATTTGTGCTAGAGAAAGATGCTTAAACAAAGTGAGGAACACCAGAGTGCAGAATACACCACAGCTCATGCAGCACTAACTCTCTATCTCAAAACCAGCCATATATATCAGGACAAGTGAAAAACTACCAAATCAAGAGAAAAAAAAAAAATGAAAACAACTGAAAATATATCAAATGACTTTTTGACTCATCTTTCAATCTCTTCATATATTTTTCAGTGGTTACATCCCTTGATTTGCAGTTACTTTCTGACTCACCATCACATTTAAAAGATTTTTTTTAAATAACTGAAGTCACATGAAAAGTAATTTTAAACTGCCATTATTTCTACATATTTTCCTATAAATACCTAGAAACAATATTCAATAGCTCCAACATTACAAGAAACGAGATAAGGGCTAGAATACAAGCAAGAAACAAGACATATTTTGACATTAGACAATTGTTACAATCAAAAATTCTATCCCACTACACCAAACTAAACATATATAAGACACTTCTTCTTCTTCTTCGTTCGCTTCTACCACCAAAACCGCACTGTGATCCTACTGAATTTATGCCTGTGGTCCTTGTTAGGTCCCGTGGTCTCCTGTGTGGTCCCCGAAAGGACCACATGAGATTCACGAGAGGACCACAAGGGGTTCAGAGTATCGCAGGGCTTTAGCCTGTATTCTTGGTGTGTCTCTGAAGCGGATTGCGTGACACCGTGGTTTTCGTTGCACCAGTTTAGTCTAGAGTTGGACTTTCTCACCGGAAGACCTCAACGTGTTTAGGATATCAGTGCATCCCCACTGGGTGAAAGGCGGTAGCCCACCCAGGCCAGAGTTGGACCTTCTCACCAGAAAACCTCGACGTGATTAAGATACGCAAACAGCCCCGCCGGGTGAGAGGTGGTTGCCTATCTAGACTGCCCTGGTCCAGTGTCTCCGACTTCAGCATTTTGCGGTCGTGGCCACTACCCTTCCTAGTTGTGACCAGGATGGAGCTTTTGTCAAGGAGGACGAATCCTCGCCACTAGTGACTTCCACCCCTGGGTTGAGCTGATTTAGGCATATTATCCCAGTATGGGCGTGTTTGGGACGTGACTGACCTCTAGAGCAGAGGTACTGTGACATGCATAGCCTTCAAGATTCACCCCTGGTGTGAGCCGGTTTAGGCAAAATTCACCAGTATGGTATATCAGGCGTGATCGACCTCTAGAGCGGATGTGGCATGACATGTCTAGCCATCAAGTTCCACCTCTGGTGTGTGCCGGTTTAGGCATATTTCACCAGTGTAGGTGTATTTTGGACGTGGCCGGCCTCTAGAGCAGAGGTGCCATGGTATGTCGGCGATACTATTGGACATACCGATTAAACTTCACTTTATCCTTTCCACCACCTTTTCACATCAGCTCCGCACAGCAACCTTTATTTCTTTTCCACATTTTCTTCCTTGACCTGGAGGAGCTTCACTCCATGCGCGGCATTCGAAGAGTCTCGCCAGCAGTCTCTTAACCTCTGGGACAAGCCGGTTCATGCATTTCACCCGATAGGACTGCACTCAGGACGTGGCCAACCTCCAGACCAGAGGTGCCGTGATCTGACTGTTTGCTTCGCTTTATCCTTTCTACCACCTTTTCCGCAGTGATGCTGCGCGGCAACCCCATTTGCACTTTTCTTCGTTGGCCGGGAGAGCACCGCTCCACGCACGGCAGCCGAAGAATATCACCAACAGCGATATAAGACACAAATTGGACCAGTTGAAGTATATGGCTCAGAGACATGGAGTACAACTTAACAAGATGAAAACCAAATACAGACATTTGAAAACAGAATCCTGAGAAAATCTGCAGACTGGTAAGAGACCCTATAACACAATAATAGAAGATAAAAAGTAACAAAGAAATCTACACAATGTTTAACGCTCCACTTATAACAGCCATTACGAGAAAGAACGGACTGAGGTGGCTCGGGCATTTAGAGAGAATGGAGAAGGATAGACAAAGATGGCCCACACAGAAGTGATAAAAGGGAACAGACCAAAAGGTAGACCTAGACAATGATGACAAGACAACCTAGAAGAAGATATATGCACTCTTGGTACTGACAACTGACGAGAAAAGATCAAGAACAGAGAGGAATGGAGTCGTGTCTTGTCTCCCGTGATGAGCCTCAATGGCTCAGAAGATGCTGAATTCAGCAGCTGCTCAAAGAAGAATTATTTTTTAAAATAGGCACTGTAAAACATGGCTGCTATCGTGCTTTATTACAGAAGCAGTCATGTGTACAAGAACTGCTTAGAGGGGTCTCAGCTCAGGAGAAAACATGTTCAAATAAATCTAATATCGTTCTTTATGGAAATATCCTGGAGTTAAATGCATGAGTGGCCAAATTGGCAGCAGCATGATTTCTCAAACAAAAGTCACTGGTTTCTATTTCTACCGCTATAACCCACCAGTAAATTCCAGCTGTAAAAATGGGTACCTGGTACACTGAGAATGACAAAACTGCTTCCTAAAAAAAAAGAAAAAAATGATAAATCTCTGCCTATTTATGAAAAAGAGGGGAAAAAAAAAAAGAAGAAGAAAAAAAAAAAGGAAAAAAAAAAAGACAAGAACACCTGCAAGATGAGGCTCACCTATACCTAAGTACAAATTTGTGTGTTAAAACATATTCATGTACAATTCTATTAAATTAAAATTGAACCACAGAGGTTCACCACAGGTAAAAGTTTAAAAAAAAAAAAAAAACAGAAAACTTGTACAGCATTTTTTGGGGTTTTTTTTTTCTTGAGAAAGCCAATGTCACGTGAGAAACGTATACCTGAATGATATGGCGTATGAATGCTGTTCTGTGTTGCTATGTCTCACAAGGAATGCGCCATCAGTGCGGACTCTCTTCAGCAGCTCCTCAGCTGCAGCTCGACTCATGCCCTCGTGGTACCACCTAACAAAATCAACAGTTGATAACTGTAATATGGAAAAAAAGTTCAAATCTCTACATACTGAAGCACACACTTCTTAGCAGAACTGAACATCTTCACACATAATTCAGATTTCATATTAAAACAGTCATTTCTTTGAAATGATTAAGAGATCTACTACATCTTCACAGTAACTCATATTTAATTTTGATCAAAGGATTCATTTCACAAATGGCATTTTGCCAAAATATGCGATGTTTAACTCTTCCCGTGCCATTGGTCGCTGTAGCGACCCTTCCGGTTTTCCGATTTGTGCCAATGGTCGGTATAGTGACTATTGGTTTGTTTCAATAAAACAACCGATGTAACATTTAGATTGTACATATTTCGTCCACGTTTCCAATGACACTTTTCAAAATGGTGAAAGAGTCCTTAGATACTAGCGATGCCGAGCGAGAAAAAGGAAGAGAAACATCGAAATTTTTCAATTTCTGATGATGTAGATAGGGGTATGGACATGGCCTGTGACCACCCCACTGCTCTTGAATGTATCCCAAGTAGATTTAGACATATAAGACAACTGGAGAAGTAGTTAGGAGGTTATTTCAGACATTAATTTAGCGAGAATGCAACATAGAATCACAATACGAGATCGACAAGTAGATCTAGACATCTCAGATAGTAAGTAGTGTAGATCTAGACCTAGCCAATGGTGAGCTTGGCACAATCATTGTCTAAAAACATCACATTACTTCTTTTTTTCCTAAAAAACTCTGCATTTATGAAATTTTCATACATTTAGTTATATTTTGAAACATAATAAGTACACGGAAGTACATGTAAATACTGTTTCCCATTCCATTTTACAACTATACCCCTTATACAAATCAAGACCCGCGCTTTTATTCCGGCACCCAACTGAACGTCCGCGTTTCTTCCTGTGGCACGGGAAGAGTTAACGGCACAGCAAGGATGTAAAAAAGGTAAAGGTAATCCTGTCGTGCCTTAGAGGTACATACGGATATGGTGTTAGTGCCCATATTTTCCTTGACCTGTCAGGAAATTAGACAGTGATATACTGAAAGGATGTAAGATGTAAGATTACCATTTTGATTTTCGCTGTCACTCCTGTTGTTTCCTATTTCTTTTTTCTATCATTTTCTTCATACAACCACTCTGCTGCCCTCCTCAACTCCACTATCAATAGCACTGGTAGTAACAGTAGCGGTAGCAGCAGTAGTAGAAGTAGAGGAAGCAGTATTACTCTTAGTAATAGTAGTAGCAGTAATAGTGTTAGTAGCAGGAATCATAGTATTAGCAGAAGTAGTAATCTTCATGGCTCTGGGGTGGTGGTATAGGTTTTTACTTACTGTTTATCTACATGGCTCTAGAGTTGGGGTATAGGTTTACTTAATCTTCATGGCTCTAGGATTGGAGTATGGCTCTGGGGTTGGGGTATAAGTTTTTACTTACTGTTTATCTTCATGGCTCTGGGGTTGGGGTACAGGTTTACTTACTGTTTATCTTCATGGCTCTGGGTTTACTTACTGTTTATCTTCATGGCTCTGGGGTTGGGGTATGGGTTTACTTACTGTTTATCTTCATGGCTCTGGGGTTGGGGTACAGGTTCCTTCAAGACTTGGATGAAGTCTGGACTCCGGAGTGGAAACTGCCGGTAATGCATGATCAGATGATACAAGCTGTCAAAAGTCACGGCATCGATCAGATAATACTTGACCTGGCCCCTCTCTTGACGGGACTTTATACGACAGTGGTTCACCTTCTTTTGACGCCTGTCAAAGAGTTCCAAGAAAATGAATTAACCCTCTGAATTCCCAGCAAGAGTAGGAAAAGCAAGACCGACATATTTCTCAAAATCCCAATATAATGGGCTCCCTGCAACATGAGCTGTATATATTATACAGATATATCAAAACTTTACTGGTAAATTCTCGCTCTCAGTTTTAAAATGTTTCTGAATCATCATCATTATTGTTTCTTTCTGGGCAACCCCAAAGGTGATCTGATCTCCTCTTTCAAAGGAAAATAATATATATTCATATACAAGCTCAGCAACATTGGCAAGAATCTTTTTCTGCTGGACAACCAAGGTGACTGAGATCAAATCCACTGCTGTCAGTCTGATACTTCAAAGTATGCCTAAGTCTAAACAGAGCGAACAGAAAAATCTTCAACTGTTAGAACTAGAGGACACATCATAAAAAAAAATGCTGCCAACTCACCAAAAAGAAAGAGAGAAATCTCCTACAAAAGTGTCACTCTCCCTAACCAGGAAGGTCCCGTCACCAAGGTAACTGTACTCTTGAAGCAATTCCTCAGCTCTCCTTCTGCCTCCTTCAAGCCGGCCATGGAACCATTTCTCGCTGAAGTGAAGTTCATCAACTGGTCGACCCTGAAAGAACACCCATAACACAATGTTAAAATGTAACAGCAGGACCATCTTCCATGCATGGGAGGCCGACTGGCAAAGTGGTTAGTTCACTTATCTCTCACACTGAGACTGGTGGTTCAAATCTGGCTGAGGGTGTCCCAGGCATCCAGCTGTAGAAACGGATGTCAGACTCCTCGCAGAGCTAGGTAAATAAACGCAGCCAGGCGTATTTTTTCTGCTCTCCCACTGGTGTACGCCTTTGTTACATGGTTGTTTCCGCACTTCCCGCTTTGTATGGTATATTGTCATAACCTGTCAACATCCTGGAATCAACTCACCCACCAACTGGGCCATCTAGATCATGCAAAAAACCAATGATCCCTGACAAGACGACCTTATGTGTCCTCCTTTCACACCGGTGAGAGTGAAGCGGCGTGACTCCTGTCACACAGTACAACGGCTGCAGGTCACCCCATTGAGCCACATCAGACATTCAGTTCTATACCGTTGTCACGTACTACACGTAGATCCTCTCACATACAGCTGCACCCTCACCACCCCATCTCATGTATATAATTAATAATAAGTTGGATTTTTTTTTTCTAATGTGGCACTTGTTAAGGAAAACTTGGATTAGAAACAAAAATGGGTTTGTCTATGATATTTTAACTGACACAGAACTGCAAAGGGTTAATAACTGATATTCCTCAGTTTCAAAGCAGTCCACAAAGATAAGAGACTAAATAAAGCATTTTTTTTTGGCCTGTTAAACCACTATATATATGCGTGTTAAACCGCACTATGTACATGCCTGCAAACACAAGAAAGAGGCTAAATACAGCATTTTTTGCCCGTTAAACCACTACATACATGCCTGCAAACATAAGAAAGAGGCTAAATACAGCATTTTTTGCCCGTTAAACCACTACATACATGCCTGCAAACATAAGAAAGAGGCTACATATAGCATTTTTTGCCTGTTAAACTGTGTATATGTCTGTACATGAAGGGCAGAATGTCAGATGGGCCTGCGTGCCCAATTCTTAATCCTCACTTTTTTTGCCTGTTAAACCACTGTGTACATGTCTGTACATGAAGGGCAGAATGTTAGATGGGCCTGCGTGCCCAATTCTTAATCCTCACTTTTTTTTGCCTGTTAAATCACCACATACACAAATCTGAAGCCCCTTTACCCCACCCCTACAACAGTTACATGATATCCTATACAACTCTTTAATCACTCGCAACCAAGTCTGCTGTTCTGACAGACATTCCAGCTCTGGAGACAACGACGCACTAAGCTCTCACCTCCAAGGCTGCCGCATCGTCGTCTTCCAGCTCCTCATCTTGGTCTTGGCTGGGAGTCTCCTCAGCGTAGTAAAGCTTGCTTCCGCTCAGCACAAAAAAATGTGGATGCCAAGTCTTAAGAGAATGAAACAGAACAACATTTATGTTTCACATTTTTTAAAAAATCTCTCAACCCCTCAGGTGTTAACTCTTGGACTATCGAACAACAACCACTGCACACAAACATTTTTTTTTATCATTTACCATAGCTGCTATGTTTTACAAGGAAATGGTGAAATACCTATTTTTCAGAATTTATGGTAGTGTTCAATTACAAATTCTTGATGTGGAACAAAACTATATCATTGCAGTTACATTTTTAATTTTTAAAAAAAAAAAAAAACTGCTGATGGCAATCCAAGAAGTTAAAAATAAATAGAGCCAGTAATCACAATATTTCTTTACTACAATATAATTTCAGTATCAGTACATGCCCAAATATATTCACAACAGCATTCAGCACAAAATGACTGACCAATGAAGTGCTAAAAATTATGGCACATGATTCATCACGCTAGCATATTTTGCACAAATTCCTCCGGGAATTGATATCATGAGGCACTTTTTTTTTATTATGCTCCAAGCAATTGCTTGAAACAGCATGGCAAAATTTGGGGTTTTGTGAGAAACAGCACCGAGATACAACCGTGATTAGCTCCGGCAAGTGGAGAAAGTGAGCTTTTATTTTCTCGAGTCTGAAGGGTTGGAAGGTCAGCTTGTGTGACTGCAGTCCCTCCACGCGATCCCACATACATCCACTCTCCAGCCCTTCTCTTCGAAAGTCCTACCACAAACAAGTCTCTCGTGACCAAATTCAATAACAGTTCAGTCACATGACCTAATGACCGACATTCACATCATCGCTTGCTTAAACGTGCGTCACAGTAGAGGCCTGAGCAGCCCTGGCATACCTAGCAACCGGTATAATGCTACATAGCAACAGCAGGGGAAAGGTTTTGTGTGTGTTGCTTTGATTCATGTGACTTTCAGTGGAGTTTTCAAGTTTTAGATGCTTGTGCTTTTTTGTGCATGCATGCATGTGGGGTACTCCCCTCCCCACTTTAACTTAACTGAGAAAAGTAACAAACTGGATTAGGAACTGGGGTTTCAAGGGCAATTACTTTCTCCCCAATAAAGCACATAAATGCACATTCAACCCCCAAAAGATCACTTACTCCATCATAAGGGTCCTCTAGGTACATGACTCCATTCTTTATAGATGAGCTCAAGTCCACCTCTGTGGCTCCTATGTAACAAAATCAAACTCTGTCACTTCATTTATGATTATCACAAAAGTATGGAGGGGCTTTCCATCATAAATGTTTTAAAACAAAAGTTTTTTTTTAAATCTCAGAAATAGCAAGTTTTATCATAAAAAACAGACAGTTCAGTTCAATCACAAAAAGTCTCCCATCACAAATATCTTTGTCATAAAAACATGCGGTTCTATCATAAAAACAGTTTTATCACAAAGACAGTTCTATCACAACAGGCAGTACTATTTCATAAACATTTCTATCATAAAAACAGTCTTAATATTTGTAAAAAACCAAAAAAAAAAAACCAATTCCATCAGACATTTATGTCACAAAAACAGCTCTATCTAAAAAAAAAAAACAGGCAGCTCCAAAACAGACAGACAATTCTATCACAAAAATGGTCACAGAAACAGTTCTATCACAAAAATGCTCACAGAAACAGTTCTATCACAAAAATGCTCACAGAAACAGTTTTATCACAAAAATGCTCACAGAAACAGTTCTATCACAAAAATGGTCACAGAAACACTTCTATCACAAAAAAAAAATACAAGCAGCAGAAAAACCACCCCATCATCATGGCAAGCACACCACAGCAAGCTACAATCCCACTTCATGTCCTCAAAATATTCTATGTATCACAGTAGCCTGACATACGAAGAAGGAATTGTTGAGATCTGTCTTAGTGGAGCTCAGCAAGAAGCCACAGAAAGACCACTGCAGTTGGTGGGCCTATCTGCATCTATAGAACCAGCTGGCCAGATTCTGGGCCAGAAAGACATTATTAACGTCATGATGGTCTCCGACTAGGCAGAGAAGTTCATTACACATGACAAGACAATAACTCAATCATTAAGAGCTGGGAGCATACTGTGCTGCCCCCTACAGCAATGTGAAATTGTAACTCATCACAAACTAGACTCATCAGTCTCTGTACATCGAGGAAAACACTACAGAGGAGATTGGAGCAACTACTGAATTTCTCAGAATACAAGGCTGATGATCCTAATAAGTTGAGAGGCCACCTACAGCAGCTCACTAGAAAGCCACTGATCTATCCTCTTCTTGTAAATTCCTCAGAGAATCTAAGAAAGTTACTGACAGCATCATTATCATCTTCATCGACACGAACAAAGTAAAATCTGAAAGCAAAAATAAAACTGGATTCACTCTAGAAATTCTCATTTGTTTCTGTTCTATTTTCCAGATACAAGTTTTTTAGAAAACAGTAACACGCTTATTGCTGTTATAAATTTAAAACAACTGAATTCATTCATTCATTTGCATGTCCCTTGCGGAACTTTGGCTCCCTAACAGCACTCCTGTAGGCCTTTCGGTTGGAAGCAAGATGGCCTGCTACTGATGCATCTATTTGCAGATCCTCAACGATGTCTTGCAGCCATCTTTGCCTTGGTCTTCCTCTCTTTCTTTTTCCCATTATGTACCCTTCCAAGATGGTCTTCTCTAGATTATCATGATGTTTAATGCATCAAAAATATTTAACTTTTCTCTCTTTAATCCTCTTTACTAGCCACCCTTCTTCAATATTAAGCTCTTGTAGTATAGATATATTTGTTCTTTTTTTATGTCCATGATATTTGAAGAATTCTTCATGCTTTTAATTTATTCATGAAATCTGCTCACCAGTATCCTCAGAGGCAACTTGATACCGCCATTCGTTGCCGTCTGCCCAGTCTGGGAGCTTCTTGTGCTGAAACAAGTACGGTAAATATATTAAACATTTCATGTAACTGTCACTGACTGTCAGACAAGATAAGTTTCTTATAAATTATTGTGGATTGTAGGACAAAACAAGATCCTTATAAACTATCATGGACAGTAGAACAAAATGGGTTTTTTATAAGTTATTATGGATTGTAGATCAAAACAGGTTTCTTTTAAACTATCACTGATTGTAGGACAAAATAGGTTTCTTAAAAATATCATGAATTTTTTAACAAAATAGGTTTCTTATAAACTATCATAGACTGTCAGATAAAACAGGTTCCTTATAAACTATCAAGGAATTTTGGATTAAACAGGTTTCTTAAATCTATCAGTGACTAAATATTAAAGGTTTCTTATAACTATCATGGGGGTATCTGAGTGGCAAAGCAGTTAATGCATTTGTCTCTCACGGCGAAAGGGGGGGGGGGAGGAGGAGTTTGAATCCAGCTTGAGTCACCTCAATCACCCACCTGTAAAAACTGGTACTTGACTTCTTCTGAAGTTGGGGAAAGAAAGGCACCCCTAGTGTGCTGACAGCCCAAGGAAAGAATGGACTCTATCTCTATGTACCTCTAAGACATATAACCATCATGAATCATCAGATATCACAGGTTTCTCATGGAACTGTTAAAATATAAAATATTTATTTACAAACCGTTATGTCCCACGGCCGATGAAGTGATAAAAATGACGGCACATGTAGACCATTTTACATAGACACCTCCAGGAACTGATATCATGACAAGAGCGCAGCACATTTGCAATGAACTTGGTGGATGTCAGGAAGTGGTAAATCATGGGACTGATAACTGGAACTAGCCCAGTGCCAGAAGACCATACACTGATGGAGAATATGCTGACCTTCTACAGGTCTCTCTGAAGAGCCTCGTCCGACCCATGGATCAATATTATCAGGTCCCCTATCCAAATATGACACGGAACTCTCTTATCCAGAAGGCAGGCCCCCCCCCAACAGTCTATGCCCCAAGGGTACAACTGCAACTCCCCCTCCCTCCTGACTTCTCATCAGGTCTGGATCTCTACCCCATTGACTGGACTGACGCAATGTAAGAGCTTGTCCAAAGGCAGATCTGTAGGCCGGTAGGACAAGATCTTATCCAGTTCTGGATTATCTTATATCTTATATCCTTCCCATGCCGTTAAACGTCACACAGGGATCGCAAGGTAGTTCGCCAAATTTTTCCTGTCTTCGGCGAGTCTTTCAACCTCATCAAGGGATTTTATGCCTGTTAATTTGGCCTCTTTTAACAATGTCCTCTTCAGAGTTTCACGCGGTCTGCCTCTTTTTCTTTGGCCTGTTGTGTTCCACTTGATAGCTTGTTTTGGGATTCTCTGATCATTTCTTCTCATCAAGTGACCAACATATGTCCATCTCCTTCTCTTGATCACCCATGAGACCCATGCAGAGTTCTGGATTGCTGACCCTAAATTACTGTATCCCACTATCACTGCCACAGTCTCTAAGCCATGGGACATACCTAAAATGTCACAACCCCTCATTTTTTTTTTTTGGGGGGGGGGGGGGGGGGTCGGGTCTGATATATTATTTCTCACTCCTGAATTTATTTTCATGATTTTTTTCACAATAAATTGTGATTGGAAATTTTGGTAGAAAGAAACTGAAAAGAAGTTGCTCTAAAATTTTACAATATGGATTCAGCTAGAAATGTGCTATTTTTAATTTTATTTATACTTTGCCTAAATGTCACTCTGTTGGCATCGGCATGCAAGATCTATCAACAATGCCAGTGTTGGTTTGGAATGAAAGGGTTAAGAAAATATAAACTTTGAACTAAACTGAAGAAGCAAGCTGGCTGAAATTTTAAAAACAATTTATTTTTAATCCGAGATACATAAAGTACAGTGAGAAACATGGAAATACCTTAAGTATGATTTTGAACTTCAGTTCGCTGGGTGAAGGCATCATCGATGCATCTTTCTGCAATGGCTCCACCAGGAGTTTATCTAGGCATATAGTACAAAATAATTTTCACTGGTTGCTAATTTCACTGCATGAAATAAGACAAATATTCTGGGTGTTTATGTACTTATACATTACTAAGAATTTTACCACACAGCTGCCGATAAACTTTTCTGGAAGGCTATTTACCTTTACCTTTTTTTTAACTTTTCAAATTCTCAAAACCTTTTAACTCTTAGACTATCAAATAAAATGCGTGACACACAAGCAATTTTTGTTGCTATTCATCACGGCCGCCAATTCTTACTGGGAAATGATGCAATAAATATTGTTTTAGTTTTTACAACTGTTCAAAATTATAAACTTCAAAGAAAAAAGAATGATGAGGAGGAGGAGGAGGAGGAGTAGTTTTGGTTCATAATGTGGCCTCCTTACCTCTAGAAGATTGCCGTGTAATTTTTTACTTCAGGACATTTTGTCTCCCATTCTTGCAGTATGTCCCAGTCATCTTAATCTTCTGCTGTTAAATGTTATCTTCACTGACAATTTACCAGATAATATCTTCAAAAAGATATGTTGTGTTCTTGCATGCATGTGTGTGTATTTATTTATTTATTTAGAAAGAAGGAAAGAAAGAAAGAAAAGTTATGTCACCTCCAAAAGTTTCTCTAAACGCGATTGCCATGTTCCTCTGCTGGCCCAAACTGCAGTGGTTTTCAATGGACAGAATCAAAGGATACCTGAAATACGAAATTCATTTGTACAAACAACTATGAAATCAACAACGTATTTCAGTTGAGTGCCTCAAGCATTTATAAAGCCTGTTGAGTTGTCTCTCTCATGGTTTGGCCAGTAGAAGAGTACTGTCGAACTACTTCAGCCTGACTGTATGTCTATTTTTAGTATGTCTACATGTCAGTCTAAATCTAGATCGCATATGTGAATGGACATACACAGTATACCTTTGTCTCGATAAGAACTCATGATTAGGAAAAAAAAATAAACAGGGCATGCCCTGGCAGATGTGACTATTAATTCGGTGTAACTGGAATCAGATACTGCACCAAGAAACCAGATAAACCACACATCAGACAGCAGTAACAAAGACGCCAACAATTTAGCTATATACTAGAAGACACTGATCACTTAAACCAGCATGAACCTGGGATTTTAAAAAAACTGACTCAATCAAAATTTCTTCCTTCTTTTGTTTGTGACAGGATGTTAATTTTATTCCAAATACTTTCCATTTGTTCAAAAAATTTTGAAATGTTAGTCACAGTTTTATATTTTAGAAAAAAAAATTTTTTTTTTGTCTTCCATCATTTTTTTTATGGGTTACAACTAAAATGTGCTTGGTTTAAGTCCCTGGCTTCATTATGAACTTCCTGAGGCCAGGTTTACATCAACGTCCCTGGCACCGAGTAATGAAATGTGATGGCTTTTCTGCACAATATGTCTGTGATGGATGGATCTTTAGGGAGCATTAATCTTTGAAGATATTCCAAGCACACTCACTGACTCTGACTAGAGAACTGTTTCTAATTTCCAGAACTAGAGAGTTCCTTCTAACTTCTAACCCTGCTGCAGCAGCATTCTCTTCTGTTCACCTCATCAATCACAACTTTCCACAGCTTCTTCTTCTTCTTCTTCCCCTCCTCCTCTCTCAGGACTGTGAGTTGGTGACACAGCACTATGTCAGCATGGAATCAGGTCACGGTAGCTACTTTTTTCAGGTCCTGAGGAGAAATGGCGGGGGGGTGTATGCAAAACTTCTTAAGCAGACTCCACTACCATAGGGACTATGGTGATCCCTGCCCTGCCAGTCAGGTCAAACCTATTACTTACATCTTACATCCTTCCCGTGCCGCTAAACGTCATATAGGGCCCCTATATGCTAGTTTGCCAATATTTCCTGTCTTCGGCGAGTTTTTCAATCTTATCACTTGCCCTCTCTTAACAATGTCCTCTTTAGAGTTTCACGTGGTTGACCTCTTTTTTCTTCAGCCTGTTGTGTTCCACTTGATAGCTTGTTTGGGGATCCTCTGATTGTTTCTTCTCATCACATGACCGACATATGTCCATCTTCTTTTTCTGATCACCCATGAGACAGTTGTTGTTAGCTCATCTGTCTTATCTCTGCATTGTTCTTTAATTCGTTCCACTTTATACCAAGTATTTTCCTTAGCCATTTGTTTTCAAAAGAGTCTAATTTCTTGTCTATTTCTTTAGTTGTTTTCCAGCTTTCACCTGCATAAATGAGGGTGGATATTACACTTGAATTGAATAGTCTTAACTTGGTTTTTGTGCTTATAACTTGAATTTCATATGTTCTCAAGATTCTTGAAGGTCAATGCTGCTTTTGCAATTTGAATTCTAACTTCCTTTCTGGTGTCACCATCCTGTTCTATTAAGCTGCCAAGATATGCAACATATACCTATTACTGAGGGTACCAAAAGAGTAGTGGGACAGGGTCTTGATCAGCTGAATGTATGAGGGTCAAAAAAGTGACAATAAAAACAGACTGACATAAAACTGCAAAAAAGGAAAAATGAAAATAGGACTGGCATAAAGATGACCTAAAAAAAAAAAATCACGTGATTAAACCTATTTAACTGTGATTCGACTATGATGAACACTCACTCTGATGTAACCCAGGCATGATCGTTGATGGCCTTCAGGACATCCAGGAGCTTAATCTTGGACGTCAGTGTGTGCCCGTGATAAATGTTCGGGTAACCATCTGGTCCATCCCAACAATCCACTACAAGAACGTCAGAAAAGAGCAAGCCGTATTAGAAATGGAATTTGTTTATCTTTAATGGTAGGTTCACATATGACTAACCTGCCTGCGGTAATCTGTCACCCTCTTTTGCTAAGATGTAAGCTGCTTTTGTTACCTGATATACTGCAATGCCATGGATACTACCACTCTTTAGAAAAGCTTACATGTCTGGTATATTGCTGTTCATAGGTCACTGAGAGTTTCATCTCTGTGGGTCTTTAATGCAGTAATTGCTGACACTGCATCAGTTAGAAACACTACACTTTCTGTTACTTGTACAAGCATGGCATATGAGAAGGATAAATTTGTGATAAAAATAACACTCAAGAACAAACAGGCAAAAGAACACCTTAGCTGTCAGAAAAAAATGTTGCTCACTACCAACATTTTGGCAGAAGAGCAACTGGTTAGGTCCGCACAGGTCACAAAAGAACGAGTCACCATCTTTTCAAAAAAGCTTAAGATTGGCCCAACCAACATGTGACACATGTGGCACAGGCAGGATGATGGGAGAACATATTCTGCAACAGCGCCCAGAATATTAAGTGCAGAGAAGAAAGACCTGGCCAACACCTACACCAACTCAACAGAAGCTAAATGAGGATGAACACCAACTCCAGCTGACCACCCGTTACTTTGGAAGTATGCATAACTGACAGTTCTCAGCATCCACAAAAATGATAGTATCCAAAAATCCTAACTTGATACATGCTAGAGAACTTGAAACAAAGAGGACAGTAGTAGGACAGTAAACTGGCAACAGCAGCTTGCTTGTTCCCTGGAGTGGGTCCAAAAAAACAGTGTTCACTGCATACTCCACCGCTATGAGGAACATATCAATCCTTCCTCCACTAGCTAGATTTGATGTCAGGTGAGAATATCACAGTTAATATGTTACAAAAATTGATACTCAACAAAGAACCAGTGTCACAGGTCTCTGTATACTGAAGATCATACTAAGGACCAGATCAGAATACCTATGGATTTGTCCAGAATGCAACAATGACAATGATGATCCTAAGTCAGCAGAACAAAACCTGTTTTCAGGAGCACCTTGGAGAGGGAGGATATAGCTTTATCCAGCACGTGCCAACTGCCACCTAAGACAATCATCAATCATCAATCTTCAGTTTTAGATGTGAAGGTAAGATTCAGCATTACATACACATGTGGGATGGGTAGATTTCTGTATTTAAAAAAACACACAAAAAAAACTGCAATGCCTTAAACACCAAACTTCAATTCGTATTTAGAGTCCTTTATATTTCTACTGTCTCAAGTTCTGATTCCTTCATAAACGGTACATTTTCTCTATATCCAACTCCAACTCTATTCCAAAATTGCTTTCGAAATCCACGACTATGATTCTAAACCCCTGGCACTCACACAATCTTGTACTTACACTCCAGGCAGCGACAGCCCATTCTCAGAGCCCGAACATAAGCTTCAGGAGAAGAACTGCTGTACAGCTGGTCCCCCGTCAAGTACCTGCCAGAACGGAAAGCTGGTCATTTTAAGCAGTAATAACAGGACAAGTAAATATCTGACAGCATAATTTGCTTGTCTGGCTGCAACAACCACAACATTTCACAGTATAAGTAGAGGAAATGTGTATGTGTGCATGCAAACAGAGATTGTTTCGCTTCACTTCCCACATTTAAGATTACAAACCAGTGATAACAGCATCGACCAGAGGCCAGGACTAATCACTCAGTAATACGCCTTTTTGGCCAGGAAGAAAATTTCAACTTTCCTCTCAAGGGATGCTTTGTAATTCAGAATAGAGTTTTATTTTCTTCTCCCTTTTTTATTCCTCCTGAGGAGTTAGCTCTTCAGCTTGCACTAGCTCTTGTGGACAAATAAAATATTCTTGTTTTTGCCTCTCCTTGTTGCTGCATGTTTGAAAAGGACAGCATCACCGAATATAGTCGAGAGGTATCAATGGTAGCTGTCTAATTCGCAGAGCAGTCCAAAGTAACAAGCTTCTGAGAATGCTCCAGCACCACTAGAAACTAGATGATGCCCACCCCATTAGTGGTTCTGCTGAAGAACTTTGGGGGGATGGGATCAAAGCTGGTTAATTGGTCCAGGGAACTGGTCCATTCATTTAATACTGAGGTTCTCAAACTAGACAGTACCATCCCTCTTGTAGGAAGATTCAGGGGAGGAGAAAGGTAAAACAGGAGACATAAAAATCAACAGAGTGAAAACACTGGGGGGGGGGGGGGTGTTTGTGGCAGCCCTGGCACAACAGCTAACTAGAAATGCGACCAGAAATGAAAAAAAAAAAGTATGGGAACCACGTATCTAGTACAATGGGGTTTTTTTTTAAACTCACTTGGGACTTCAGCAAAGCCCCATGTCTGCAGGGCTAAACATCGTATTGATATTCCACTCTGCCTTTCATTCACTGACACCCGAGTGTGCGGTAAATCCAGTGCGCCTCAATTTACATGTATATTATTATCCACCTTCAGAGGGCATTCTCCCCAACAGGTACCTCATTTTTACAGCTACAGAGGGAATGAAAGATAACTGTGTTAGTGTAATGGTACAGTTATCTAGGTCTGCAAAAAAGAAAGAGCTGGTCAAGACCCTATCCAACTTCTTCAGGTGTTCCCAGCAACAGGCTCAGTCTGGCTAACTGAAAGAGTTCGCTGTGGTCCCATTGGTGGTGGAATCCACACAAAAAAAAACAAAAAAACTTGGCTTTTTTAGTTATCTCCAGGGGCTTCAAGCCAGCCACTGCAACACTTCCAATTCTGTCTTATGCTTGTGCTGCTACGCCTCCATATTAGCTGCCAAGAGCATCCTGTATGGGGCTTCAGGAAGGTACGAGCAGTAACTACAGGAAAGTAGACCAGGTGTCAACAGCAGGTCATGAATCAATCCTCCTATTTAAGACGTCAAATTACTACCATCTGATCTATTCGTGTCTCCTAAGATCTCCTATGTATATAAACATTTACCGTGCTGAAAAAAAAAAATCTGTAAATGGAAGGTTCCAGAATAAGGGTTTTCCGGTAACACTTACGTGTTGTGAGAGGATGCTATCCAGTACAAGGACAATGGCTGTGTCATGTCCTGAGTGATGCTGTCATACCTGCTGTCAAACAACTGGTTGTGTTGTGAAAACAGGAAATCTTCAAACTGGAATGTTCCAAAACAAGAGTGAAAATAATGAATTCAGGTCTGATAACATGATATTTTGCATCTTAGCAAACAATACTGAGAGAACATTACTAAAGGCGTCAAAAGACAAAGATGGAAATGACTGGGCCACATACTATGAATGGAAAAAAACAAGACACCCCTATACCACTTTGACTTGGACACCTCAAAGGAAAAGAAAGAGGGGCAGGCCATTGGGGACATAGAGATGCACAACACAGGAAGAACTAAAAGAAGCAAGAAAGATGTGGTTTGAGGCATACCAACTTGCTCAGAACAGGACTAGCTAAAGAACCTTTGTTGATGCCTTATGCTCAATCGATAATACAGGGGACTACGATGATGGTGAAAAACAATACTGAACTTTACAATGCTGTGCCATACCTGGGTGTGTTATTTGATAAACATGCCTTGTCTATACCACATAAACCTCAATTGCTTCTACAATGGAAAAAGTGCAAGCAATTCTGATGCTAGAATTAGAAAAACAAAGGTCAAGAACTCTAAATTTAGTAAATCAGAAACAATAAACCATACACGCCGTAAACTGACACAGCACATTATGTATACTTAGCCTGTCATAATCACGGCACTCCCTGGATATAGGATGTGTCACAACAGCCTTACTGTGACAAGGATCAATTTGGTAATCAGTTACAGTTGGTTTACTGAAGTCTTCTTAGGTGGATTAGGCAGCCATGATCCGTAATATCTGCAGCTACACGATAAAAAGTTGAACCTAAATCTCATTCACTCCAGAAACTGTCAAAGTAACTGTTTGTACTGAAGTGATTGTACTTTTCAGGAGGAAGAAGCACATCTCAACAAACATCGTTCTTCATGATGCTGCAATTATCACCCTTGTAATCAAGAACTTGATTCTTTTCTTGCAACTGATGTCATGGTCAAGATCCTGAACAGGCTCCCCCCCCCCCACCCCCTATAAGCACAAGAGATAATCATATGACAAAAACATCATACCTCCTGCTCTGTAAAGAAAAGTCCACCTGCAGCTCGAACCTGATCATCAAGAAACTCCAGCATCAAATTCTTGACATAGCCTATATCGTTTGCTTTAGGTTCCTGTGTGTGACATATACAACAACAAAAACAATACAACAGGACTAAAAAAAGTGCTTTCTTCCTCATCATAAACAGTAACTTCAACAACAAAAAAAGCATTTAAAAACAAAACAGATGAGAGACAAGCTATAAATCAAAGGTTCTCAAACAGTGGGGGATCCCCACCTCCAACCACAGCATTTTATGATTCTGGGTCTGGAGAGATTTGGTACCACAGACTGACAGACCCAAACTGTTTCAATATTATGGACAGTCATGAGGTTACAAACATCCAACTTATATATAAATCACTGTTACAAATGACACTACCCCCTCACCACTATCAAAGAGCCTATTCCAGTAATTTCTAAGTTATATACAATGGTAAGTAATAACAAACAACACACAACTTCGCAGTGCACATCAAAACACTGAGTGTCTACAGCAATTCATCCATTTCTTTAATGTTTTTATGCAAAGAAAGGCTCACTATATTTTAGCATCTGATTAACAGATGTTAGATACAAACCGTACCTAACTGCTATGAATTGTATACAAGTTCAACTTGCTAGAACTTGAGAACAGCAACTCTTTCATAATCCAGGGACTGCCTGTATGTGCTCACCATTTGGATTGCACCTTCTGAGTCAGGACAGTCTTGAAAGATTTGTGAGGGAAGAACATTCTAACATATGGTTAGAAGGGTAGATGAGGCATGAAAGGCTGAGAACCATTGTTACAGACTGAATTTCAAAAGGAGACGGATGACAAGACTTACTCAAATGCTAAAAAGAAATGAACTTTTCACACAGAATTTCAAACCTGCAAGAAAGGCAAGACTGGATAAAGGCTGGATTTCTCTTCCTCTCTTTAATTTACAGTTGGCTCTCTGCCTGTGGCAAATAATCTGGGAACTGATGCCAAACTAATTCAGTGGTTTGAATCCAGCTTCAGCCATCCAGATGGAGAAATGGGTACCTGACTTCGCCTTGAAAGGCAGCAAGGCACAATGTTGACAAAATTCACACTCAGCGTGCTGACAGATCAAGAATGAGACTAACTAATGAACAGTAATGACAATTCGAGAACAGCTGCCAAACTATCTCCTTTTTTTTATTTGTGAATTATTGTCAAAGTAATACATTACTACAACTGGAAGATATGCATGTCATAATAGCAAAAAAAAAAAAAAAACAGCTGGAAATGGTTTGGGCATGTTCTCCGAAGAGAGCCTAGCAACATCGGTAAAATACCCATGCAATGGACATCCAAGGGAAACAGAGAGGCTAACCTGGCAGAGAACTGTAGAAGCAGAAATGAGTAGCATGCACCACAGCTGGGGCACAATACAGAGGCTGGCCACTGACCATGAGAAGTGGAGAGAATTTGTTGCTGCCCTGCAAGATGCCAAAGGATATACTGGGCACTGACTGCTTAGCTGATCACCGACCAAAGACATGGACATATGAAATGCATTAATGGTGGTCTCAGAACTGATGTCAAACTAATACAGAACATGGTGTTCCGATAACCGCTGTTAGTCAAATCAACCAGCACTGGGAAATCATGTCAAATTAATATATATGGTGCTTGATCAAACTAATATGATACCTGATGATCTGGTAATTAATAATTAATTAATATCAAACTGACAAGGTACTTGATGATCTGATATCAGGATGACACTTTATGATCTGATATCAAAATGATGATACTTGATCTGACATTGAGATGATGATGATGATACTTCATTGATATCCAAATGATAACTTGATGATCTTACATATCCAAATGAAACTTGATGATCTGATATCAAAATGACACTTGATGATCAGATAATCAATACCAACCTAATCAGGTAACCTGATAATCTGAAAATGAACATACAAAACGGACATAACAGCAGCTCACCTTCTGCTCCTCAATTAAAAACTGTTGAAAACTCTCAGCTCTCATTCTCCTTTTGGAACAAGAAAATTTACAAAATTGTTGGCAGTAACATGTACAAAGAAGTTACTGGTCGTAATGAGATTAATGTGAAATTTTCTTTGGACAAAGATAACTTATGTCCACCAATGTTAATGAGATGAATGTCATTAGATTAACACTGAATGTTAACACTGAAATTATATATAAGAAGGTGGTCAGAAACATATCTGTAGTTGGAAAACTAGTCCTCAGATGCAAAATAGCTGAGAATCAGTCAGTCATTTGCATGTCCCTTGTGGAACTTTGCCTTCCTAACAGCTCTTCTGTAGGCCTCTCAGTTGTAAGCAAGATGCCCTGCTGCTGATGCATCCATTTGCAGATTATCAACGATGTCTTGCAGCCATCTTCACCTTGGTCTTCCTCTCCTTTTCCCATTATGTACCCTTCCAAGATGGTCTTCTCTAATTCTCATGGCATTTAATGTGTCCACAATATTTAAGTTTTCTCTCTTTAATTCTCTTTACTAGCCAGCCTTCTTCAATATTAAATTCTTGTAGTATGGATATATTTGTTCTTTTTTTTTTTGTGTCCATGATATTTGAAGAACTCTTCTATTACATTTACATTCAAAGGCTTTTATGTGTTTCTCAGCTGTTTTGTTAAGTGTTCAGGTCTCACAGGCATATGTTAGCTGAGAACCACTGATATAAAAAGTCATTTTGTTCATTTAACATTACACAAGTAGTTATTTTATTCATTTCAAAATTACATGAGATGTTCAATTCAGCACACACACAAAAATGAGGCAGTTCTGAACATGGCATGCAGCAGCTCTCTTGGCCAGTGTGACCAACATCTGACTGGCCAAAAAAAAAAAAAAAAAACTTGAAAGTGTTCTAAAACTTTAACCACAGTATGTAAAATTTGAATTAATTGGGAGATGATGAACCAAACAAAAGTGTGAATACTGACTGAGCTAATAATGACTGGGCTATCCAATATTTAGACCTAATACTTACTTATCTTCACCAAACACCTCAAAATACTTGTCAAAGGTATCATCTATGATCTGACAGAAACAAATAAAACACAAATATTAATGTTCTAATAATGATATGATTTCATCTTAATTAGATTTATATTTTCCGTTTCAGCTTGTGTCTTATGTTACAGGAGCACAAATACTCGTGCATGTGTGGCGATACAGTTATTCAGATCAGTGTGGAGCAAGATCCTGTCCCACCACTCTGCCGGTGCTTCTAGAAGCAGGCTCCGCCTGGCAAATGGACAGGGGTTGCTGTGGTCCCAATGGTGCTGGAGCCTGCCATGAAGCCAGCTTTTTTTTTTTTTTTTGGATCCACTCCAGTTCTTCAACCCATCCACCTGACCTACTTCCAAAATGATACTTCCTTGCGCTGCAACACCTTCATTATATCTCTGCTATAAGCGCCCTTTTCTCACAGTTCCAGAAAGACAAAACAATAAAATCTGTGATGACAGGTTATCTTCCCCCACTTGTTTGTCATTCATCAACTTGGGCATATATCCATTAGCATAAGACTTTTTTTTTAAACACAGGTATGTATTTTTCTTTTCAGGTGAACACAGAATCAAATAACATAACCACCAAATCATCTACAGAGAGGAAAGTATCATACAAATATCATCACAGACAACCATAGGCAAAGATAAACACCTTCTGAACCAAAACGCCTATGTAAGATCACAAGAATTAAAATGACCAACAGTCCCACATTATAACGAGATATTCCTATACTTTAAGGATTTGTCCCAGGAATCATATTACTTTGGTCAGGATTCCTGAATGTTCCCTATTTCAAAACACATGTCCCATATTGTCCTGTATTCTCATTTTTGATCGCCACATGTTCGGAAATACTCCGAATTTTTGTTTTCACTATCCTAGGGGAAATGTTGCCATTCTGAAGAAAATTCACTCTGCAGAAAAGTACAAGTAGGCCTGGTAAGTATATCTGTAAGCAAAGTTATAAACCTTGCCTACTGATTAAAATTTGGGGTTCAACTTTGAACAAACAAAAAAAAAAAACACACATAAGTGAAACACTCTTCCTACATGAAGCCCCTGTATGTCTGGGCCACTGAGGAGACAGAAAAAAAAAAAGACGCGACAGACAAAGAATGGATGCCTGCAGCATACACGATTAATCAGGTAAAATGCATCGCAAAACTATCCCATTTAATTCCAGAACTGTTTACAGCAAACTACCCAGTCCCCTCTGCTATGTGACCTAAAGCCCAAATGGGAACAGAGCACAGACATCAGAATATGTGCTCCATTCAATTCCAACATTTGCTGACCTCCACAACCAGACCTGGCCATACAAAATCTAGATCTGTGGGAGAAGATAAGAGGTCATTGTGAAGAACTACCAGTATCTGGCAACTAGGCTCCAAATTAACACTTAACACTGAAGAAGAAATTAAGAAATTGCAGGATAGGACATCTTAAATATTATCCAATTGGAAGAGGATGTCTTCTTCTTCTTTGATCATGTTCAAAACATTTAAAGACACACACAGCATTTTCTCTGTGCCCTGAGTAGCTTTGATTCACTGACTGTGAAATTCTGCACTTTTTCTAGGTCATGAGCAGGTCAGTTTCACTGGACCAGAGAACTGAACCTCCTCCTCCTCCTCCGTGTCTTGGCTGGCCCTGGTTCACTGGCACTGAGAACTGCTCTTTCTCTGGGTCTTGACCAGTTCACTCTTCATTAAACCTTCTGTGTCAGACCAAACACCTTCATCCAGCTCCACCCCATGAGGCATCATGTGGGTTACACTGCAGGAAGAATTAATTAATCAGGCAGGAAGGCCCATCATCCAAACAGTCCAGGCAAATCCACAGGTGCTCCAATCTCTTCAGCATACAGTAATTGATGACACCCATTCTGTGTTGATTGACCATCCATCTGGAGCTCCTGACTGGCTGTTCATTTTCTGCCAAACCAAGCTTTACCCCCTCCCCCTCCAGATCCTTCGTTCCTGACAATGACAACAGCTGACAGTTGCCTGTGAAGTATTTTGTCCAATCAGCTTCTCTTACAGCACTGATGAATCATGTTCAATCCATTGTCTGCCCTTCCTCTATGCTAGCTATATCAGTCAGCTTATCTGCTCTTTCCATGTCCCTCCCAACAGAAATGACTTACCATCTGTACATGGACCAGCTTGTGGTACAAGGCAGCAAACTGTTCATAGTTTATCTCCCCTCTACCGTCAGCATCAAACTCCTGACATGACCAGGGAAAAAAACATGTGCATTACTTATCTCTTATTTACAGAGTGAACATGTTAAATATCTTCTCCATTTACAGAGTGAATGAACATGTTAAAGGTCTTCCCCATTTACAGAGTGAATGAACATGTTAAAGGTCTTACCCATTACAGAATGAATGAACATATACATTTCAATTTTAGAGAATATACAACATGTAATTAGTCTTCTATTTAGAGAATAAACAGACATAACTGGTCTCCCATTTAGAGAATAAACATAGTCTCCCATATAGAGAATAAACAAACATATAATCAGTCTTCCATTCAGAGAATAAACAAACATATAATCAGTCTTCCATTTAGATAATAAACAAACATATAATCAGTCTCCCATTTAGAGAACAATGAACATGCGATCATTCTTCCATTCAGAGAATATAAACATTTAATCAGTCTCCCATTTAGAGAATAAACAAATATATAATCAATAAACAAACATATAATCAGTCTCTCATATAGAGAATAAACAAATATATAATCAATAAACAAACATATAATCAGTCTCCCATTTAGAGAATAAACAAACATATAATCAGTCTCCCATTTAGAGAATAAACAAACATATAATCAGTCTCCCATTTAGAGAATAAACAAACATATAATCAGCCTCTCACCTAGTCTTGCATTCAGAAATCAGATGAGCATATTGTTTGCCCTCCCATTCTGACATTTTTTTTTAAAAAACCTGCCTTTCACGAAAGAAAACTTATCTGTTGCAAAACAAAATTTTTTCATAAAAACAAAATATCTTTTGTCTCAGAAAAATAAACTTTTTTTCAGCATATAAATACTAAATTCTTTACTGTCTAATTAAAAAAAAAATGCTGTACTGTCTCATACGTACAATCTACCTTTTGTCTCATACACAAATAAATTCTATCTTTTATCTCATACACAAATAAATTCTATCTTTTATCTCATACACAAAATCTTCCTTTTGTCTCATATAAATTCTATCTGATGTTTCTTACAAAAATAAACCAGAACAGGCTAATGTCCCCAATAACTGCATGGTCCTTGGGTTCAGTGGCCCTAAGACTTTAACACCCCTCTGGAATGCCTAGTTTTGTCTCCCACCACCACCAACACACACACGTACACACACGCACACGTCACACTCTTCACATGCTTTGTTCACACGGAAGTAACAACTGCCACACAGACGTAGCAACTGCCACACAGACGTAGCAACTGCCACACACAGAAGTAACAACTGCCACACACAGAAGTAACAACTGCCACACAGACATAGCAACTGCCACATAGACGTAACAACTGCCACACATAGAAGTAACAACTGCCACACACAGAAGTAACAACTGCCACACATAGAAGTAACAACTGTCACACAGACATAGCATCTGCCACACACAGACGTAGCAACTGCCACACACAGAAGTAACAACTGCCACACAGACATAGCAACTGCCACACAGACGTAGCGGGTGTCTGAGTGGCGAAGTGGTTAGTGCACTGGTCTCTCATGGCGAAGGTCGGGGGTTTGAATCCGGCCGGCGGCACCCCAGTCACCCAGCTGTAGAAATGGGTACCCGACTTCTTCTGGAGTTGGGGAAGGAAAAGGCAGCCAGGCGTGATACTGACCATATCACCCTCTAGTGTGCTGACAGGTCAAGGAAAATATAGACACTAACACCATATCCCTATGTGCCTCTAAGGCATGACAGGGTTACCTTTACTTACACAGACGTAGCAACTGCCACACACAGAAGTAACAACTGCCACACATAGAAGTAACAACTGCCACACATAGAAGTAACAACTGCCACACATAGAAGTAACAACTGCCACACACAGAAGTAACAACTGCCACACACAGAAGTAACAACTGCCACACATATGTAGCAAGTGCCACACACAGAAGTAACAACTGCCACACATATGTAGCAACTGCCACACATAGAAGTAACAACTGCCACACACAGAAGTAACAACTGCCACACACAGAAGTAACAACTGCCACACATATGTAGCAAGTGCCACACACAGAAGTAACAACTGCCACACATATGTAGCAACTGCCACACACAGAAGTAACAACTGCCACACATAGAAGTAACAACTGCCACACACAGAAGTAACAACTGCCACACAGACATAGCAACTGCCACACACAGAAGTAACAACTGCCACACATAGAAGTAACAACTGCCACACACAGAAGTAACAACTGCCACACATAGAAGTAACAACTGCCACACACAGAAGTAACAACTGCCACACACAGAAGTAACAACTGCCACACATAGAAGTAACAACTGCCACACACAGAAGTAACAACTGCCACACAGACATAGCAACTGCCACACATATGTAACAACTGCCACACATATGTAACAACTGCCACACATATGTAACAACTGCCACACACAGAAGTAACAACTGCCACACACAGATGTAACAACTGCCATACAGACATAGCAACTGCCACACATATGTAACAACTGCCACACATATGTAACAACTGCCACACATATGTAGCAACTGCCACACACAGAAGTAACAACTGCCACACACAGATGTAACAACTGCCACACAGAAGTAGCAACTGCCACACGGAAGTAGCAACTGCATTCTCCAAATGAAAGGAAAGCAGCATGAAATGACAGCCTCTACCTGAAAACGCTCCCGGAGTTTGTTTGTGGACATTTTGTAGTTGATCCTTGGCAGCCATGCTTTCATATTCTTCAGTGTTATGCTGGATAAATGAAATCAGAAATAAACCTCCATCATTAAATGCGGCAATTTACTTTTAATAAATGAAGCATATACAATAACAGGAATACAGCACCATGGAGAAAGCAACTTCCAAACCGCTCTCTTCTGGAATGACCACTTGCACAGGCCAAATGAGCTTCCATTGATCTTCATAAGCAGTGCATTCTGGCAACAAGTGCTCAAGTGTTTGCCATAGATCTATGACAAGACTTTTTTTTTTTTGACCAACAATCCTGGACTTTGGCCATCCGCATGCATCCACATGGTCCACACTGAGCACCATTTTGTTCACTATATCAAAGTTAAAGATAGCCCTGTAATGCCATGGAGGAACCTAGAGAATATGACATTAGTGTTATTCTGACATGTCAGGACACCAGAGGGCAATGTGTTCAGCATCATGCCTGGTTGTCTCCCCTTTCCCCAACTCCAGAAGAAGGCCAGGTACCCATTTCCACAGCCGGGGCGACCGGAGCACCCGACTCAAACCACCATCCTACACCACGAGAGACCGGCGTGCTAACCACTTCACCGTTCAGACACCCTCTTCATATTAAATGAAGTAAACGTTCTGGGAAATCTAACCAGGTGCCTCCTAACACCAGCACACATTTGCTTGCCTGGCCTTCCAAGCACTTGGGACTTCCCCCACAATGCAACATAACTTTTCACTGACCCCTTGGTCATTCTGTCATTTACTGGGTTTCACTGGCTAACAACTCTACTCTGAGTAGACACCCACCCCCCCCCCCAAAAAAAAAAAACACACACACAAAATCAGCCACTCAACAAACCAATGAAAAGGTTATGAATTGTTCTCATAATAAACTAAGCATAATGCACTCTTAAAATTAAACAGACCAGTCAGACAGATCACCGAGAAGCTGATGAGACACTCACACATAAGCACCAATTTTCTCCATCAGATAAAACTCCTTCCTGAGCCACCTATTGTAGAGAAAAAAACAAAATTTATATATATAGTATTATGCATTATTCAGAATGTAAATGCTACAGAAGAGCTCTTCAAATATCATGGACACAAAAAAAGAACAAATATATCCATACTACAAGAACTTAATATTGAAGAAGGCTGGCTAGTAAAGAGGATTAAAGAGAGAAAACTTAATATTTTGGACACATTAAACATCATAACAATCTAGAGAAAACCGTCTTGGAAGGGTACATAATGGGAAAAAGAAGAGAGGAAGACCAAGGCGAAGATGGCTGCAAGACATCGTTGATGATCTGCAAATGGATGCATCAGCAGCAGGCCATCTTGCTTACAACCGAGTGGCCTACAGGAGTGCTGCTAGGGAGGCAAAGTTCCACATGGGACATGCAAATGAATGAATATGCATTATTCAAATTTTCTTAATGAACACAAAATAAGAATATAAGGGGAGGTCACAAAGAGTACTAATGGCAAAATAGAACTCTATTCTCACACAAAGATTATCTGTTAGAAATCTGCTAGACTGGTGGTCTGAGGTATCCTGACTCGCTGAAGACAGCACTGACTGGTGGTCTGAGGTATCCTGACTCGCTGAAGACAGCACTGACTGGTGGTCTGAGGTATCCTGACTCGCTGAAGACAGCACTGACTGGTGGTCTGAGGTATCCTGACTCACTGAAGACAGCACTGACTGGTGGTCTGAGGTATCCTGACTCGCTGAAGACAGCACTGACTGGTGGTCTGAGGTATCCTGACTCGCTGAAGACAGCACTGACTGGTGGCCTGAGGTATCCTGACTCGCTGAAGACAGCACTGAATGGTGGTCTGAGGTATACTGACTTGCTCAAGACAGCAATGACTGGTGGTCTGAGGTATACTGACTCGCTGAAGACAGCACTGAATGGTGGTCTGAGGTATACTGACTTGCTCAAGACAGAATTGACTGGTGGTCTGAGGTATCCTGACTCGCTGAAGACAGCACTGACTGGGGAATCTTTGTTGATATGTTACATTGGGAGTACAGAGGACTGATGATGATGCTGAACAGGAAATCATAAAGATCAATCTTATTTTTTAAGTGTTTGCTCTCCTGGGCTACATTTAAATCCCGTAGTCATGGGAACTGAGTCTTACACAACATTTCTTTCATACACTGTCGTGTATAACGTTAGGTAGATATTCTCCAATTTAAAAGGCAACTGCTCTCAACACAGTGAGTCAGGTACCCATTTTTACATGTGATAAACTATGAGGCAACTGCAACAGGGGGACAGAACACTGCCATCGTTCCAAGAAACCACGCTGATACAAATTCAGTCTATCCAAGTTTATACATTCCACAAGAACTTACCCTCTAGGTTCTGAGATTAAAAACCTGGAAACTTTATGATTCTTCACCTTTAAAGTATAAGATCACCTCACACCCACCTCTCCAGCTGCAGCTGGTAACAAGCCTCTTTCGTTTCCCTCACAAGGTAGTCCAGCCCCTTCCTCCAGTGATTGAACTCTTCGTAGTCATTGGCTTCAAACAAACAGAGAAAAGATCAGTGGTTCATACCAAAAGAAAGGGTTAATTCAACACAGATTTTGACTGACTGAATACTACAAGGAAGGGACCCTAATATAGTTCATGTTCTCTTCTATCAATTTTCTAGCATCTTCCTGATGACTGTGCAAGATGTGTATGAGTTGCTGTGAAGCAGAGTTACCGCACATGGTCAAACCATAAGAGCTGTGCTGCCTAGTCAACAGTTGACCAGAAACTACCAACTAGTGTCGCCATCAGCTCAAACTCCATAGCTAATGTTGTCATTCCTCTACCTTCCTAAAGCGTTAACCTTCAAACCCAACTTTTCTTGAAGTTGGGTGAACCCCGGGAGTTACTTGTGAGCCACGGTTTGACCACCACCACGTGGTGAGTGGAAATTTAAACCAGGTTGCCAGGTCAGCAACCGTATGTCTATTACACTACACTATGCAGTTCCCAGCAAGATGTAGTTTCTTGGTAAAAGTGTTGAGAATGCAAGATGTGGTGAGAGTGCAAGATGTGAGAGTGCAAGATGTGGTTTCTTGAAAGAATGCTGAGAGTGCAAGATGTGGTGAGAGTGCAAGATGTGATGAGAGTGCAAGATGTGGTTTTTTGAAAGAATGCTGAGAGTGCAAGATGTGGTGAGAGTGCAAGATGTGGTGAGAGTGCAAGATGTGAGAGTGCAAGATGTGGTGAGAGTGCAAGATGTAGTTTCTTGAAAGAATGGTGAGAGTGCAAGATGTGGTGAGAGTGCAAAATGTGGTGAGAGTGCGAGATGTGGTGAGAGTGCAAGATTTGGTGAGAGTGCAAGATGTGGTGAGAGTGCAAAATGTGGTTTCTTGAAAGAATGCTGAGAGTGCAAGATGTGGTGAGAGTGCAAGATGTGGTGAGAGTGCAAGATGTGGTTTCTTGAAAGAATGTTGAGAGTGCAAGATGTGGTGAGAGTGCAAGATGTGGTTTCTTGAAAGAATGTTGAGAGTGCAAGTTGTGATGAGAGTGCAAGTTGTGGTGAGAGTGCAAGATGTGGTTTCTTGAAAGAATGTTGAGAGTGCAAGATGTGGTGAGAGTGCAAGATGTGGTGAGAGTGCAAGATGTGATGAGAGTGCAAGATGTGGTGAGAGTGCAAGATGTGGTGAGAGTGCAAGATGTGGTTACTTGAAAGAATGTTGAGAGTGCAAGATGTGGTGAGAGTGCAAGATGTGATGAGAGTGCAAGATGTGGTTTCTTGAAAGAATGTTGAGAGTGCAAGATGTGATGAGAGTGCAAGATGTGATGAGAGTGCAAGATGTGGTGAGAGTGCAAGATGTGGTTTCTTGAAAGAATGTTGAGAGTGCAAGATGTGATGAGAGTGCAAGATGTGGTTTCTTGAAAGAATGTTGAGAGTGCAAGATGTGATGAGAGTGCAAGATGTGGTGAGATTGCAAGATGTGGTTTCTTGAAAGAATGTTGAGAGTGCAAGATGTGGTGAGAGTGCAAGATGTGGTGAGAGTGCAAGATGTGGTGAGAGTGCAAGATGTGGTTTCTAGAAAGAATGTTGAGAATGCAAGATGTGGTTTCTGGGAAGAATGTTGAAAAGTGCTTTGGCCAGATAAGATCATAAAATCAAATTAAAAAGTGAAATCAGAAACTATAAGAAAAAGGACAATTTATGCTCACTGAACATATACTGAGAGGCAAAGGTTTGAAAACATGATCGATATAACTGTGAAGACAAGGCAGAGTAACATTGAAAAAAGAAGAATCTTGAGTAATCTAAAGCGACTCCATGATGGAAAACCATCAAATAGGCTGAAGAAAAAAAAAAAAAAAAGATCATGAATCATGATCTACAGAGAAGCTTGAATGACACTTTCTGTCTGAATGATGATGATATTTAACTGCATATAATGAAGACATTGTCCGGTCTGGCAATCAGCAACCCATAACTGACATGATGGCATCACAGCTGGCAATCCATAGCTGACCACGATCCTGAATCACCTCACCAATGGTACCCCTAGTAACAGGCCTAGCCTAGCCTGGCTAACAGGGCAGGGACACTCATAACAGCAATGTCTGCTAAAGAAGCACTGCATATGCCCGACTTTTTAGCTGCACTCAGCGAATGAAAAAAACAGGTGGGCCTATTCTCAAGGCAACACAATGATGTGCCTCAACATCTTCACCGCATCAGCTGCACAGAACACAAGCTCACAGTTCCAGGGAGAATGAGGACAAGACAAGACAAGCCAACAGCATATTATAAACAAGCAAAGAAAAAAACAAGATGGTATGACATGACACTTACCTACAACAGAAAGTGATTTCAGTTTGAAATCATTGCCATAATACACTGTGAAACTCAGACGAGTATCCACTTTCTTCGATTCTTCAGGCCACTTCTCAAAATCTCTCGAATTTTTACCACAGCGGAACTCTTTGACATCTCTGAGGTTTGCTAAAAGAGAACGCAGTTACGTTTTTCAGCGACAAATCAAGGCTATTTTCTACTCTAAGGCTCAGATCCAATTTAAATAAGCAAAAAAAAATGTAATGATGCCTTACACTCACTCACTCTTCTTCTGTGTTCCATCATTGTAGCTTCAGATGTTCGTATTTGTTGCCCAGACAAACTGCAGTCTTCTGGAGGTTATGCTTCGCACCCAGAAGTTTGCCTTCCACTATAGCTCCCTGTAGCCAGAACCGTGTTTGGGTTTTTTGGTAGAGGGAGTGGAGCTACTGAATATGCTCTGAAGTCTGGATACCTGTCCCGCATGGATAGTCAGTAGTAGGTGATAAGCTGATGCAATACAAGTGTGTCAAATTTGACAGCGTTCCATTCGGGACCCGAAGACAGTGGTTTGTTCTTGATGCAAGAGTTGTAGTATCAAGTCATTAGAGGTGGGTTGTGCTGGGTCTGTCCACAGCTTCTTGTACAGATGTCTGATTACTGCTTTGGCTTCAATGTCTGAGACAATGTGGTGGTCGCTGCGGTTGTCTGCAACCAGATCTGTCAGCTTCTTCATTTCCCAACAGACCATGCATAATAAAGCAATTAGGAATAACAAGACATTTCAGGCTCATTCCGCATGACAGTTCAATAAACACGATCAACACAAAACTTACCTGTCCCTTCTGGTCGCCCTGCCTCCCTTTTGATCCACATCAACTGACGACTTTCAAGCTTGACCTTAAGAGTGCGCCTCTCTGGTCTTCTCCTGTAGAAGAATATGGTTGTGACCAGCCCCATCTCTAGCAGCCTCATCACCTCAACGATATCAGGAGTAGGAGGGCCGCCATTTACCATTACAGAGGACGCCATATTTCAGCAGAGCTGCCAAGTATCTAACCTACAAGCCAGCAGGCTAGAAGAAGAAGAGAACATATGGCTGATTATTACTGTACAACTCGGTCAAAATGAAAAAAAAAAATTATACTATTAGGAAGGCAGGCACAAACAAACTATTGAAATAATCAAAACTATACAGCCAAAAAGCCAGGACTTCCTTAAGTCAAGTACTTCAGCTCCAAATATGGATATTCTAAGGAATATGACTCAAGCTGCCACACTGAACAGATTGGGTATCAAAAGGGACAACTTAAGCTGCTTAAATTCTAAGCTTGCTTCTATTCATTGCCGTGTTTAACATCCGGGACGAAGCATTTTCTGTGAAGCTATTCACTGCCCATTTTTAACAACAATGGAATTTTTCTCTGACTCCAGCTCCTTTATAAATGGAATTTTTCTCTGACTCCAGCTCCTTTATAAATGGAATTTTTCTCTGAATCCAGCTCCTTTATAAATGGAATTTTTCTCTGACTCCAGCTCCTTTATAAATGGAATTTTTCTCTGACTCCAGCTCCTTTATAAATGGAATTTTTCTCTGACTCCAGCTCCTTCATAAATGGAATTTTTCTCTGACTCCAGCTCCTTCATAAATGGTACATTTCTACTGACTCTAGCTTTTTCGTAAATGGAACATTCCAACTGACAACAGCTCACTCATAAATGGAACATTTCTACTGACTCCAGATCCACTAAAAAACTGATTCTGATTATGCAGTCCTGGTGCAAGGTTGAACATGGGGACATGATGTGTGTTTGAGCATCAAGATCTTTCCTCACTGTTTCATCTTTCTGCAAGTGAGGACTTGAATGCCCTTGGCAGATCTTGATACTGTGAAGATTTTTTTTTCTATCTTCTTTACACTCAATACCAGAGTTTGGGATGAAATGCTAGAAGTAACATGTGACGATACCAGAAGACGGTACATCATGTGACGATACCAGAAGACGGTACATCATGTGACGATACCAGAAGATGGTACATCATGTGACAATACCAGAAGACGGTACATCATGTTGTGTGTATGCAAGATGGACTGTAAATCAATACAAATCTGGTGCCAATGTAAAGCAACACAGCACAGAGTTACATGGTTACCGTCAGAAAAAAAAAAAAAACAGACAAAGCACTTTCGATGTGAGAGAGAAAGAAATATTGTATAGTAAACAACCGTTACTAGAAAAAAATAGCAAAAAACAAAAGAAGAAACATTCAGCTGTAAAGGGACACAAAGGCAATCAAGCCAAGATATTGGTGGGTGGAACAGATGAATGTGTTTGGGGTAGAGGATTTGTAATCTAACATAGTGAGGGCTCTGGAATATAAGATACAGGTGAGTAAAAAGAGTTTAAAAATTAGTAGAGAGAGAATATGATTGTGAAGATAGGGAATGTAAAAGAGGGAACATGATTGTAGAGAAAGGGAATGAAGAGAGGGTACGTGATTGTGGAGAGAGGGAATATGATTGTGGAGATAGGGAATGTAGAGAGGGAATATGACTGTGGAGATAGGGAATGCAGATAGAGGAAATATGACTGTGGAGATGGGGAATGTAGAGAAGGAATATGGTTGTGGATAGGGAATGCAGAGAGGGAACATGGTTGTGGACTGCACAAGGTTCTTAATCTTTTCCCAGCATTACACACCCCACAGTGGGCTGCTCAGTGTGTGCCCATGTCCCCTCAGTGTGTGCCCATGTCCCCTTCAAAGGATTGTTGAAATCACAATCATCACTAGTCCCTTTTGGTATCAGTTTGACTTCAATATATGTCAATAGCATGGCTTTACTTTATATTTGAACATATAGGAATAGAATAGCTGAAAGAATTATGAACATATAGGAATAGAACAGCTGAAAGAGCTATGAACATACAGGAATAGAATAGCCAAAAGAGTTATAAACATAAAGGAATAGAATAGCTGAGTTATGAACATACAGGAATGGAACAGCTGAAAGAGAGTTCTCACCAAACAATTTTTTAAAAGAAATTGTTCAGAGACCGGGTCCTATGCTGCCAAGGGACACTGTTAAGACTGAATTTGCCTACCCATGAAATCTCCTTTCATTTGCCCAGACAAATGTCTGCTTTCAGTGGACTGCATTTATGAGATCAAGTAAGGTCTTGGTCAATGAGCCCACTATAGTTCTGCTGCTCATGTGCGAAATATTTAACCCATGGGCAAACACTGTCTCAAAAACAAAAGAAAAAAATATGCACAAATGTGTGTGGTAACAAACTGTCAAATATAATTACGTTCTCTGAAAAGAAATAAATCAGGAAAATGAACTCATGTAACGGTATCACATTTTTTCTTAGCACTACTATAGCACAGAGTCATTCATTCATTTGCATGTCCCTTGTGGAACTCTGCCTCCCAAACAGCTCTCCTGTAGGCCTCTCGGTTGTGAGCAAGATGGCCTGCTGTGTAGAGTAACATTAGAAAACTGAAATATTACAGGGTTTTGTTTGGAGGTTTTTTTGTTTTTTTTTTGCATGGTATATGCAATTTTGTGGGCTGCATGATTTTTTGGTGTGTGTGTGTGTGTATGAAAGCTGTGATGCAGCTTAGAGAGAACACTGGTCAGGTCACTGACCCTAATGCAGCCAGTCAGCTGTGAGCTGGTGATGACTATCTCATTCTGGCTGAGTGCTGTGTCTTACTGCATTTCACAACTCTTTAAAACCACCAAAATATCATATTTAATCTAAAGAAAAGAATAAAAGTAAACTCCATAAAACAGAATAGCATCATTATTTAACATTACAGTGTTAGTTCAAATATGTAACATCATCAAGCGGGGTATGGGTGTTTGAAATTAAAATTTTAATTTTAACTCACAAAATTTCACTCAATAGGCCAGCAACAGATAGTAAAGAGGATTAAACAGAGAAAACTTAAATATTTTGGACACATTAAATGTCATGATAATCTAGAGAAGACCGTCTTTGAAGGGTACATGGGAAAAAGAAAGAGAGGAAAACCAAGGTGAAGATGGCTGCAAGACACTGATAATCTGCAAATAGATGTATCAGCAGCTGGGCATATTGTTTACAACTGAGATGCCTACAGGAGACCTGTTAGGGAGGCAAAGTTCTGCAAAGGACAAGCAAATGACTGACTGAGGCCAGGTTTACAACCTGTGCCAATCTGGCCTGCTTGTTGTACTTCTCTAAAATGTGAATTTTATTCAGAATAGTGAGATATTTCTAGAAAAATGGGAACCAAAGACAAGAACACAGGACAATACATTTTAAAATAAGGAACGTTTAGGTGTCCTGGCAGAAGTAATACGATTTCCGGGATAAATCCTTAAAAAACAAGACTGCCTCGCATAATATGGGACAGCTGGTCAAAGAAGGCTGGCTAGTGAAGAGGATTAAAGAGAGAAAACTTAAATATTTTGGACACATTAAACGTCATGATAATTTAGAGAAGACCGTATTGGAAGGATACATAATGGGAAAAAGAAAAAGAGGAAGACCAAGACGAAGATGGCTGCAAGACATCGTTGACGATCTGGAAATGGATGCAACAGCAGCAGGCCATTTTGCTCACAACCGAGAGGCCTACAGGAGTGCTGTTTGGGAGGCAAAGTTCCGCAAGGGACATGCAAATGAATGAATGAATGAATGGTCACTTTACATTATTACAAAGATTCTCTCATACATAAAGAGGTACAAATTCCAGTTTATATAACATTTATAGGTTTTTCTTTTAACAAAACCCACCGAGAAAACGCCTGGCAAGCAAAACTTTTCATTAATTTCTGTCTGAATCACTTTGTCGGCCAAAGAACTTGTGAACGTATGTTTGCAGACACGGCCTGCCCAGCGTGAGCTGCCACAAACACATTTGTGAGTTAATTAGCAAATCACAAAACTGAAAACTGCACTCAAAGCTCACCTTGTATCTGATTAGTGATAGAACACTACTCAAAACAGTGTGCAGTTTCCTAAACTATCCCAAACTGTAACTGTTGAGTGAACATATGTATGCGAGAATCTAGAGCAAACAACAGCAAAAAAAAAAAAACATTATCAAATGAACTGCTACGAAAAGGTAGCGGCCATTTTTCTCTTCCGGGTACAGGAAGTGCTACAGGGGAGGCTACTATAAAAAAATGCGTGGGGAACTCATTTGACTTCCTAACGATGCACATTATGTCCACAATGTGTATTTACCTTAAATTTATTTTAACTAACTTTCAGTTAAAATAATAATAATCAGAAGCTTTCCTGAATATATATGGAGGATATACAAAATATAGTAACACAGAGGGAGGAAGGAAAGAAGTATGAAAGCAAACACAAACACTATACTTGGTTTTCGTTGTCTGATAGATCTTCTCACTTTGTGGTGTAACCAACGTTTGAGATAACTGAACTTGCTTCACGAATTATTTCTTAGACCTCGAGACTATCGAACATGTTGGCCTTGAGAACAACTTATGTTCACAGGATCCTGCAACTTGGATGTTAGGAATATTCAAAACAAAAATAGGAACAGTTTTATTAGTTTAACGAGCACGCAGTTGTAAGGTTTTGGTTTACACCTCACACAACACCAAAAAATCCCAGCAGTGCGATTTTTTCTGGTGATATGTGATATCATTCCCGTGCCGCTAAACGTTACATAGGGCTCGCAAGGTCGTTCGCCAAGATTTCCTGTCTTCGGCGAGTTTTTCAATCTCATCAAGGGATGTTATGCCCACTGAACTGGCCTCTTTTAACAATTATGTCCTCTTTAGAGTTTCGTGTGGTCGACCTCTTTTTCTTCGGCCTGTTGTGTTCCACTTGATAGCTTGTTTTGGGGATTCTCTGACTGTTTCTTCTCATGACAAGATCGACATATGTCCATCTTCTTTTTCTGATCAACCATGAGACAGGTTACTCTTTGCTCATCTGTCTTATCTCTGCATTGTTCTTGAATTCGTTCCACTTTATACCAAGTATTTTCCATAGGCATTTATTTTCGAAAGAGCCTAATTTCTTGTCTTTTTCTTTAGTTGTTTTCCAGCTTTCACATGCATAAATGAGGGTGGATATTACATTTGAATTGAATAATCTTAATTTGGTTTTTGTGCTTATAACTTTTGAATGCCGTATGTTCTCGAGACTCTTAAGGGTCAATTCTGCTTTTGCAATTCGAATTCTAACTTCCTTTCTGGTGTCACCATCCTGGTCTATGTAGCTGATGAGATATGCAAAATGGTTTACTTCTTCAACAGTTGTTCCTTCTACGTATATATGTCCCTCGTGGTTAATGACAAGTTTCATTATTTTTGTTTTATCCTTGTTTTTCTCCGTTCGCTTCTACCATCAAGACCGCCCTGTGATCCTATTGAATTTATACCTTTGCTTCCTGAGAGGACCACAAGAGGTTCAGATTATCGCGGGGCTTGGACCTGAATTCTTGGTGGATCGCAGAAGCGGGATTGCATGACACCGTGGTTTTCGTTACACCAGTTTAGTCTAGAGTTGGACTTTCTCATCGTAAAACCTCGACGTGTTTTGGATATCAGTATATCCCCGCTGGGTGAGAGGTGGTAGCCCATCCAGACTAGAGTTGGGCTTTCTCACCGGAAAACCTCGACATGTTTTGAGATACCCGTGTATCACCAACGGGTGAGAGGTGGTGCCCATTCAGTCCAGTGTTGGACTTTCTCACCGGAAAACCTCAGCGTGATTAGGATACGCATATATCCTCGCCGGGTGAGAGGTGGTTGCCTATCTAGACTGCCTTGATCCAGTGTCTCCGACTTCGGCATTTTGTGGTCGTGGCCGCTACCCTTCCTAGTTGTGACCAGGATGGAGCTTTTGTCCAGGAGGATGAATCCTCGCCACTAGTGACTTCCACCCCTGGGTTTAGCCGGTTTAGGCATATTATCCCAGTATGGGCGTGTTCAGGACGTGACCGACCTATAGAGCAGAGGTACTGTGACATGCTTAGTCATCAAGTTTCACCCCTGGTGTGAGCCGGTTTAGGCATATTTCACCAGTGTAGGTGTATTTCGGACGTAGCCGGCCTCTAGAACAGAGGCGCCGTGGTATGGGTAGCTCTTGCCTCGATACTACTGGACATACCGATTAAGCTTCACTTTATCCTTTCCATCACCTTTTTACATCGGCGCCACACAGCAGCCCTGATTGCTTTTCAGCATTTTCTTCCTTGGCCGGGAGGAGCTTCACACCACGCGTGGCATCCGAAGAATCTCTCCAGTAGTGTCTTAACCTCTGGGTTACAATTCCAAAAAGCAAGGGAGATCATATACACCCTTGTTACACGTCTGTTTCAATCTGGAACCATTCACTCATTCCTTCTTCTGTGTTGACTACACAAACATATCCATTGTAGAGGTCTCTAATGATGTTGACAATCTTAGATAGTATTCCATATATTCTTACAATTCTGGTACATGACCGAAAAAGACCCCGGGGTCGAATCAGACTAAAATTGGGTACCAGAGAAATCTGGGAAGGGAAAGCGGCCAGGCGTGATACTGACCACATCACACTTTCATGTGCCGAAGGTCATAGAAAATACGGGCCTAACACCGTATCCCCAGAATACCTTAATGGCGCGGAAACGGAAATTTTACCTTTTATCAGACTTTGTTTCGAAGAGCAATAAAATGCGGAACTTTCTCTACCAAATCACGTCGTTTGGTGAATTGTGAATGCATTTACTTTTGTGTGGAATGTCGGTGCGTATATTAATCTGTCACACTGTTCCACTACCAGGCAGCAAGAGCATTTTTCTTTTACTCCATCATAATTACGAAGGTCATACTGAAAGTCGTGAGCAAAAATGAGCTGCCAAGGTATGCAAACTGATTGACTTCTTCAATATCTGTCCCTTCTATGTGTATTTTTCCATTTTCATTGAGAGGAATTTTCATTATTTTTGTTTTGTCGTTGTTAATTTCAAGTGAAGACAGGCTATCTGTTTTTTCTTGCATGAAATTCACATTATTACTGATCTTCTTCTTCTTCTTCTTCTTCGTTCGCACTGTCTGTCTATATCTGCAGTCCTGTCTCTTGGATAAATTTCACTGTTTTTTGTAACTCATGTATGGAACCGTAGAGCTTATCTTCTTTAGTGGTTTCACTGGGCCAGTAATTATTTCTCAGTGTCTCGTAGTTGATGCAGTTCTGGAGGATATGTTCCACGGTTTGGGGCACCTGGGCACATGTACATAGATTAGTAGTACCAACCTTAAACTTTGTATACATATGACTTCGGAGTCGGCTGTGTCCTGTTCGGAGACGGAAGATGGTGACTTGTTCCTTTCTGTTTAGCATGTGATAGTCATCATGTGGTGGTGTTTGTGGCTTCCTGTAGGTTTTTATCATGCTTTTCTTCTGATTATAGGTGACTGGTATGTCTGGTTGCTCCATTTCAGTGCCCTCTTTGGCCAGATGGTCAGCTTTCTCATTGCCTGGTATCCCACAGTGGGAGGGAATCCACTGCAAAGTGACTCCATGTTGTAAGCCAATTTTTGACAAAGCATCCTTAAGGTCTGGTAGTTTGTTGCACTGAAGAGCCTCCAGTACTGATCTTGCATCTGTGAGAATTACTACAGGACATGTATCAATTCTGGAGTCTGATAGTTTTTCAACTGCAGCAATAATTGCCCTAACTTCTGCATCAAAGTTGTTGCAGTATTTACCAGTGGGTATGGAAATCTTGTCAATGGTGTTGTTTGGATTTTCAATATATGCTCCTGCCCCACCATTTTTTATGGCATTATGTGCAGATCCATCTGTATACACACGTATCCAGCTGTCACATGGATATTTGTCATCTAGAACACTAAGTGTGGCTATTGATCTTACAAGACTGCTCTGCATCTCACCATTCTGCACATCTTTCACTTCAGTCTGAATAGTTATTTGTGTATAATTATTACTGATAAGAGTTATGTCATCAGCAAAATCAATATCTTCTAGTTGGGTCCCATGTACCCAGTCAATACCTGTGTTACCTGTGCAGCATTTTTTCATTATGAAGTCTATTGTAATCCCAAAAAGTAAAGGAGACAGTATACATCCTTGTTTCACGCCTGTTTCAGTCTGGAACCATTCACTCATCCCTTCTTCTGTCTTGACTGCACAAACATATCCATTGTATAAGTCCTTAATGATGTTGACAATTTTAGATGGTATTCCATATAGACATAAAATTCTCCATAATGAATCTCTGTGTATGCTATCAAATTCCTACATATACATTCCTACAAACCAGTCCAAGACTGGTAATATTTTACAGGATTAGAACCCATTTGATAAGTACGAATAATCGTGGAAGATATGGAAACACTGTCTACATACTAAAATTTTGTGACAAGATAAAAAGCCCAAAAGTCTACGTGTAGAGTGAGATGCACCAAAACCATAGAAAACAAGTTGAATTCTTTCCAGACTAAATGTTTACGTTTGGCCAAACACCATAAGAAATAACATCTTATTGGCAGAAATGCAGATGAAACCACTGACAACAATTATTGAGGAAAGACGCTGGCGATGGTTGGGACATGTGCTCCGAATGACTGACAACTCACTACCAAAAATAGCACTAAGATGGACACCACAGGGGAGCAGAAGTAAGGGTAGACCAAAAGAGACATGGAGAAGAACAACAGAAACGATGTTGAGCAATAGAGGGCTCACCTGGGCAAGAGCAGAAAAAAAGGCGAAAGACAGGCATTTGTGGAAAACCCTTGCGGAAGCCCCATGTGCCCTGGGCACTTAAGGTTCAGAGAGAGAGAGAGAGAGTGAGATGCGAAAGGTAAAATTCTCATATCCATGCCATTAAGGCAATTTGGGGAATACAGTGTTAGGCCTGTATTTTCCATGACCTTCGGCACATGAAAGTATAAATGTAGTCAGTTTTACGCCTGGCCGCTTTACCTTCCCAGATTTCTCTGGTACCCATTTTTAGAGGCTGGGTCAACCCCTGGGTCCTTTCAGAGTGAAATGTAGACAACTAATTTAAAATGATTACCTCCACTTACTGAATTCAGTTGTTCAAATGTCCATTCATCCAGACACCATTCAGCTGTTCAAATGTCCATTCATCCAGACACCATTCAGCTGTTCAAATGTCCATTCATCCAGACACCATTCAACTGTTCAAATGTCCATTCATCCAGACACTATTCAACTGTTCAAATGTCCATTCATCCAGAGACACCATTCAGCTGTTCAAATGTCCATTCATCCAGACACCATTCAACTGTTCAAATGTCCATTCATCCAGACATCATTCAGCTGTTCAAATGTCCATTCATCCAGACACCATTCAACTGTTCAAATGTCCATACATCCAGACACCATTCAGCTGTTCAAATGTCCATTCATCCAGACACCATTCAACTGTTCAAATGTCCATTCAACCAGACACCATTCAGCTGTTCAAATGTCCATTCAACCAGACACCATTCAGCTGTTCAAATGTCCATTCATCCAGACACCATTCAACTGTTCAAATGTCCATTCAACCAGACACCATTCAGCTGTTCAAATGTCCATTCATCCAGACACCATTCAACTGTTCAAATGTCCATTCATCCAGACACCATTCAGCTGTTCAAATGTCCATTCATCCAGACACCACTCAACTGTTCAAGAAACCTGATGTTGCTGGAGTAACTTCTGCTGACCACAGTGTAGATACATCCTGCGATTAGCAGACAGACCTCGTTCCTTTCAAAGAGCAGTTTCCAGACTTTGAAAAATAAAACTTTCCCTTTCAGTAATAATAACAACAACAATAATCAGAGATGTCACAAGGTAAAGACAATTCTTGATTATCGATTTTGTGGATTGTACTCAAGTCAAACTGCGGTAATGCAGTACGCAGCAATTTTGTTTTTTGTTTTTTGTGTGTGTGTGTGTGTGTGTGTGTGTGCGTGCGTGCGTCTCTCTCTCTCTCTCTCTCTCTCTCTCTCTCTCTCTCTCTCTCTCTCTCTCTCTCAGTAATTAGTCTGTCAAGACTTTGCACTGTTCAACTTTGAAAAACTCGTACGAATGGTGTTTGTCGCTGTCATCACGTGACACTTGTGTGTGTGTGTGTTTTTTTTTTTTAATTCCTTTGTTTTTTTTTTTCTTTCTTTTCCTCTGTTCTCTTTTTTCCTTTTTTCTTTTTTTTTTCTTTTAAAGGATAGAAAAACAGGATTTGTGTAAAAAGGGGTTTATATGTTTCATCTAATTTTTAAAGATTTCTTCTGGTAATCTCTCTCTCTCTCTCTCTCTCTCTCTATTTCTCCCGTATTTATCTTCCTCTCTGCTGATGTACATGAAATGTTTTTGCCAACAAATTACTCACGTAACGTCCTTGGAAGTGGCGCTGGGGGGGGGGGGTGAGGGTCAAGGTGAGACAGGTGACTGGACAGAACCAGCCTGACTAAAGATACCAGGTAAACACCTTTTACACCCGTGCTAGGGGACCATGCGGGTAGTAACAGGGTGGGGCTGGGAGAGGGGAGAGGAGGAAATGGGAGAAGGAGTTGAAATAAGTCAACCATGAAAGTCTGGGAAAGCGGTCCTTTTTGAGGGTCCACGCGGGTATTATTTCCTTGCGCTTGTTACCTTTCCTGTGAGGAACTGAATATGTAAGATAGATGTCTTTTCTAACTGACCTGTTTGTCCATGTACTATTTATTTCTTTTCTATGGTGTTAATTGTCTTTGACCTTGTTCTGCCTTTGTATCATTAAAACTCTTGTTAGCATTATTTGGTTTCATAATGTTTTACCCATGTATAAGTTCCTTACATCATCTCATACTTTGTACAAGCTCAGTCTCATTATTTCACTTTACGGGCAACCATCTTCATCCCGCGCCATCATTGCTTATATACTTTGAAATTGTTATTTGTCGAATGTAAATGAATGTGAGATAAAATACGGTTTTCTCTATCGGCAGAAAGTTAAAATTTTGGGAAAGGAAGTACAGGAGAACTGCAGTAATGTCTTGATTAACAACAACAAAACTTTGAAACATGGATTGATTTACTGGTCAACTGATCTTCATTTCAAATGGTTACGGATTGAGCACGTAGGCTCGTCTGACATTCTACCCTTTATCATAAAACTTTCACACCGTTCCAGATATTCTTTTTAATACACCCCAAGGGTGCCTTACTAGATAGATGTACCACCTTACTAGATAGATGTACCACCTTACTAGATAGATGTACCACCTAACTAGATAGATGTACCACCTTACTAGATAGATGTACCACTTTACTAGATAAATCTACCACCTTATTAGATAGATGTACCACCTTATTCGATAGATGTACCACCTTATTAGATAGATGTACCACCTTATTAGATAGATGTACCACCTTATTAGATAGATGTACCACCTTATTAGATAGATGTACCACCTAAAGATGGTGTGGGTTTTTTAGATTAAAACAGAAGGACCACCTTGTTTTTCTTTTCTTTTTTTTTTCTTTTTTTTTTTTCAGACTCAGTGATTGATCTGTCAAGACCTTGCACTGTGCAACTTGGAAAACTCTTCCGAGTGACCGTTGTTGCTGTCATCATGTGGTACTTTGTTTTGAACTGTGTGGTTTCTTAACCCGTTGTGTTTTCCTACTTTGATTCCCCTTGGATGTGTTTTTTTTTTTTTATATAAAATATATAACAATTGCCTAATTTCTGAGATTTTCTGTGTACTCTTTCTCTCCCTTTCGCTCTCTCTCTCTCTCTCTCTCTCTCTCTCTCTCTCTCTCTCTCTCTCTCTCTCCTATCATTGTCTTCCTCTCTTGGTGATGTACATGATTCTTGTTTGGCAAAGGCCTTCTCTTTCATTCATGTGATGTACATTGATTTTTAATTTAAATTTTATCCTCTCTTGCTCTCTCTTTCTCTCTCTCTCTTTCAGTCCATTATTTTGCCAGATCTTTGTTGAAACATTCCCAAGAACGTGGCAGGACTAAACGTGCAGAAGTCAAAATGAGCTCTGTTTCTACACGTCCACACCAAGTACCTAAACTCTGCGAGCAGGGCTATTAACTTGGTGTGTATGTCCGCCTGAGTTTTAGGGATTGTATTCAACATTATGGCTTTGTAGATGTCTGCTTGTTGTGCCGTGTGTGTTTCTATTGTGTTCTGTATTGTTTTTACTGTGGTTGCTACTGTTTTGCATTCGTAGAAAATGTGTTCTTCTGTTTCTAGTGCGTTCTTCCTGCATAGGTGACATCGTCTCATGCTTCCTTGTGTTTTTCTGTGTGTCGTGGGCGTCATATTGTATATGAGTCTGAAAGTGATTTCTCTGGCCTTTGGTGTGATATTTTTGAGATGGAGGTTTTGGAATGTGTCAGTATAGTCTAGTATGGGATACCTGCGTCCCCTCTTGATCCTAAGGTGTAATGGTGGTGCTTGATTTCTGACCAAACGTTTGTATATATGGCTTGTTTTGCATTGGGTGAGCTTTCCGTGTCCTTGAATTGCTTGTATGCAGTTCTTGTAGAAGGGTGGTAGTGTGCCGAAGTGGTGTGCCTGCGAGTTGTTTGGTAGGACTAAATTTGATAGTCTCAGTCCTATGTAGTAGTGAGCTAGGGGGTGTTGGTTTGGGTGTTTGATGATGCGGCCTACGTGGCTGATTCTGAGTGCTTGTATCTTTGTCTGTATGTCTTGCAAGGCAATCCCTCCATGTGTTTTGTCTTGCATGAGGGTTTTACGTTGTATTTTGTGAACGGTGTTTATAAAGATAAAGTTTCTGATTTGCTTGTTTATTTCTTTGATTGTCTGTTGCGGAGGGTCTAGTACTGTGGCGGTGTATATTATTTTTGGTATTATGTATGTGTTTACTATGACGCTTCTTCCAAAAATTGTTGCTGTTTTGTGTTTGTATCGTTGTAACATGTTTGTAATTTTTGTTATGAGGTTGTCCCATGTGGGTTTGTGTATTGTGTCGGGGTGTGATGGGAAGGTAATGCCGTACAGACGGATGCTGTCTGTGCGTTTGAGACGAAGGGGGAAGTCCCTTTTATCTCGCCATTTGCCTATTCCCATGATGACTGATTTTTGTATGTTGAGCTTTGCTCCGTTGCCCTCACCGAACTCTGTGAAGGTGTCTAAAATGTGGGTTATTGATCTGTCTGTTGTTGGGAGGAAGATCGTGTCGTCCGCATACGCGAGCAACTTTCTCTCTCCTCTGCCAGGTACGAAAGTTCCCTGGATTGTTGTGTCTTGTCTGATTTTCTCTAGAAGTGGTTCTAGAGTGAGTATGTACAGTAAGGGAGAGAGGGGGCAGCCCTGTCTCACTGATCTGGTTAGCCTGAAAGTCTCTGTAAGCGTGTGGTTTACTAAGACTTTGCTCTCAGGTTTTGAGTAGAGAATGTGAATCCATTCTCTGAAGTAGTCCCCTATGTTGCAATGGAGTAGTATCTTGTGTAGGTATCTGTGTGACACTCTATCGAATGCTTTCTCCTGATCTAATGAGAGAACTGACGACTGGCAGTTCTTCTGGTGTGTGTAGTATATGACGTCTCGTATGAAGTGTGTGTGCTGGTGTATGTTTCTGTTCTCTATGCTACATTGTTGGTCTTCGTGTATGAGTTTGTGCATCAGTGGTTTGAGCTTGTTTGTAAGCGCTTTGGTGAGGATCTTGTAATCTACGTTTAGCAGAGATATGGGTCTGTAGTTTTTGAGTTGTGTTTTGTCTGCGCTATCTTTGGGTATGAGGGTGATATATGATAGGTTTAGACTGGGTGGGAGTTGTTTGTTTTGGAAGGCCTCTGTGAATACTTCTAAGAGAAGCGGACCTAAAAGTGGAAAGAAATGTTTGTAGAATTCTGCTGTGAGGCCGTCTGGCCCTGGTGACTTGTTTTCTTGCATTGTCTGTAGTGCCTGCGTCAGGTTGTCTAGTGTTAGTGGTGTGCCTAAAGCTTGCTTGTCCGAGTCCGTGAGTTGTTTAGTGTACTGCATGTACTTGTCCTGTATGTGTGCTTGTGTTTCTTCCTCTGTGTACAGTTTTTTGTAGTATTCTCTAATGGCCTGTACTACGTTTGTATTATCTGTTTGTCTGTTCCCTGTGGCGTCTATTACTTCTCTTATCTGTCTGCTTCATTGTATGTTTTGCTCTATGCTCAAGTGTTGCTTGGTAGGTATTTCTTGTGTGATGGTATTGAGTCTTGTTCTTAGAAGTGCGCCTTGAAATCTGTGTTGTCTGTGTTTGTCCAGTTCTTCTTCTAGCGTGAGTAAATGTGATGAGTTTTTGTCCATCTGTTTTGTTAGTTTGATTGCTTCCTCTAGTATTTTTTCCTGTCTCAGCCTTTCTCTGTGTATCTGTGTTGAGAGCGTTTGTGCTTTGTCCCTTATTGCATGTTTTAACGCTTCCCAGTGTTGTTGGATGTTGCGTGTGGGTGTGTTGTTTGTGAAGGTGTGTATCAGCTGTGTCGTGTTTTCAACGAAATGTTTGTTTTGGAGGAGTGTGTTGTTAAATTTCCAGTGTGGTGATCGTTTTAAGGGTGTGATTGTAGGTACCGTGTTAACTGTTGCTACGACTGCTTTGTGGTCTGTGAAGGCTAATGCACTAGGGATATGTCTGACTTGTGCTATGTGGCATGTGCCTGGTGTGTAGATTCTGTCCAACCTATATCCTCTGCTGTATGCGTCCCTTCTGTGAGTGATCTCTCTGCCTTGAGGGTGTGTGTGTCTGTATGTATCTACTAAATCATGTGCGTCTATTATGTCCTGCAAAGAATTTAGCATGCACCTCTCATATGTGTTAGTTCTAGTTGCATCCCTTAATATGTCTAAATCTGATGTTACACCATTGAAATCTCCTCCTAATATAATGTGTCCTCTGTATCTGTGGCTGAGTAGGGATTCTAACTCTTCGTAGAAGTTGGGCTGGTGACTGCGGTTGGGTGGTGCATGTATGTTAACTATAGTGTATGTGTGTGAGTTGTCCCTAACCTCGCATATCGCTATTCTCCCCCTGCTATCTCTATTTGTCCTAAGTACCTCCCACCTGTCTGATGTCTGTCCTAAGTACCTCCCACCTGTCCGATGTCTGTCCTAAGTACCTCCCACCTGTCCGATGTCTGTATTATTGCTACTCCTGATCCTGTTGTCTGAGTGGCTAAGCTAAAACATGAATGCCTGAAGCCTAGCTGTGTTGTGATTTGTGCTGCGTGCATGTCTGTATGTATGTTTGTTTCCTGGATCATGATGAAGTCTGGTTTGTATGAATGTGTTAAAGAAACTATGTGCTGTAGTTTTGTGCGTAAACCTCTAATGTTAATGGTCAAAACTCTAATTTCTGTATCCATTTCGAAAGCTAAATTAAGACTAGTTTGTCTGAACATTTGGTGTGTGTTGTGAGTTAAAGCATACTAACATACCTAGATGGGTTGTCTGTGGTATCCTGTTAGTTGTCGCTGTCTTTGTCTCGGTTGGTTCGTTGTTCCGCTGTGACCCATAGCTAACATCCTGGCGCCAGGTGTGGCGAATCATAACCGACCAAGACCCTGACTTAATTAATACCCCAGAACAGGACTAGCCTGGCTAAAGGAGCAGGAATCGCCATAGCCCACATGGCGGTAGGGCTCACTCCCTACTGTTCAAACCATTCAATGACTGAAGATGTTTGTCGTCATAACCCGCTCCATGTCCGATGAGATACTCTGGCCCAAAACCTTCACATCATCGGCTGCAAAAAAAAAAACAAAAAACTTTCAGGGAAATCGAAGAAAAATAGAAAGAAGCAGAAGTAGAAGAATACTTCTTTGCTGAGCTCTTTATAATCTCTTTCACCAAGGACATGATCATATCTTGTGATCCTTATCTCTGGCTATTTTTGTTCTTTCTTCTTTCTTACTACTAATTCTGTACTGCCCGCAGGCCATCATCTTGTCTTTACTTGTCTCTGTACGATGCAGTTGATGCCTCTTCCAAATGTCCCGTATGTCTTTTGATGTAATTAAATAATGTAGCAGATACCCCGCATTATCTTTATTGTAGGTATATTTTGACTTTATCTCTTTCCAACTAATGTTTTTTTCCTGATTGAAATTACTGCGAGATCTTTTAAAAAGCTGTACATCTAGAATAAGTTAGATCTTTTGAGAAAAGTCATTTGCCCAACCGTTTTTTTTAAAACCATGGAGATATTTTCTCTATTCTTGCCTGCAATTCTTTCATAAAAATTTAGATAATTTGTTCCGTTAAGTGTACACTATAAATGTGATAGATTATCAAATAACTCTTTCTTGTTCTCTTCAGTATAAGTGCCACTGCGGGGAAAGTTAGATTTGTGTGACTTTTATGGTTCTACTCGTATTTCTCTCTTATTCTCTCTCTGATATATTTCGCGTTAGAAATGTACCATGCCACCTCATGTTGACCGATAAACTCCATTCCTTTGTTGTCCACGCTCCATATCATGACATGTTGGTCAGGTGTCACTTCTGCTTCATCCTTTTTGACATCTTCAAGATATAATACCCCAGTTGCGTTTTTATCATGAATCCCTTTAAAATATAATAGCCATGTTATGTATTTAATCATGAATCCATGTAAAATATAATGCTCCATTTACACTTTTATCATGAATCGAGTTGTAATATCGCTCCTTGTTTTTAACCTTTCCAAACTTCTTATGTTATGATTTTCCTGCATGTGTGTGGTTTGTTGCTGTCCCCATAGTTTGTTTGGTTTATTGCTGTTTATATAGTTTGTTTGATTTATTGCTGTCCCCATCATTTGTTTGGTTTATTGCTGTCCTATTATTTATTTGGTTTATTGTTGTCCCATCATTTGTTTGGTTTATTGCCGTCTCCATCGTTTATTTGGTTTATTGCTTTCCCCATCTTTTGTTTGTTTTATCCTAGTCATTCTCATTTATTTTATGTTGTTACGTTTTTTTTTTATTTCAGTTCATATATTTTACATGCTTTCCTTTCTACCGTCGTTATTCACAGCCAGTTGTTCTACATATTCGCATTATAATATCTTCAGGTTTTTAAAACACTTTTCATTAATTTGTTAAAGTAAAGTTTATTACATTAAAAATGCACCGTGTCACATCATGTTGACCGATAAAACTCCATCCTTAGTACAAACAAATAACAATTATAAAATTACTGAGCACTCAGTCAGTCAATCAGTCATTTGCATGTCCCTTGCGGAACTTTGCCTCCCTAACAGCTCTCCTGTAGGCCTTTTGGTTGTAAACAAAGTGGCCTGCTGCTGATGCATCCATTTGCAGATTATCAACGATGTCTGGCAGCCATATTCGTCTTGGTCTTCCTCTTTCTTTTTTTCTCATTATGTACCCTTCAAAGACGGTCCTTTCTAGATTATCATGACGTTTAATGTGTCCAAAATATTTAAGTTTTCTCTGTTTAATCTTCTTTACTAGCCGGCCTTCTTCAATATTAAGGTCTTGTAGAATGGATGAGGTTGAAAGGCTGGCCGAAGACAAAAACTGGTGAACTACCTTGCGAGCCCTATATGACGTTTAACGGCACGGCAAGGATATAAGATATGGATATATTTTTTTTTCTTTTTGTCCCCATGATATTTGAAGAACTCTTTTGTAGCATTTACATTCAAATGCATTTATGTGTTTCTCAGCTGTTTTGTTAAGTGTCCAGGTCTCACAGGCATATGTTGCGGTGGGAAAGATGCATGCCCTTAAAAATCTTATTTTTGTAGGTTTGTAGTTCTGTCTGTTCCTCTCCACAGATTCTTCAGTTGTTTTATTTTCTGAAGAGCGATAGATGTCCTCCTTTTAATTTCCCTCATTGTATCTTCATTATTAGTCAGTAGTGATCCAAGATATTTAAAACTCTCCACTTCTTCAATTTTTCCCTCATTGATACATATTTCAGTTGCCTTATTTGTTATATCAGTTGTCATCAGTTTAGTTTTCTTCGCATTAAGATAGATGTTTTGCTCTTCACTATTCTTACGGACTAACATAATTAGTTTTTCCATTCCTTTTTGTGCTGTGAACAGTAATAATATGTCATCGGCATATCTAATCTCTGGTATATCATAACCTCCAATTGTTATGGCATATTAATATTCTTTGTCTATATCTTCCTCATTATATTTTCAGTATACAAGTTAAATAAATAAGGCGACAATATGCACCCCTGACGGATCACTTGTTTTATATCAAACCAAGTTGTTGTTTCACCATTTATTCTTACTGCTGCTTGTTGGTCTAGATACCGGAGTAATGTTAATTGTATCAAATGTGTTGGAAATCCCTTTTTTTCTCCTTTATTTCCCAAAGTTTATGGTGTTGTACTGAGCAAAGATGGAGTGAAATATCCTTGAAGTGAAGGAAAACAAAAACAAACAAACAGGGATTGTGAGCCTGTACAAAGCATGAGATGATAATGATGAAGTGTTTGTTTACATGGGTAAAACATTTTGAAGCCTAACAGATTTTCTAGTGGTACAAAGTCAGTTCGACCTAATTCAAAAACATTTTAACATTATGAAGGTGAATTAAATAGTTCTTGGGCAAACAAGTAAATTAGAAAATACATTGTCTACATATATTCATTTCTTCAGAAGAAAATCATTATATAGAGTATATATATAGAGGAGTTTGAAGAATAAGAGAAACGGTCAAGTGTAGCAAGTTTACTGTCTCCTTCTAACTGTTTGTCTCCTTAGAACTGTTTATCTCCTTCTAACTGTTTGTCCCCTTCGAACTGTTTATCTCCTTCTAACTGTTTATCTCCTTCTAACTGTTTGTCTCCTTCTAACTGTTTGTCCCCTTCGAACTGTTTATCCCCTTCTAATTGTTTGTCTCCTTAGAACTGTTTGTCTCCTTCTAACTGTTTGTCTCCTTCTAACTATTTGTCTCCTTAGAACTGTTTGTCTCCTTCTAATTGTTTATCTCCTTCTAACTGTTTGTCTCCTTCTAACTGTTTGTCTCATTAGAACTGTTTGTCTCCTTCTAACTGTTTGTCTCCTTCTAACTATTTGTCTCCTTAGAACTGTTTGTCTCCTTCTAACTGTTTGTCTCCTTCTAACTATTTGTCTCCTTAGAACTGTTTGTCTCCTTCTAATTGTTTGTCTCCTTCTAACTATTTGTCTCCTTAGAACTGTTTGTCTCCTTCTAATTGTTTGTCTCCTTCTAACTATTTGTCTCCTTAGAACTGTTTGTCTCCTTCTAATTGTTTGTCTCCTTCTAACTATTTGTCTCCTTAGAACTGTTTGTCTCCTTCTAATTGTTTGTCTCCTTCTAATTGTTTATCTCCTTCTAACTATTTGTCTCCTTAGAACTATTTGTCTCCTTCTAACTGTTTGTCTCCTTCTAATTGTTTATCTCCTTCTAACTGTTTGTCCCCTTCGAACTGTTTGTCTCCTTCTAACCGCTTGTCCCCTTTGAACTGTTTCTCCTTCGAAACTAATTTTGTTTTGTTTTTGTTTTTTTTTAACCAAGTGTATTTGCGTTCAGCAAGTAACAGTTTACAAAACTTGTGTGAAATGATGTGACTTGAGGCTGACTGCCTGTGAAGTGAAATAATGAAATGGCGGGTCTTTACAAAACATGAGATGATAGTGATTCCTATGATAGTGACATTTGAATATGACATTTGACCACAAGGGATGGGGTGGGTTGCATAAATTCCACGACCCTCTCTCTCTCTCTCTCTCCTCTCTCTCTCTTTCTCGCCTCTTTTAACCACATTTTCCCCCCAAGAATTAATACATGACAGTTTCATACATAAATTTGACATAATTTTGATCAAACAATGTGTTATGAATATGAAGGTGGTCTGCGATGTGTTTTACAATGCCATGATGGAAGGGATGGGGAAGCACAAAGTAGCAAAGGTTGTTTCTAAATATATTTTACACAGAAAAAGTTGGTGAGACACGGACTGGTTTGTAGCCCGGGGCAGTTGCCGCTCTGAAAGTAGATTATTGCGGGGGAGTTGAGTGATAGGTGTGGCTTCTATCTAGGATTACTAAGATTGTCTCCCCTACCATTATCCTCTCCACGACCATAATGTCCTGTTATGTTCGCCCCGCCCACGGGTGCTACGCCATAGGGTAGATTTTCTTATGTACCGCCTCTCTCCTGTCAAGTACAATGACCGGGCAGTGTTTTCTCACCTCCTTGAAACTGGACACGTCAGTAAATCTCATTATCTCCGCCTTGTGTAGCAGACCACTGGCGTCTGGTCGGATGGATGACATCTGAACTTTCTGCTGTCAGAATGGAGAAGACCATGGAATAAAAGTTAATACGTCACTTTTAAGGTACCATGATCAACAAATGTGGTCCTTCCACCCAGACTAAATAGATTTTAATCTACAAACCCTCACTACCATGAGGTGCTAAATTTATCTAGCCAGCCCACGCGGGTTTTTAAAAAAAGATCATGCAATTCGTGTTAGAGAGAGAGAGAGAGAGAGAGAGAGAGAGAGAGCTGATCGTGTTTCATTCACTTTCTGGAAGACAACTTTTTAATGCTGGAGATATTGTGATGGAATATACCTAGTATCTAAAAGATGGTATGCAACACACGACAAGCACCCGGACAAGTTTTTGTAAAAATTTTACATCACCTGAAATTCGCTGGATTGGAGAGAAACTCCTTTGTCAAATTTTGGTAAGTAGAAGCCAAAGATTTTATTTCTATGTTCTGTTTCATTATGTACTGTTTTTTTAATCCTCTGTATAGAGCAGTCATGTTGAACACTATCCCTCGAACAGTAGCAGACAGCCATAAACAGTCCATCATAATCCTAGCAGAATTCAGATCTCTTATCTGGTCATGTCGGAATAAGGCCATGTTTGATAACAAAGTTTTTACGCCAGAAATTTTTCTGTCTATCTTCCAAAACAAATTGTTACGGCTTTCTGCTAGTTTTTAACACCTATGTGGAATATTGAAGTCCTTTTTGGTTTTTGTGTGTGTATGCGTGTTTTGACAACGACGCAGTTTTAGTTTCAAAACATTGGTTATTATATAAGCCTGCTTGTATATAACTATGCACTCAGGTGTACCTATCATCCAAATCACTATCATCTCATGTTTTGTTACGGCCCACCATTTCATTATTTCACTTCACGGGCCATCACCCTCACCTCACGTCATTTGCACTCGGTTTGTACCTATCATACAAATAAACTTAATATATATATATTAAAAAAAGGTGGTCCTTCCAGGGCGAGGCCCTTCCATTGCTCTCCTGTTAGGTTGACCCCTGCGATCACCCCAAATGCGGGTGACTCGAGCGCGTAATATTTTCGTAGGGAGGACTGCGTTCGCGCTATCCCCTGACATAAAAGTCACATGGTTGGTTAGAAATAACAAACTTTTCTTCCATTTCTGTTTAAATTCAGTTCAATTTCTTGTTTATTTCTTATCAATGTCTTAAGAAATTTAACCTGTTAAATATCAACCAGTGAAACACAAACCAATGACATTTCGAAGGTATGCCGACGAAAGAAGGCCCACAACGAGTGTAACAAATAGATACTGTCTTATAATTCTTCTCATATAGTCTTGTAATTCCGTCACCTATCTCATCTCGATGATATTGCTGCATTATAACGGAGAATATTTCAGAATGATTAAAGTGTTTAAGCTTGCATATGTTCTTTGTTTAATGCGCACCTTCACGTATAACCTGATTTCTGTGGGGAGTCTGTAGGTTTCACAAATATTACAGCATTCACTAGACCAGGTTCGCCGACAAATTCACTGAATCCATTTAATCCTGACAAATAAAGTCACAGATGTATTGCTGACAACATCACTTGGAGTAAGGTAAAGTAAGAGAACACATTTTGTAGGATTAGACCTCGAAAAAAGCACTTTAGTGAGACGTGAGAGAAAGAAAAATCACAAGAAAATTACCCTTGGAGTAAGATGCAATTCATTCATTCATTTGCATGTCCCTTGCGGAACTTTGCCTCCCAAACAGCACTCCTGTAGGCCTCTCGGTTGTGAGCAAGATGGCCTGCTGCTGTTGCATCCATTTCCAGATCGCCAACGACGTCTTGCAGCCATCTTCGTCTTGGTCTTCCTCTTTTTCTTTTTCCCATTATGTATCCTTCCAATACGGTCTTCTCTAAATTATCATGACGTTTAATGTGTCCAAAATATTTCAGTTTTCAGATGCAATAGGACATAAAATTCGTTGGAGTCACTTAAAAAAAATAAGGGCGGTCCTTTCACAATGGAAACAAAACTATGGCACGCCACGCGTCTCTACGCCACGTGTCTCCTTTGTGGTCATCCTCGGGCTAATCCAAATCCTCTCCAGGCTCTGTTCAAACTCGCCCTATGTTTTTATTTCCTTGTCTAAACAAGATGGGGAAACACCTCGCTTGTATCTATTGTCCGCTAAAATTTTCTTGATGTACCTTCCTTCCCCTTAATCTCCCGCCAGACGCCGCCCGCCTCTGAAAGGAGTGACGATGGTCGCCTGGCGTCGAGTCCAGAATATCAGCTCAAACTTTGAACTATTTGAAATATTGACCTCATTTGTGTGTGTGTGTATGTGTGTGTGTGTGTGTGTGTGTGACAACGACATGAAATTTATGTATTCCCCCCCCCCCCCTTTTGTGGTCAAATGTGAACCTCAGATGAATCACTATCATCTCATGTTTTTTTGTTAAAGCCCACCATTTCATTATTTCAATTCACGGGCAATCATCCGTGATTTGTAACTGTTATCTGGAACACAAATAAACTTAAGGTGGTCCTTCCAGGTCGAGGCCCTTCCATTGCACTCTGGATGCGTTGACCCAAATGCGGGTGACTCGAGTGCGTAATTGTCTCGTAGGGGGGGACTGCGTTCTCGCTATCCCCTGACACAAAACAAGTCACGTGATTGGTTAGAACCACACTCCCATCAAACTTGTATCTCATTAACATACACCTCACTTCATCACAAACTTATATGTATTAGTTTCAAAACATCCTTTATTATGCAACTATGCATGTATATAAATATGTGCCTTTTCATTTGAATGACATGTAAAAGATTTCTGGGGAAAAAAAAGATTTCTAACATACACTAAAAAAAATTACTAAGAATTCCCTTTAATCTCCCGCCAGCCGCCGCCCTCCTCCGAAAGGAGTGACGATAAGATGCAGTACGACATAAAATTTGTTGGAGTCACTTTACACAAAGTTTCAAAAGTAACCCATCTTCGTTCTGTCCTAAAACTACTTCTCGTTCTAAAAACTCCGTCTTTCTAACTTCTTCCTATCCGTCTCTGTGTCCTCCTTAACTGTCCGCCCGGTAACTCTGTTCTGTCATTCGAAACTGGTCTATTAGTTTTGGTATGCGGGCCGATGTGTTCCCGAGTACTAACCCGACAGTTTAATGCTGTGGAATGTCCACCCCTTCAGCCTCCAGTAGTGATATTATTTATAATAGCGTGGGAGTGTTCCTCTCTCAAGTTTTCCCATCTTTTCTGACCTGCTTTCTACGTATCAGTCTTCTTCTTCTTCTTCGTTCGCATCTACGTATCATTAAGAGTAATAACTGTAATAAAAATAGAAACATATTAACCAACACATCTTTATCAATGAATGTTAGAAAACGAGTCCTAAAATGCTATATTGAACCTATCTTGTTATATTGAAGTGAATCATGGACAATAGGCAAGTCTGCACAAAAATCATTGGAAGCAGCAGAAATGTGGTTTATTAGAAGAATGTTGCGAATCCCCTGGACAGCAAAAATAACTAATGAAGAATGTACGAGAAGAGCTGGAGAGACAAAAAAAAAACGTTGTCATGTCAAAAAGATAAGAGAGAAACAATGTACTTTCATAGTACATACAATAAGAGGGGGCATTGAAAATATTATAACAGGAAAAATAGAAGGAAGAAGATCGTTTTCCTTTCATTACCGACAACCCTGTAGCATAAGTAAGGGAGATAACCGGGAGCTCTCGATAATATTCAAGTTATACCTCAGCTGACAGTTTATTTCTTAAAAATATCTTCCTAAACTATAAGTAGATATTGGATAATAAAATATTTTCCAGTTTTCAGAGTCAATGTTATGTTTTTATGCGACAGGCATTTGTTATTATACATAAAACTATTTGTTTATACTGTACTGACACTACAATCTACGGTTTATGGCATCATCAGGGCGGAGCTGATGACTTTACTCTGGTTTCTCTTCACAACGTATAAATCTTTCGCCTTTTACTAAAGATTTCCGTGGAGAGGAGCAATATAATGAGTCTAAGACTTATTTTTCAAACCCCACCCAGTGGGGTACATTAAATAAACGAACGGTTGGTACTTTTCTTTGTCAGTCCTGCTCTCTTTCAGCAGCGAGTGCTAAAGCTGTTGTCCTGTTATTCGATTATCCCTCCAACCTTTCTTCTGTTATACTTCCGAAATTGCCGTTGATTAAACAGACGTGTTGTGTTTTAGAAGCATAACATATGAGCGAACTAAAATATTGGTGAATAGAAAAAGCAGTGACTGGACGTTGACACGAGTAAACAAAACGAATAGAAAAGGCAGACACAATGAAAAACGAGGACACAATAAAACCTCCGACATAAAATAGCAAGTTAATGTCTTAAGTAAATAACAACTGTATAGACGGAGTTGACACTTGACACGCGTTGTGATGCGACTGCACACGGTTTTTAATTACAGGAGTGACCAACTCGGCCAGCTGACCAATTCAATATTTAGAGACGTGGGCTATTGGAAATTGACTTACGACATATAAGCAACGGGGCAGTTTGAATGACAGGCAATCAGAACGCTCATGGGAACCAGTGGACATTTGAAGTGTGGAGTGAAAATACACTTGAAGATAAAAAGATGAGCGGAGAGAATGAAGCAAGGATTATAAAGGCATTCAGTACCTGGCACGGAAGGCACCATGATCAACAGCTTCTTGGCATTTTGGCTATTTTAATCAACAAACCCTCACCACACACGTGGTAAAATTATCTAGCAAGCCCATGCGGGCACTAAAAAAAAAATTACTAAAGATTTCCGTGGAGAGGAGCAATATAATGAGTCTAAAACTTATTTTTCAAACTCCACCCAATGGGGTACACAAAAACAAACTATGGTTGGTGTTATGGTGTATCATTGTGATGTTGTTGTATTTCTACATACACTAATCTTATCTTATATCCTTCCCGTGCCGCTGAACGTCACATAGGGCTCGCAAAGTAGTTCGCCAATTTTTCCTGTCTTCGGCAAGTCTTTCAACCTCATCAAAGGATTTTATGCCTGTTAATTTGGCTTCTCTTAACAATGTCCTCTTCAGAGTTTCACGCGGTCTGCCTCTTTTACTTTTGCCTGTTGTGTTCCACTCTGATCATTTCTTCTCATCAAGTGACCAGCATGTACATACACCAATATTCTGTGGTATTTATGTATCTTGTAATCTTTTTTTTTTTTTAACTAGCGTCATAGAAGATTTGTATGCACAACAGAAAATGTACAATACAAGTTTTAATCATGCATAAACTAGAGCGTATCTTTTTTTTTTTTAACAGCAGAAATGTAAACTGAAAATTTTCTATACATTTTCAAATACCCGGCAGAAATATCTGTGACATGTTGCATAATGTAGAAAGTCAAATCCCAGTTTTCATAAATGTTATTTAGCCACCCTTCGGCACCTGATGTTGCCAGTATCACCCCTGGCCGAAATTACCTTTCCCAGATTTCTGTGGTATCAATTTTAGGAACACTAAAGTAAAACACTCATTTTCTGCTCTCCGAAATGCGATATTTTCCTGAAGTTTAGGCGATCTAAAGTTTTCGCAAACACTGTAGTCTTCCGAATCTTTCCGCCGTCTACGAGAATTTATTGTGGTTATTTCTCTTTGACCGTTCACGTCACCTTTTTTTTATTTGTTGTCTCTCTTCGAACGAGTACGAAACCTACAGGTCTTGTTACGTGTGTACATTTCCTCATCAGTATTGGATTAAGTTCCAGTGACACGAAATTACGCTGACATTCAGAAAATTTTGTAGAAAGATTTGCTTAAATTTTGTGAGCGATCAGAAATGATTCAGTGCTGGTTTACTATGTGGCTGAAAATAACGGGAGATAAAATGTTCCACCAGCATGCAGTATTAAATTAAACGGAACTATTCTAAAGCAGGTGCAGAAATTCAAATACTTTGGAGCAGTAATAACTTCAGATGGGAAATACAGAACAGAAATTAGGAACAGAATAGGCCAAGCAAAGACTGCATTTCAGAGAATGAGAAACATATTAGCTAACACATCTTTATCAATGAATGTTAGAAAACGAGTCCTAAAATGCTATATTGAACCTATCTTGTTATATGGAAGTGAATCATGGACAATAGGCATGTCTGCATAAAAATCATTGGAAGCAGCAGAAATGTGGTTTATTAGAAGAATGTTGCGAATCCCCTGGACAGCAAAAATAACTAATGAAGAATGTATGAGAAGAGCTGGAGAGACAAAAAAACGTTGTCAAAAAGATAAGAGAGAGACAATGTACTTTCATAGGACATGCAATGAGAAGAGAGGGCATTGAAAATATTATAAAAACAGGAAAAATAGAAGGAAGAAGATCAAGAGTAAGACCAAGAGAAATGATACTGGACAGTCTGACGGGATGGTGTGAGAGGAGATCACCAACTGAACTGATGGCCTGCATGAAGGATCGCGTACTCTGGAGAAGCATAATAGCCAACGCCAGTCAGCACGGCACATGATGATGATGATGAAAATGTCCCTATCTGTCTGTCTGTCTATGTGTTTACAAGATTAAAAACTCATCACTTGCAATAAGATCGTCTTGTAGACCCTGGACGCGGTGGGGACCCTAAACAACGCCAAGAAGATTTACACTGACAAAATTTGAAACGTGGGTGTCCTGAACAGTGTGCCCATACCTTAAGGGGGAACTGATTTGAGATACACTATGCATTCTTACAACTTATCTGACGATTCTCTCTCCCCTTAATTTTCTCCCTCTTTCTCTCTTCTCTGTCTCTTTCCCCTTCTCTCTCTCTCTCTTTTCTCTTTTTCCCTTTATCTCTCTCCTTCTCTATCTTCCTCTCTCTTTCTTTATCCCTCTATCTCCCTCTCTTTCTCCCTTTCTCTCTCCTTCTCTTTTTCCCGTCTCTCCCTCCTCTCTCTCTCTCCTCTTCTCTCTTTTTCTCTGTCCCCTTCTCTCTCCCTCTCTCTCCCCTCTCTCAAAACGATATTTAATGTTTGCGACAAAATGAAATGTGAAAGATGTACCTGTCTGTCTGTCTATCTATCTATCTATCTATCTATCTATCTATCTATCTATCTATCTATCTATCTATCTATCTATCTATCTATCTATCTATCTATCTATCTATCTATCTATCTATCTATCTATCTATCTGTCTATCTATCTATCTATCTATCTATCTATCTATCTATCTATCTTTCTACGACTACTAGTCACACTGCCTGGCCGACGAACGCCCTGTGCTATATGTGGCGAGGATACTCACTGGGTGAGCCAGTGCCCACAGAAGAAACGAAACAAAGTCAACCAAACAAAAGCAGCCACGACGGAGAACACAGAGGAGAACGTAACAACTCCCACCATGTCACCAGCCACGAACGAGAACACAGAGGAGAACGTAACAACTCCCACCATGTCACCAGCCACGAACGAGAACACAGAGGAGAACGTAACAACTCCCACCATGTCACCAGCCACGAACGAGAACACAGAGGAGAACGTAACAACTCCCACCATGTCACCAGCCACGAATGAGAACACAGAGGAGAACGTAACAACTCCCACCACCGAACCTGAACAAGGAAAGCCACCAGCCACGACGGAGAACAAAGAGACTGTTACAACCCCCAGCACGGAGACTGTTACAACCCCCAGCACGGAGACTGTTACAACCCCCAGCACGGAGACTGTTACAACCCCCAGCACGGAGACTGTTACAACCCCCAGCACGGAGACTGTTACAACCCCCAGCACGGAGACTGTTACAACCCCCAGCACGGAGACTGTTACAACCCCCAGCACGGAGACTGTTACAACCCCCAGCACGGAGACTGTTACAACCCCCAGCACGGAACCTGTAATGCCTGCTCCAGAGAAGACACAACAGACCTTAACGATGCCTCAAAAAAGGAGGCAGAGTAAAAAGAACAGAAACAAGTAGACAACGATGGCTTCACGGAAGTCCGACGAGAAAAATAAAAGACTGAAGGGCAGCAAGTCTTCCCAAGCTGAAAAGCCCAAGAAGAGGGCTCTAGAGGACAGGCACCAGCACCACGAAGACGACGCAGAAAATGTGTGGAGCATCACACAAACACACACGACGACCACGGCTCCATGGTACGCAACAACTGTGGAGGAAATGTTAGAAGCCTTGCAATCACCGGCAAGTCTGGTGATAGACGAGGAACAAGATCTACGTGCATCGAACAAAGAAGCCAGACAGGGCGACACCGGAACATATGTAAGAGTGATCCTTCACATGGACGTTTTTGTTTAAAACATGTTAAAACGTGTGTATTCTGTGCTTTCCGTTTTTGAACACATTTACACGTGGTATGTACCATATTAGTTTAGATTTACATATCCTATTTTTCCCTTTAGATATGGCTTTTTGTATTAGATTCTTAAGTTTTAATATTAATGGCTTAAAAAACAAATTAGATAGCGTAGTCTCTAGCATACACAAGTACAAATCTGATTTTATCTTTCTACAAGAAACACACATTCAAATAAACCACCTGCGAACGAAGAAGAAGAAGAAACAAACCACCAAGCCAAACAGATAACAACAAAATTAGGCTTAAAACACGCAATCTTTAGTTTAGGAACAACTCACACAGGAGTCGCCATACTGCAGATATCACAGGACTGGGACATAGTACACAGCAACACGGACAGTCACGGCAGACTAGCTATCGTACAGATAAAACACAAAAACAACACACAAGAGATACATTAATCAATGTCTATGCTCCGGCCATGAAAACTCTCCAACCAAAATTTTACGAAGATTTAGCACAGACGCTGTCCCACTTTTACAGGGACAGTAATATAGTAATAGCAGGAGACTTCACTTGTGTACTGTCCAACCTAGAATTATTTGGAGAAAGACTGACATTGCAAACACAGAAAACAAACCCAGATAAACCATCACAACTCCTTATTCTAGAGAGTATCACACAAGAACACGACCTGCTGGACACATACAGACACTTAACACCTGATGGTAGAGAGTACACACACGAAGATAAAACAAACCCAAATGTCAGACGTTCAGCCAGGTTAGATAGAATATACGCATCTCTCTCTCTCTCTCTGGACCTTAAGTGCCCAGGGCACATGGGGCTTCCGCAAGGGTTTTCCACAAATGCCTGTCTTTCGCCTTTTTTTCTGCTCTTGCCCAGGTGAGCCCTCTATTGCTCAACATCCTTTCTGTTGTTCTTCTCCATGTCTCTTTTGGTCTACCCTTACTTCTGCTCCCCTGTGGTGTCCATCTTAGTGCTATTTTTGGTAGTGAGTTGTCAGTCATTCGGAGCACATGTCCCAACCATCGCCAGCGTCTTTCCTCAATAATTGTTGTCAGTGGTTTCATCTGCATTTCTGCCAATAAGATGTTATTTCTTATGGTGTTTGGCCAAAATATTTTTTTAATTCTACGTAAACATTTAGTCTGGAAAGAATTCAACTTGTTTTCTATGGTTTTGGTGATTTTCCAGCATTCACTTCCATAGAGTAGTACACTTAGAACATTACTCTTAAATATCCTGATTTTCATATTTATGCTTAGTTTATTTGATTTCCATATATTCTGTAGCATTGCAAAAGCCTGTTTTGCTCTAGTAAGTCTGCTGTTGATGTCCTCTGTGCTGTCTCCATTTTCTACTACTCTGCTGCCAAGGTATACAAATTCGTTGACCTCCTCCACTAACTTGTTATCTACTCTGAGTACATTTCTGTTGTTCACATTTTGCTTCATTAACTTTGTCTTTCCTACGTTGATCTTTAGTCCTACGTTGTTTGCATTCTGGGTTAACTTGTTTATTTTATCTTGCATATCTTTGTGACTGCTTGATAATAGACAAATGTCGTCCGCAAAGTCAAGGTCCTCCAGGACTGTGTTAAGGGTCCATTGTAATCCTCTGCGTTTGTCTGATGTTGCCTCCTTCATTAACCAGTCTACTGCCAAGATAAATAATGTTGGTGATAGTACACATCCCTGTTTCACTCCTGTTTGTACCCTAAAGCTGCTGGAGGTATGTTCTCCACAGATAACTTTGCACTGAAAACCCTCGTATAGGGCTTTGATTACATTAACTATTTTATGGGGGAGGCCATGCCATCTTAGGATTTTCCACAGTGCATCTCTGTTGACACTGTCAAAGGCTTTCTCAAAATCTATGAATAATGCATATGTTGTGCTATGCCATTCATTTGCCTGTTCTAATATTTGTCTAAGTACAAATATATGGTCTATGCATGATCTTCCTTTCCTAAATCCTGCCTGCTCTTTCCGAAGTTTTTCCTCAAGTGTTGGTACAATTCTGTTGATGATTATTCTGCAAAATACTTTACTAGTGAGTGGCAGTAGGGTAATGCCTCTCCAGTTCCCGCAATCTCTGAGGTCACCCTTCTTTGGTAGTTTTACTATAAGACCAGTTTTCCACTCCTCTGGGGCTTTTTCTAAATCCCAGATTTGTTGTAATATCCGGCAAAGTTGTTTTGGTGTTTCTGTTTCTTCTGCTTTCAACATCTCAGCAGTCACTTCATCTTCACCTGGTGCCCTGTCTGATTTTAGCATCTTTATCGCCTCTTTTACTTCATTTATTGTTATTGGTCCTGTATTGATGTTTAGTTCCGCTTTTGCTTCAGGTATATCTATTGCTTGTGCTGCTTGTGTTCTGTTTAGTAGGGTGTTAAAGTGTTCCCTCCATCTTTCAATTTTTTCTCTTTCTCCACTGACCAGTTGTCCATTTTGTGTTCTTACTGCACTTTCACATCTTGTATTGAAGTTACCTGTCATCTGCTTTGTGATTTTATATATGGTTTTCATGTCATTTGTATATGCTGCTTTCTCTGCTGTCTCTGCTAAGTTGTCATAATACTGACGTTTATCTTGACGGCATGATTCCTTCACTTCTTTGTCTTTTTGTGCATAATTACTTAAAACTCGTTTTTTAAGCCGTTGTGATTTGGTGTTCAGTAATTTTTTCTTGATTTCTTTTCTTTGCTCTATCTTTTCCCATGTGGTCTCACTTATCCATTCCTCTTTTCTCCTTTTCCGATATCCCAGCACCTCTTTTGCTGTTTCCTGTAGTGTTTTATTGAACTCTAATATGGACATTTCTGCTTCGTCTTGTTGGACACTGAAGCGGTTCTTAAGTATTATTGAGAATTCATTTCTTGTTTGCTGGTCTATCAGTTTTCTTGTATCAAAATGTATCTTTCTGTGTTCTCCGATTCTGGCTTTCCTTAATTTTAGTTTTATTTTTGCTACCAGAAGGTTGTGATCACTTCCTATATCTGCTCCTTTCCTTGTTCGCACATCTTGTAGTGACCGTTTCCACTTGTTGTTTATTAGTATGTGATCGATTTGGTTTTCTGTGGTTTTATCTGGTGACCTCCAAGTCACCTTATGGATGTTTTTGTGTTGGAAAATTGTCCCTCCGATGGTCATCATGTTTTCTTCACAGAAACTGCACAGTCTTTCTCCATTTTCATTTATTTCTCCGATTCCTTCTCTTCCCATGATTCTTCTTCTATCTTCATTTCCTTCACCTACTTTTGCATTGAAGTCGCCCAAGATGAGTAGCATGTCATGCTTGGGTATTGTTTCTACTGTGGCTTGGAGGCTGTTGTAAAAATCTTCTTTTAATTCCTCTTCAGCTGCTTCTGTTGGTGCATAACAAACTATAATGGACAGCTTCGTGAATCTTGAGTTGAAACGTGCATATAATAATCTCTCATTTATTGGGGTCCATTTCAGCAATGCTCTTGATGCTTCTTTTGTTATAATCAATGCTACTCCTCCTTCATGAAGATCTTCTTTACCTGACCATATTATTGTATCTTCTGTGTGCTGTGTTGTTAATTTCCTTCTGCCTTGTCCTGTCCATCTTGCTTCTTGTATTCCTAGTATGTCTAGTTTGTATCTGTGCATTTCCTTGATGGTTTGTGCTAGTTTTCCAGTCTGGTTTAGTGTTCTTACATTCCAGCTGCCTATTTGCATCTTGTGTTTAGGTTCCAGGAGGTCTGCAGTCGGGCTGGGGACTTCCATTGGCTGGCTTTCATCCACAACCTTCATGGGCTCAGTTTCCTGATACGCATTTCTCCTTCCACCTGCATTTGCTTTTTCCCTTGCTTCTGTTTCTGTAGCAGTCTGATTGTTTTTTACCAGATAGGGTTGCTGGCCCTATGCTGAACCCTCCTTAGTCGCCTTTTACGATCATGCATGGTAGGGTACAGTGGTCCTATTCTTTGCAGATCCCGGGTACCACACGGGGGGTACGCATCTAGAACTTACGTAATTAACAAAACAAAGCATATTGACAGCACGCTAAAGTTTACAGACCACAAAGCAGTACTCACAGAAGTGAACACATCCACCACTGCCGACATAAACACTAGAAGATCCCCCCATTGGAAATTTAACAATAACTTACTGAACAACCAGCAATACGTAACCCACATATCACAGATTATGGAAGACTATGTCCGAGATGCCCCAGACAAAGATCTGGCGGAATATTGGATCCTACTGAAAAACACAATAAGAGAAAGGACACAGACACTAGCTACATACATACACAGAGAGTCAAGGAAACAAGAAGGCATACTGGAAGAGGCTATTAGACTAACAAAGCAGTTAGACACCAACGCCCCACAAATCCATGAGTTGGAAGAACAACTAGAACAACACAGACAACATAAGTACCAGGGCGCGATGCTCAGAACAAAACTACAATCCGTAACACAGGAAACCCCAAGTAGACATTATTTAGCAGTAGAACAGAATATACAACGCAGTAAGCAAATACACAAAATTATTGGCAGTCAGGGACAAGATCACACAGAGAACAGTAAAATATGTGAGGCCTTCCACGAATTCTGCAGCAAGCTGTACACGTATGAAGACCAGTCAACATCAACACAAGATAAATTCCTACACTACACTAAACATCTGTCTGAGGATGACAAACAAATCCTAGACCAACCACTAACACTAGGGAACTTAGAAGATGCACTAAGCACCTTCCAAAAAAAAAAAAATCCCCAGGACCGGACGGACTTACCGCCGAGTTCTTCCAGAAATTCTTCACATTATTGGGACCGTTAGTACTTAAAGTTCTTGAGGAAGCCTTTGATAGAAAAGAACTTCCTTCTAGTCTCAACCTTTCATACATAACCCTCCTGCCAAAAAGTGAACCCAACAAAGCACGGATAACAAACTACAGACCCATCTCACTGCTAAATGTTGACTACAAAATCTTAACTAAAGCACTAACAATACAATTAAAACCTTTCATGCACACATTGATACACGAAGACCAACAATGCAGCGTCAACAACAACAGAAATATTACTACACAAACACACACACACACTTTCTCATAGATTTCACAGAGTACGCCCATGACAAAAACAGCCAAGCAGCAATCCTGTCCTTAGACCAGGAAAAAGCCTTTGACAGAGTATCTCACTCGTTCCTTCACAAAACCCTCCACAGTAACAACGTGGGGAGCTACTTCAGAGACTGGATCAAAATTATATACTCCTCACCACAAAGTCAGATCCTGGTCAACCACACTCTAACAGACACAATAAATCTAACAAGATCTGTCCGACAAGGGTGTCCACTTCCCCCGCTCCTGTACACACTAACTCTGGAGCCACTCTTGGAAAAGATCAGACACGACAGCCTCATCAAGGGATCTTTCATCCCTGGGGCAGGAGAGAAGAAGTGGATCGCATACGCGGACGACACTGTCTTCTTCCCCGCAAATATCTCCTCAATCCGGCACATTTTAGACACATATAAACAATTTGGAGAAGCCAGCGGAGCCAAAATAAACATTCAAAAGTCCCAGATCATGGGCTTAGGGAAATGGACCGATAAGTCAGATTTCCCTTTCCACCTAACACACGTTAATTACATGAATATATATGGAATACTCTACACAATACCATCACAAACAAACAAAACGCGATGGAAAAACATAACAGAGAAAATTAAAAACAGATTGGAGTCATACAAGTACAAAACAACAACAATCTTGGGTAGGAGTGTAATAGTCAACAGCTTCGTCACACCTAAACTTATCTACACAGCAAATATCTTCCCCCTGCCGCAAGTAGTGCTCAAAGAAATCAACAAACTAATCAGAAAATACATTTTTAGAAACTCCACACATAGCATTCAACAAACTAATCAGAAAATACATTTTTAGGAACACCATACATAACATTCAACAAAAAACTCTGATGCAAGACAAGAGACGAGGCGGCATTGCACTGCAAGACATCACAACAAAGATACAGGCATTGAGAATAAAATATATAGGAATTATCATCAAAGAGCCACAAAACCACGCATTAGCGAACTATTACGTAGGACTTAGGTTATCTAAACTTTGCAGGGTCACCAACACACAACCTCATCATTTTGGAACACTGCCGCTTTTCTATAAACAGTGCATATAAAACTTAACAAAACACGAACACTTAATACACAAGAAAACTCCTGACATTTACAAACAACTGGTCAGAGAGCAAGAACCTTCATTACAATTTAGAATCAAAAGAGGATACAACTACTTTACCACGGACTATAGCCAAACATTTAGAAACCTTCACAACACATGGATTACAAACAAAGCTAAAGAGATAACATACAGATTACTGTTTAACATGACACCTTTAGCAACAACATACATTACAGGTAAACCAAGCGAATGTAAGTTATGTAGGAATAACATACAGGAAACTGAAGACCACATTTACTTTACATGTAAAACAATATCACAAGCACTAAAACTTCTCAAAAGCACATTAGAAACAGAAACTAAACAGAAGACTTATATATACAGAGCATTCATGCTAAACACAATCCCCAACACAACAAAAGACACACAGGAGAAATTGATACATTTGCTGTCAGATTTTAGATGCCTCGTATGGGCTTGTAGAAACAAAGCTAAATACGACAAAAAGTTATTCGATTATGAATTTTTCTGTATATTTTCCAACAAAAGATTAAGAAATTGTACCTCAGCACCCCTCCCTAGATAACTGAAAGTCCAGTTCAATCAAAATCTTACCTCACACTTGAAACAAAGACATGGCGTGACATGCGTCTTTATCACCACGTGTCTCCTTTGTGCCCATCCTCGGGCTAATCCTAATGTTCTCGAGACTGTTCAAACTCACAGTATGTTTTTCTTTGCTTGTCTACATAAGATGGGAAAACATTACCTCCTTGTATCTATTCTCCCCTAATTTCTCTTTATGTAACTTCCTCTTAATCTCCCACCAGACGACTCCCGCCCCTGAAAGGAGCGGCCAAGGCAGTCGGGCAGTTGGAGTCCAGGAGATCACCTAATTCCCTGATGCATGTTTGGAGAAATGATGTATTTTGTTTTTCATCTACACCCCCATCAAAATTGTAATTCCATTAGCATACACCTCATTATCACTACAAATATATATTTATTTCCAGATGCTCGACGATTGTGTAACTATGCATGTGTAATATATGTGCTCATTTCACAACATACACTGAAAAAAGAAAAGTACCAAGATTTCCCTTTAATCTCCCGTCAGACGCTGCTCACCTCCGAAAGGAGTGACGATGGCCGTCGGGCAGACTGAGTCCAGAATATTAGCTAATTCTTTGAACAAACATTTAAAACATTGACGTCATATTCATATGTTATTTTTTCCTCCATCTACATCATCGTCATCATCAGGTGCCGTGCCGACTGACTTTGGGTATTATGCTTCTCCAGAGTACACGATCCTTCATGCAGGTCATCAGCTCAGTTGGTGATCTCCTCTCACACCATCTCGTCAGACTGTCCAGTATCATTTCTCTAGGTCTTACTCTTGATCTTCTTCCTTCTATTTTTCCTGTTTTTATAATATTTTCAATGCTCCCTCTTTTCATTGCATGTCCTATGAAAGTACATTGTCTCTATCTCTTATCATTTTGAGAAGGTTTTTTTGTCTCTCCAGCTCTTCTCATATATTCTTCATTAATTATTTTTGCTGCCCAGGGGATTAGCAACATTCTTCTAATAAACCACATTCCTGCTGCTTCCAATGATTTTTGTGCAGACTTGCCCATTGTCCATGATTCACTTCCATATAACAAGATAGGTTCAATATAGCATTTTAGGACTCGTATTCTAACATTAATTGATAATAATTTCATCAACACTCCCATGAAAATTGTACCCATTTCGTCACAAGTTTATATTTTTTTAGTTTCAAAACATCCTTTATTTTGCAACTATGCATGTATATAAATATGTACATTTTCATTTGAATGGCATGTAAAAGATTTCTGGAAATAAAGAGGTAAAACAAATTACTAAAGATTTCCGTGGAGAGGAGCAATATAATGAGTCTAAAACTTATTTTTCAAACCCCACAAAATGTGGGGTACATTAAGTATATGAACGGCTAGTGTTGTTATTTGCAGGCCATGTTTTCTTTCAGCACGGAACAAGTGTCCAAAAGCTGCGTTCCAGTTATTCTACTGTCCCTCGACTCTTACGTCCGAAATTGCCGATGCTAAGCTCCAGGAGACCCGGTAGACGTAATTCATATTGAAAAAAATGGCCGACGCTGAGATGTTGTGATAGAAGCACGACATATCTTACATCTTTCCCGTGTTTACACATTCTATGGTCATCCTTAAGCGACTAGTGACCACTCCCATGACATAATAATTCTCCTATCTTTTATACGACAGAAAGTTATTCAATGGTGACATATATATATATATATATTAAACATCATGATACTCTAGAGAAGACCGTCTTAGAAGGGTACATAATGCGGAAAAGAAGGAGAGGAAGACCAAGGCGAAGATGGCTGCAAGACATCATTGATGATCTGTAAATGGATGCGTCAACAGCGGGGCATCTTGCTTACAACCAAGAGGCCTACAGGAGAGCTGTTAGAGAGGCAAAGTTCTGCAAGGGACATGCAAATGACTGACTGAGATTACACGATCCTTTATGCAGGCTATTAGTTTAGTTATTGATCTCCTTTCACACCATCTCGTCAGACTTTCCAGTATCATTTCTCTTGGTCTTCCCCTGGCTCTTTTTCCCTCTATTTTTCCTATTGTTACACTATTTTCAATACCCCCTCTTCTCATTGCATGTCCTATGAAAGTATATTGTCTCTCTCTTATCATTTTGACAAGGTTTTTTTTTGTCTCTCCAGCTCTTCTCATACATTCTTCATTAGTTATTTTTGCTGTCCAGAGGATTCGCAACATTCTTCTAATAAACCACATTTCTGCTGCTTCCAATGATTTTTGTGCAGACTTGCCTATTGTCAATGATTCACTTCCATATAACAAGATAGGTTCAATATAGCATTTTATGACTCGTTTTATAACTTTCATTAATAAGAATATGTTGCATAACAAGTTTCTCATTCTCTGAAATGCAGTCTTTGCTTGGCCTATTCTGTTCTTAATTTCTGTTCCACATTTACCATCTGAAGTTATTTCTCCTCCGAGGTATTTGAATTTCTGCACCTGCTTTATGATAGTTCCGTTTAATTTTATACTGCATTTGGGTGATTTCTGTTTCGTAGATATAACCATAGTCTCTGTCTTTTTGATGTTCAAAGTAAGGGTTTTCTGTTTTTTTTTTTTCGACTTTATCCAAGAGATTATGCTGGTCTTGTTGGTTCTCAGGTATCAGTACATACCACTACGGAGTAAAAAAAAAACCCAACGTAAAATAGATGGAAAGTTAAACACTTAGTGTTTTTACCAGCATATTGTTTGCGCTTCATGCCTCTACCTGCATGTGTTTAAAAATCTAATCTTCTTGTACTTCTTGTCATAATCTTATTTCTGTATTCTTTCATTCATCTAAACTTAGCATCTTCGTAGCTTACTCAGCCATTACGGCCGTGCTCCCCCCCCCCCCCCCCCCCATTTCGATTGTAAACATTTGCCATTATCACAGGTGGTGGCATATATACTTGCAGTTTTAAATAAACTTCTTTTCTCTTTGGCCTCGTAACTGTCCAGGGAACTAACGACAGTCTTCTAAGAAACTATATTCTCTCTCTGAGTGTGTGTATATGTGTGTCTCTCTCTCATGTCCGCTCAGCTGCTTACACAAGCAAGGGGCTACCGGTAACAAGAGATTTTCACTTTTTTTTTCAGTTCTTTTGGCTGTCTCCCATGTCTATTAGCCCTTTGTTTATCAGCATTTTCTCTGCTGTACGTCTGCGAGTCTCTTCTGGCCGATCCAAATCAAAGTATGGTACAAATTCATTGTAATTTATTACTCCATTGACCTAAATTTTTTCGGTGGGTTGGGCACAATCAGAGTTAGCATCCCTTCTTGTGTTCGAATGACGCAAACGTCAATGGCCGAACAAAACATCGTGCATTCTTAACGGAATTGTAAACAATATTTTGTTCACAACTTCTGACGTGTTCTTTTGCATGATATTGATGATATAATCAACTTGTATACATCAAGGTTTGTAAATAACAGCAAGATTTAGAGAAATTAGTGATATAGATGTAAATTTTGAACAAAACGTGATGATTTTGACTTGAAAGTTCTAGATTCTGCTATCAGAAGAGTAAACAGAATGAAATTTTTCGTGGAAAAAAGGTTGAGGTTGTGAGATCAGATTATCGTCTGTCTGTACGTTTAAACTTAACTGAAAATCACCATACAGTTTTGACAGGTTTTTCTGTGTCAGTGGACGGTTTTGAAGCTTTAGAGCATGGTTCTGCTGAATGGCTTCTCTGTAAGTATAGCCCTGTGGCTATACTGTGTATAGTATACTATACTATACCCCTGTGGCTATACTGTAAGTATAGCCCTGTGGAGGTACCTAGGAGATGTGGTGGTAGTGTCGGCACATTAGAGGTTGATATGGTTAAGCTCCTGTACACATGCACACAGAGGCATAGTTTTGTCCTGTCTCCGTGGAACTGTTTTAGGTGAAGAGTGATCTTTAAAACTGTCATGGTCAAGATGTTGAAGTACAAACCTTGAATGTGGATCACAAACATTAGCATTGAATGGGGATCACAGACATTAGCATTGAATGGGGATCACAGACATTAGCATTGAATGGGGATCACAAACAATTAGCATTGAATATGGATCACAAACATTAGCATTGAATGTGGATCACAAACAATTAGCATTGAATGGGGATCACAAACAATTAGCATTGAATGGGGAGTAGGTTCTTGTGACTTTCAGACACAAAGGAAAGCTTACAAGCAGGAGAATGGCGCAGTGCTCCTCGGTGGCAGCTTACAGCGTCATGGAGGCCATATCAGTCTTCTGCTTTCCTCCCATCCCCAAAGTTGGCTAGGCTGAGCCTGTTAATGGGAACACCAGCAGAGGGCTAGGGGTAGTTATAGTTTGCTGACTCTGATAAATGTAGTATCACTCTGGTACACTGGTTCTTAACCTTTTTTTTTTTTACTGTTGGCACCATTTCTGGCCTGAGAACAGCTGTGTACCCCATTTATAGCCTGAGAACAGCTGTGTAGCCCCTTTCTGGCCTGATAGCAGCTGTGTATCTGACCTGAGAGCGGTTTGTACACCCTTTCTGGCCTGAAACAGCTGTGTAGCCCTTTATGGCCTGAGTGCAGCTGTGTACCCCCTTTTGGCCTGAGAGCAGCTGTGTGCCCCCCTGTATGGCCTGAGAGCAGCTGTGTACCCCCTTTATGGCCTGAGAGCAGCTGTGTACCCCCTTTCTGGCCTGAGAGCAGCTGTGCACCCCCTTTCTGGCCTGAGAGCAGCTGTGCACCCCCTTTATGGCCTGAGAGCAGCTGTGCACCCCCTTTCTGGCCTGAGAGCAGCTATGCACCCCCTTTCTGGCCTGAGGACAACTGTGAACCCTACATTCAAAATAAAGCAATAAATAGAACCGAGATGATTCTCTAAGATTTTTTCTTTAGTCAAGGAAATCTGTTTGCTGGTCTGTGAGCACCCAAAAATCCTTCCACAGACCTTCAGAGGGCCCATGCACCCCTAGTTAAATACCATTGCTCCCATATACACAAGGTGAAGAGTTTCTCTTGAGTTCTTCAGTCTCTCTGGGGCTGCAGGCTGGTGTTCTTTGCAGCCATTGCTGTCAGGATGTTGAGACGCAGCTTTGTGTCAGCTTGGAAGGGGGTTATGGAAGTTAAGCAGAGCTAAAAAGCATGGAACGTGCAGTACTTCTTTGGCAGACTCTCCCCCCCAGCCAGGCTAGATTTGTTACTGGGGGGGGGGTACCAGCAGAGGGGTGAGGCAGGGTCTTGGTCAGCTGTGGGTTGCCAGTTGCCAGAAGGACAGCAACATCTTCACTCTTGTTTGTCCTGAGTATTTGGTTCTTATTTGTTAATTCTTTGAGTACATAACATTATGTAATACATGCTTCATATCTTCAGATGAGTGACATTGTCAAAAGTGGATACGTGAAACGTTACAGCAGTAAGTATATTTTGTTTGTTTTTGTGCTTTTGCTGTATTTCTCGTGGGAGTGTAGTGTTTTTATTTGTAATAGAGATGTTAGTGTTTTTATTTGTAATAGAGATGTTAGTGTGTTTAATTGTACCAGAGGTGCAATGTTTTTAACTCATATGGAGGTATACTGATTATTTGATTTGAATTTTTCTTTGATCCAACAGTGACTGAATTAGTTATTCACCGTGTCCAGCTTCACTTCCAAGCTCTTTCCAACCTAAAGTTGGCAACACACTAATACAGAAGTCAAGCCAGTCCTGCGTATCACTTGACATGAGGTTTTATTGATGAATTGGATGAAAAGGCAGATAGTGATGATGATATTCTGACCGCTGGCAGGTCTGCCCTGCCATATGGCAAGTCCATTCACACTTCCACAACTCCAGTAACAGATATAAACATCCATGTTCTCAACAGAGACATCACAGAAACCATACTCTCAGGTACACATCCAAATGTAGACTGACTGCCCAGTCACAGTCTATCCCACAGTTCTCTGTCACCAGGTTTCTCAGCCCGCGTGATGTTCTAGAAGGATCTCGACCGACCACGGAAAAGTTCAAAAAGAGAACCATGACAATTGCCCATTCTGTGAAAACAACAGTTATCTCCCTATACTCCTACAAGCTGTGTGATGGATGCCTGTTAAAAAAAAAGAGAGAAAGAGAGGCCAGTCAAGACAGCTTGGCAAAGAAGTATAGAAGCTGAGTAACATGCAGCGTTGCTGCTGTACCATACAAAAGGTTGGATCTACAGACTGTGAGAAGTGGAGAAATTTTGTTACTGCCCTACAGGATGTCACAGCATACATGACAGTGATTTCTTAATTGATTACTACTTGCTGACGTAGATAAGTGGAAATGTCATGAAGTTAGTAGATTACTCTAGAAATTTTAAAAAGTGTATGTATATTAAGAAAGAAAAAGAGGTTGACCCATGAAACTCAGACATTGTTAAGAGAGGCCAAATTAGTAGGCATAAAATCCCTTGATGAGGTTGAAAAGCTTGCCGAAAACAGGAAATCTTGGCAAACTACCATGCGAGCCCTATGTGATGTTTAATGGCATGGGAAGAATGCAGGATGTAAGATAATGTATATTAGTTTCACCAGGTGAAGTGTAGTTTTTTTTTCCCCGACAACCCAGGTTGTTGTTTTCAGGTGATCAAGGAAAATTATTACAAAACAAAATAAGCAGTTTGAAAGTTACATGATGAGATAAATTTTGTAGTTAAATGATGCTTTCATAACTTATATTTTTGTTTCTTTTCCCGTCATTTTTAATGGGTCAGAGCAGATTGTGAAACACAAATTACTAAATAATTCTAACTTCCTATAGTAACATTGCTGACCTTTCACTTGATTCAGGGAGCTTCTTAAATGGTGGCTGGAACAAATCCTTCCTGGAGCTACACAGAGATTCTCACCTCAATGTTTACAAGAAGCAAGGAGACAGCAAGTGTCAGGGGTCGATATTCTTGAAGGTAGCTATTCATCATTATAGCAAGTGTCAGTGATTAATATTCATGAAAGTAAATATTTGTTATTATCAGGGATTAATATTTATAAAGGTAGATATTCATCTTTATAGCAGGTTGCTGTCCATGATACTTCATCACTCTTCCATAAGAATAAGAACATTCTTTTGAAGAATCATGGACAGCAAGAAAATTGAATGAGAAAGTTCTGAAAGAGATGCAAGAAATAAGGAAAATTATAACAAAGATCAGAAAATGACAATCCACATTTGTGGAGCATGTTCGGAGGAGAGGCGGGCTAGAGCACCTAATGGCAACAGGGAAGATCAGTGGTAGAAGAGACAGAGGCAGACAGAGAGAAAAGATGTTTGATGGTATGGCATCCTGGCACGGGAGATGCTCATTGACAAGCCTGTTGAGATGCACGAGGGATTGAGGGTTATAGAAGGACATGATATTCTATGCCTATAGGCAGGAGGCTTTCAGAGTGAGAGAGAGAAAGATTTAGGAATTAGTATTTATGAAGGTACTTGTACTTGCACCGAACTCCCTGTAACTGTGAGCTGTTGTTCTTTGCAGCTGATGCTGTGGAGGTGTTGAAGCACAGCATCGTATCAGCTGGGAACGAGTTATGTCAGCTTTTTTATCAGTCCTGGAGTGCAGATAAAAAGCAGGGGGTGTGCAATGCTTCTTTAGCAGACTCCACCACCATGGGGACTATGGTGATCCCTGCCTCATTAACCAGCCTAGGCATGTTACTGGGGGCACCACGGAGAGGTGGGACAGAGTCTTGGTCAGCTGTGGTTCGCTAACCCTGACGCTAGCATATCAGCTATTTGTCGCTGAATGCCTCATCGGGCAAGCATCTTCACCCCCTTATGAAGGTAAATATTCAGCTTTTCCTTGCCAGCTGTGTTAGAGTGATGCCGGCTCCTGTGAATCAGAACAGGCCAAAAGCTGATTCTACCTGTTCTTAGTTGTCCTATAAATAGCCTGATGTAGGGTTTTTTCTTTTTTTTTTTTAAAAGCTGATTCTACCTGTTCTTAGTTGTCCTATAAATAGCCTGATGTGGGTAGTAGATAGGCAGTAGACAGGCAGTAACAGAACTCAAGAAGAGAGTCCAAATTCGTAGGAAGTCATAAGAGCAGGTGGAATGGAATATTTGATAGCAACAGGGATGACAGAGGGCAAAAGAGGCAGAGGCAGACAAAGAGAGAAGATGACAAATGGACTGATGAAGTGGCATGGAGAAAGAACACCAGTCCAGCTCATAATTAACAATCAGAATGGAGAATTGTGGAAAACCATGACCACCAGTGCCAGTCAACATGGCACTGGATAGACAGACAAACAGACAGGCAGGCAGACAGATATTGTAAGTACTGAGAAACTTAAACTGCCAGCATCTGCAGGTAATATTATGTTACATCCTGTACATTTTATTTTTATTGCAGGATGTATGTAAGTACTTTGCTTATGGTCAGTATACAGAAGGTATGCCGGACAGACCAGATCTGCCATCAGGAGCCTCATATGACTGCATCATGGGAATCCCGCAGAAGCCAAGCAGCAAGGCCAAGATTAATTGGTTTCTCTTCACTAGCACTGATGAGTTGCAGTAAGTTCTTTCAGATTCTCTTCTCTAGCACTGATGAGTTGCAGTAAGTTGTGGCAGATTCTCTTCTATAGCACTGATCTTCTTCTTCTTCTTCTTTGTTCGCATTGTCTGTCTATATCTGCAGTCCCGTCTACTGGACAAACTTCACTGTTTTTTGTAATTCATGTATGGAACCGTAGAGCTTATCTTCTTTAGTGGTTTCACTGGGCCAGTAATTACTTCTCAGTGTCTCATAGTTGGTGCAGTTCTGGAGGATATGTTCCACAGTTTGGGGCACCTGGGCACATGTACATAGATTAGTAGCACCAACCTTAAACTTTGTATACATATGACTTCGGAGTCGGCAGTGTCCTGTTCAGAGACGGAAGATGGTGACTTGTTCCTTTCTGTTTAGCATGTGATAGTCATCATGTGGTGGTGTTTGTGGCTTCCTGTAGGTTTTTATCATGCTTTTCTTCTGATTATAGGTGACTGGTATGTCTGGTTGCTCCATTTCAGTGCCCTCTTTGGCCAGACGGTTAGCTTTCTCATTGCCTGGTATCCCATAGTGGGAGGGAATCCATTGCAAAGTGACTCCATGTTGTAAGCCAATTTTTGACAAGGCATCCTTAAGGTCTGGTAGCCTGTTGCACTGAAGAGCTTCCAGTACTGATCTTGCATCTGTGAGAATCATTACAGGACATGTATCAATTCTGGAGTCTGATAGTTTTTCAACCGCAGCAATAATTGCCCTAACTTCTGCATCATAGTTGTTGCAGTATTTTCCATTGGGTATGGAAGTCTTGTCAGTGGTGTTGTTTGGATATTCAGTATGTGCTCCTGCCCCTCCATTCTTTATGGCATTGTGTGCAGATCCGTCTGTATACACACATATCCAGGTGTCACATGGATATTTGTCATCTAGCAAACTAAGTGTGGCTGTTGATCTTACAAGACTGCTCCGCATCTCACCATTCTGCACACCTTTCACTTCAGACTGAATAGTTATTTGTGTATAATCTTCTAGCACTGATGAATTGCAGTAAGTTGTGGCATATTCTCTTCTTTAGCACTGATGAGTTGCAGTAAGTTGTTTCAGATTCTCTTCTTTAGCATTGATGAGTTGCAGTAAGTTGTGACAGATTCTCTTCTCTAGCACTGATGAGTTGCAGTAAGTTCTTTCAGATTATCTTCTCTAACACTGATGAATTGCAGTAAGTTGTGACATATTCTCTTCTTTAGCACTGATGAGTTGCAGTAAGTTGTTTCAGATTCTCTTCTTTAGCATTGATGAGTTGCAGTAAGTTGTAACAGATTCTCTTCTCTAGCACTGATGAGTTGCAGTAAGTTCTTTCAGATTATCTTCTCTAACACTGATGAATTGCAGTAAGTTGTGACATATTCTCTTCTTTAGCACTGATGAGTTGCAGTAAGTTGTTTCAGATTCTCTTCTTTAGCACTGATGAGTTGCAGTAAGTTATAACAGATTCTCTTCTTTAGCACTGATGAGTTGCAGTAAGTTGTGGCAGATTCTGTTCTCTAGCACTGATGAGTTGCAGTAATTTATGATAGTCTTGGTCTATATTTATTCTCCAGTGCTGTGATACTGGTGTTGTAGGATCACTCCAAAGCTGCAATCTCGATATTCTTGCCGGCGGATGCCTGTAGCAGAGAATTTGCTGAAAGGCATTCCATCGGATAGGAAGTGTTTTTGGAGACTGTTGGTGCCTACACAATTAATACAGGATGTAGCATTACCGCAGCCTATAGTATGCTGCATGAATGTGTTGACCAGATTTGGCTTGATAAGTCAGATGATGATGATGATGATACTTTATGTAACACAGATATCAAAGTATACTTTATGTAACATAGATATCAAACTCTTCCTGTTACACAAAATGTTACAGCAAAAGTTCTTGACATTGACTTGATTCTTTGAGTGTTGGATGGAAGTGGACCTGCCATTTGGAATCAGGTGCTTTGTTTTATAGGCCAGGAAGATCCAGAGCTCACCATGGCCTGTCCTTTCCATATCTAGCTTTAGAATACAGAGATGAAAAGAGAAGCACAAGCAGGCTGGCTAAAGGTGTCATGTCTTCTCATTTGAAAGATTGTGCGTTTGTGACTTGCCTTCTGCAGCCTCCAATCAGCCAGCGTATAAAAGTGGTCACCTGACATTTTAACAGCCCCAGAAAAACAATTGGTAGGGCGAGGCACACTGGATTTCAGTGAATGAAGTGAATATAAAATAACATGGGGAAACTCAAAGTCTGTTGATTAGGGGATGTTGTCTGAGTTAACATGGGGAAACTCAGAGTCTCTTGATTAGGGGATGTTGTCTGAGTTAACATGGGGAAACTCAGAGTCTCTTGATTAGGGGATGTTGTCTGAGTTAACATGGGGAAACTCAGAGTCTCTTGATTAGGGGATGTTGTCTGAGTTAACATGGGGAAACTCAAAGTCTCTTGATTAGGGGATGTTAACATGGGGAAACTCAGAGTCTCTTGATTAGGGGATGTTAACATGGGGAAACTCAGAGTCTCTTGATTAGGGGATGTTAACATGGGGAAACTCAGAGTCTCTTGATTAGGGGATGTTGTCTGAGTTAACATGGGGAAACTCAAAGTCTCTTGATTAGGGGATGTTAACATGGGGAAACTCAGAGTCTCTTGATTAGGGGATGTTAACATGGGGAAACTCAGAGTCTCTTGATTAGGGGACGTCTGATTCCAGTGAAGGCAGTAGATGAGGGAAAAAATGAATTTTTGTCTCAAGACTAGTTCAGGCAAATCTGAACTTAAATCTGCCTAGCAATGGGCGGCTGAGTGATGGAGTGGGTAGTTCATTAGTCTGTCATGGTGAAGGATGTGGTTTTGGATTCAGTTGGGGGCCCCTCAGTCAACGAACTGTAGAAATGGGCATCTGGCATTATCTGAAGCTGAGTAAGGAAGTGGCGTTCTTTAGCGTTCTGACAGGTCAAGGAGATACGGACATTAATACCATATCCCCCAGGGGCCTTCTTGGCATAATAATTTTACCTTATTGCCTAACAAGTGCTTCAGAATATTCATCTTAATCAAGTTATTACTAATGGAAGCTTTGCTTTCAGAAACCTCATGGCGTGCTTTTATTTTGTCATCATTGATATCTGTATCCGGTGCTGTGGATGCATACATTGTTGGATTTAATGAACATTAAGGCGGTGATTCTCAGCAAGGTGGCAAGTGGCCATCGTAGAAGGATATATAATTGTGAAAATCCTTTGTGGATAATTTTTTATACAGGGATTTGGGGGGGGGGGATAGCTTAGGTTGAAAAAGGAGGATTGGGACTAGGATATTGAGAACTGCCACTTTAAGGAGTACTATTAAGCATTGTTGCCGCTGTCACACATAGGATTTTGTTGTCATTTCAGTGCATGGATGACTGCCATATGCAGCACTGTAAGTAACTGTGTCTGTTGTTTGGAATGTTTGTTTTATTTTCTGATGTCAGTCGGGCTGTGTACAAGAATGGCAGAGGGCAAAGAGAGCACTTACAAATGAAGAACATACAGCAATTCAGTATTTTGGTGAAAACCTTTTTGTGCTCTCATGTGTCTTTTTGGGTGCATTTTGTGTCCATCTTTCTTAATAGGACAAGACCAAAAAGGCTAAGTCTGTATTTTTCATCTGTTTTTTATTTATGTTTTTATCTGTTGTGGTGGTCCTCAGGAGCCACGTGCGGCAACGCAAACGAAGTGGGGGATGTCGGCTGGAGCCCAGGGAAGAGTTCTCTTTTCTCTGTAAGGAGCCACATCCCTGGAATCGGCTTGCCCAGAGATAGGGACTACGGCCCCGTAAAGCACCGCGGCTCTTGCGGTGTCCAGTGCGCTCCCGTTGGCCCTTGAAAACCCCACGGAGACAGTGTGAATTTCGTGCCAGGCCGTACACTGCTGGTGAGACTCTTCGAATGCTGCGCGTGGAGTGAAGCTCCTCCCGGTCAAGGAAGAAAATGTGGAAAAGAAATAAGGGTTGCTGTGTGGCGCCGATGTGAAAAGGTGAAGGAAAGGATAAAGTGAAATTTGATTGGTATGTCCAGTAGTATCGCTGCGAGAGCTACACATACCACGGTGCCTCTGCTCTAGAGGCTGGCCACGTCCGAAATACACCTACACTGGTGAAATATGCCTAAACCGGCACACACCAGGGGTGAAACTTGATGGCCAGGCATGTCACGCCACCTCCGCTCTAGAGGTTGGTCACGCCCAATATACACCCATACTGGTGAAATATGCCTAAACTGGCTCATACCAGAGGTGAAACTTGAAGGCTACGCATGTTGCGGTACCTCTGCTCTAGAGGTCGGTCACGTCCCAAACATGCTCATACTGGGATAATATGCCTAAACTGGCTCAACCCAGGGGTGGAAGTCACTATTGGCGAGGATTCATCCTCCTGGACAAAAGCTACATCCTGGTCACAACTAGGAAGGGTAGCAGCCACGACCACAAAATGCTGAAGTCGGAGACACTGGACCAGGGCAGTCTAGATAGGCAGCCATCTCTCACCTGGTGGGGATGTATGTGTATCCTAATCACGCTGAGGTTTTCCAGTGAGAAAGTCCAACACTGGACTGGATGGGCAACCACCTCTCACCTGGCGGTGATATACAGGTATCTCAAAACATGTCAAGGTTTTCTGGTGAGAAAGTCCAACTCTGGCCTGGGTGGGCTATCACCTCTCACCCAGCGGGGATACACTGATATCCAAAACACGTTGAGGTCTCCCGGTGAGAAAGTCCAACTCTAGACTAAACTGGTGCATCGAAAACCACAGTGTCACGCAGTCCCGCTTCTGAGATCCACCAAGAATACAGGCTCAAGCCCTGAGATACTCTGATCCTCTTGTGGTCCTCTCGGGGATCTCGTGTGGTCCTTTCAGGTACCACACGGGGGACCACGGGACTTAACGAGTACCATGGGTGTAAATTCAGCAGGATCGCAGGGCGGTCTTGGTGGTAGAAGCGAACGAATAAGGACAAGAAGAAAAAGATCTGTTGTGGTGTTTTTGTATGTTATCATGGAAAAAGGCTTTTGTCAAAATATTAGATTGTTGTATGTTCTTCATTTATACATGCTCAACTTATTGCCATTCTTGTTTCTGTCTACTTTCCTGACTCTTTCTATCATTTTGTTAAAACTGAGCCAAACATTTTTACCACAGTCGTTATTTTTCTTATCTCTCACATGGGGCTTTATAAGAGTCTGCTTGATTTCTTTGCATTTTTCTAATGTCAGTTGGGCTTTGGTGTCCCTGTGTTTACTTTGCATTTTGCTGTTATGTGTAGGTAGCATTTTTTAATTAATGATATCAAATGTTCTTGTAACACATAATAAATATAATGTTAAGTAATTGAGTATTGATCTGGAAAGCTGTGAATCTCATTTTGCATGTTGTCTTTTGTTTTCAAGTAATCGTTTCACTTTTTCACCGTGAGCGTAATGCATAATCAAAATAAACCTGTTGAGAAATATAGTCAGAAATGACCTGTTGAGGATGCAGTACTATTATTGGCATATGTTGTTTTATAAATAAAGGTGAGTTTTAATATGTGGTCCAGTTAGTTGTGTTATTGTATTCACATCCCCAGTTACCACCACCCCCTCAGCGAGATATCCAGCAGCAACATTCACAGCCAGTCAATTCAGGTCCGCCTCCAAGTTATGGCCCTCCACCATCTGGCCCAGGTCTTGGATTTGAGAATCTGGCAGGTCAGGATAGAAGGTTGAAGGTGTTTTGTCTTTCAGAATTTAAGTATGATGGTCGTTTCTCTTCTGCCTTGGTCTGCGTAGGTGCTGTACAAATCTCTCTCCATTGCCTTGTCTTGTCTCCTTCCTCATATATTTCTCAGTGTTGAGGGGACAAATAGATGTCTTGATAGTGCTTGGGGTTCTCTTCCTTTAGAGACGGGTACATTTTTTTTTTCTTCTTACAATCCATCAAAGAAAAAATGGTTTCGCTGTGTAACATATTCATTACCGAGCAGTATGCCACAGGAAGCACTCTCTCTCTGAAATTCTGGAAACAGAGGTGGACAGTGCAAGAGATGGACAGATGAAGTAACAGAAATTTTGAATGATCTCTTTGTACAAAGCAAATTGCTGAGCTGCGTCGAGAAGTATATTTGCCCCCTCGATACTGCAAAGTGCTTGAGGAATGATATGAGACAAGACAAAACGGTAAACTTAATGTGTTCCAGTAGAGTATTTGTTATTGTACATGGTCACAGTCTTAATTTCATCCATTCCAACCAGTTTTTAATTCCTCTTACAAGGTGCACCTCCCCCTTACCCTTCGGGAGCCAATCAGTACAGACCTCCATCACCCTACCCGCAGGGTCCCCACTACTCACCCCAGCATCAGCCGTATGGACCTCCGCCACCAGGTCAGTATAGATAGATAACTACTGGATGAGCGTGTGAGCTTGTTCTTTTATTTGTGTGCTAATTATGTGGCAGACATAGGCTGGTCTTTATCCTGATCAGGAAGAATTGCAACATCATCACCTTCTTGTGTGTTGTAAAAAAGGTGACCGAAGGTTTCCAAAAGACCAGAATCACATGGCTGTGACCTTCAACTGTAAACCACATGGAGGATTTTGTAAGACCAGAATCACATGACTGTAACCTTCGACTGTAAACCACATGAAGGATTTTGTAAGACCAGAATCATATGACTGTAACCTTCAGCTGTTGACGACATGAAGGATTTTGTAAGACCAGCAACCTTCTATTTAAAGGTTATTTACCACAGAAGTGGATACAGGAAAGAACTTACATGACTTGGAAAAACATGAATGACTGAAAGTCTGACCTATAAGGCAGAATTCAGAAGTGAAAGAAAGATGAGATGGCACATGACCTGGACAGATGGAGAGTTTTTGTCCTTGGAAAAACCAGGTGGGAAGAGATAACACAGTTGTCTATTTATCATGAGTGACAGAGTGAAAGCTTAACCTTTCAAGGGCACCTGAGTAGTGAGTAGGTCAGTGTACTTGCTTCTCATGGCAAAGTTTGATGGTTTGAAATCCAATCAGTGGTACCTCAGTCATGGAGCTGTAGAAATGGATATCTAGTTCCTTATGGAATGTGAGAACGAACGGTTCCCAGATATGATACTGACCATCATGTATATCAACAGTCAAGGAATAAATGGACGTTAACACTATATACCCTCTGTCTCAGTGGCATGGTAGGACTATTTATACCCAAACTTTCAGACAGAATTCAAAAGTACAGAAAAGATGAGATGGCACAAGATCTGGACAAACTGAGAATTGTTTTGTCTCTTGGAAAATAAAACACAATTATCTTTTGTGGAATGATGCAACGAAAGCATAACCTTTCAGGTAAAACTACAAAGGTTCAAAATCAGACTCTGGCGTCACTGCATTCAGGACAGCCCCCCTCCCCCATATATGCTCTGTCGCATGCCGCAGCATCCATCCAAGAGTATGTTTGCTAATAGTTCCTGTCAAATGTTGGTTGTTTACGATGAGTTTTCTGCCACACAGTTCGGATTTCCTGCCAACACTCTTAAATTGTCCCAGCTGAAGCAGTCGCTTCATAATTACATTTTTTTCCATTCCTGCTCTTCAATCAGATATGGCTTTTGCAGTGTCACTCCTGTCCACTCTCAGCCTGCCGTTTATTTTAGCCTGTCTAGCAAGTCTGTCTGCTACGTCATTGCCATGTACTCCCACATGTCCTGGACAGTAAAGCTCCAGAAAAGCAGGAAGGATAAAGTGGGAAATAAAGAGACATAAGATCTAGAGAGTTTTTTTTTCACAGCTTTATGTAGACATGGATCTGTTGCACAAGATCCATATCAATGGAAACAAGATTCCGAGTACTTAAATGTTATATCGAGCCAATTTTGTTTTATGGATGTGAAACATGATCTATGAATAAGAGAGTACAGCAAGAAATAGAGGCCATGGAGATGTGGTTGATAAGAAGGATGTTGAAAGTACCATGGACAGCTAAGAAAACCAACGAAGATGTCTTAAGAGAGGCTGGAATTAAAAGGCAAATTACAGCAAAGATCAGAGGCAGACAAGCGAGATTTGTAGGACATTTTCTGAGAAGAGGAAAATTGGAACACATTGTGGCAACTGGAAAAATTGAAGGTAGAAGAGACAGAGGAAGACAGAGAGTGAAGTTGCTGCATGGGCTGTCAGTGTGGCTAGGAAGAAAGTCACTGGCGGATCTCATAATCAAGTCTAAAGACAGAGAATTGTGGAAAGAAATGATTGCCTACACCACGTGGCACAGCACTTGATTGATTGATGTAAACATGGTGAAGGAAGATATAGACCAAGGATGATATAGACATGGTGAAGGAAGATGTAGACCAAGGATAATATAGACATGGTGAAGAATGATATAGACCAAGGATGATATAGACATGGTGAAGGATGATATGGACATGGTGAAGGATGATATGGACATGGTGAAGGATGATATAGACATGGTGAAGGATGATATAGACATGGTGAAGGATTATATGAACATTGTGAAAGATGATATGGACATGGTGAAGGATACAGACATGGCAAAGATAATATAGACATGGCGAAGGATGATATGGACATGGTGAAAGATATAGACAATGCAAAGGATAATATATACATGGTGAAGGATAATGATTTACAGTTTTTTATAATTATTGTAGGCCTGTACTGAGCAAGTAAGAATGCAGCAATGTGTTTTTGTTTATCATTGATATCATTTCTTTGTATCGTTGATATCCTTTCTTTGTATCATTGGTATCCTTTCTTTGTATCATTGATATCCTTTCTTTGTTCTTGTCCACAGCGGCATACCCACAACAAGCCTATTACCCAGCTCCTGCTCAAGGTAGGTTTCATCGTCATCATCATCTCATACATCATTTAACAAAATTGTCCTTATACTTGAATAAACTAGAAAAGCCAGCAGACCAGACACAAAAATGAAGTAACTACCTCTACCAGCTTAAGACCTCACATGGCAGTGAATGCCCTTGAGGGAATGGAATGCAGACTTCATAACTTGTGCTCTAGGAATTTGTAACGTTTGTGTCCCTACTCAACCAGACATGTCTGCTGGGTCAAGTTCTGAGTCCTGATGCCCAAGCTGCAGATTTAGCATGACCTAGAATTTGAATGCAGAAATGCACCGAATATAGAGAGCTCAAGAGTCCAGGTATGTCCCCAAGAGAGGAGCATGGAGAAGAGCCTCTGTGGTTCCTATGAAGGAACAGCAGGATTCATGCAGGTGACCTGGCTCTCTGTTTAGAAAGCTGAGCATATGAAACTTAACACAGAAGAAGAAGAATACAGAAGCTGTAGATGTAAAATTAAAGAAAGGATCTTATAAAGGTAATGAGACAATCAGTATAACAAATTGACTGCATTACTAAAGTGATGTACGTCTGAAATGAATATTCTTTCTTGCTAAATCAAGTTTATGTACCCAAAACTGGTGCCTAAAGTGAGAAGTAATTAATGCCCTTATTAACTCTTTCCGTGCGTATGGTCGATATATCGACACCGGAAGTGTCCCTAAGCTACCGTATGGTCGATATAGTGACATTGTTTGTTTCATTAAAACAAGCGGTGTAACATTTAGATTGTACATATTTCGTCCGCGATTCCAGTGACACTTTCAAAATGGAGAATACGTGCCTAGTTACGAGCCATGCCGAGCGAGAACAAGGACGCGAAGCATGGAAATTTTTCAATTTTTGACGATATAGATAGGGGTATGGACATGGCCTATGGCCACCCCGCTGCTCTTGAATGTTTTCTAAGTAGATCTAGACATATTTAGATGACTGGAGAAGTAGTTAGGAGGTTAGTTCAGACATTCATTCAGCGAGAATGCAATACGGAGTCACAATACGAGATTGACAAGTAGATCTACACATCTCAGATGGTAAGTAGGGGTAAGTAACACGAATCTAGACCTAACCGATGATGAGCTGGCCACAGTCAGTGTCTAAAAACATCACATTACTTCTTTTTTCCTGAAATTTTCATTCATTTAGCTATACTTTGAAACATATTTAGTATATGGAAGTACATGGAACTACTGTTTTCCATTCCATTTTACAACTAGACCCCCTTACAGACAAGACCCGCGTTTTTACTCCCGCAACCGAAGACACGTCCCTGTTTCTTCCTCCAGCACAGAAAGAGTTAATAATATAGAGATGTGGTTCCCAGTCTGTGGTCTGGAGACCATAAATGGTCCTCGAAGCATTATCAGATAGATTTTGATATTAAGTGCCAACAAAAACAGTTAAAGATTCATGACATTGTGATATTACATATAATATGGTGATCTGCAGCTACTTACGTAGTCGGAAAAGTAGACCTTGGGTGTAAAAAGGTTGAGGAGCACTGGTGTAGAAGATGGTTGCTAGATCGCAGCTGGAGTTGTTCCTGTCATCCGTCAGCAGAAATCAATAACTAATTCCCCGCTGGAGCTGCAGAAAGAATTGTGGCCTGACATGATGTTAACCAAATCAGCCTGTAGTGTTGTGACGTATCAGGGCCACTAACACTAGCACAGGACTGTGTTTTCTTGTAATGAGAATGGATGAAATGGGTGTTCAGATGCTGAGACAAAGTGTTTCTTCTTTACCTGTTTGTGGGGAGTAACATCCACAGAGTAATGTCTACAGAGTTTGATTTGTTTTTTTATACCTCAGTAAAGGAGTGGGCACTAACTGTAGTTCCTGTGTATCCCATCATACATTATTGTTGGTCATTGGCAGCTGCCTGTGAACTTGGGGCTCCTTGCAGTTGACACAGTGAAGAAGATCTTGAAACATAGGGGATGATGAGAAGTGAGTTATGGCAGCTTCCTTTCATTTTTGGAGCAGACCCAAGAAGCAGGCTTTTTTTTATAGAGTCCACCACCATGGGAGGGAAAGAGTCCACCACTATGGGAGGGAAAGAGTCCACCACTGTGGGAGGGAAAGAGTCCACCACTATGGGAGGGAAAGAGTCCACCACTATGGGAGGGAAAGAGTCCACCACTATGGGAGGGACATGCACCATCCCTAGCAGTTTGGCCAGTCTAGAGTTAATACAGCAGTTGATGTGCACCATATGGTGTTAGGATGTGACCTGTTCTGTAGCTGTGCTGTCCATCTTACATGGTCATCTCCTACTCTCCTTTAATCAATGGTCACGCTAGGATTCTTTGAAACCTATACAACTGTACCTGTCCTTCACCTTGCATGAATAACTTTCCAAAATAGCAGTTTTTCCCAATACGGCATTTGGTACTTTAACCTCTTTTTTTTTTTATTAATACAAAATTAAGCATACTTTACAAACATCAGTGGGAATTAATCATGTTCATGCAGTTGTTTTTCTTATTATATTTAGAGTGGGATTTTATCTTTACAAAATGCTCACATGTTGTACCAAAGTCAAAACTGGCCAAATCTTTTCCATGGAAATTGAGCATCATCAGTCTGCTGGTCTGGTTATTCTACAATCAATTTTGCTGGTTGCTTTTTATGAGTTCTAGGTTTTTGATGATATACACTGGTTGCTGTAACCAGCAGCCTCCAAAGGTTTTCTTTTTTCAGCTTTTTTTTACGTGGTAGTTAATTGGTAATTGCTGGTAAACATGATCACTGATTAATGTGTAGACACATCATTGTCAGAATCATGATAACAGCTTTTAGTGAATGAATGTATGGACATATTCTGAAAAGATGAAAAGTGTCAAAATCATGATAACAGCTTTTAGTGAATGAATGTATGGAAATGTTCTGAAAAGATGAAAAGTGTCAAAATCATGATAACAGCTTTTAGTGAATGATTGTATGGACCAAGTAAAACTTGGATAAATGTTCTGAAGAGATGAAAAGTGTCAAAATGTTTATTCATATTTTTTTGTTTACATTAAGGCTATCCTGGGCAGCCGTACTACCAGCAGCCGGCAGGTGAGTGTTTCCGGCAGCTGAGCTTTCACTGTTGTTATTCATTGCTGCCTTGTTGTGGAGTTTGAAAAGGGGGTGATTTTATTGGTGGGGGTGAATCGAGTTAGACGGGAGAAGTGATGCAGCATAGGAGGGCAGAAGTTAGAATGGGTTGATGGTGTTGTGGCATGGGAAGGCAGAAGTTAGAATGGGTGACGGGTTGTAGCATGGGAAGGCAGAAGTTAGAATGGGTGATGGGTTGTAGCATGGGAAGGCAGAAGTTAGAATGGGTGATGGGTTGTAGCATGGGAAGGCAGAAGTTAGAATGGTGACGGGTTGTAGCATGGGAAGGCAGAAGTTAGAATGGGTGATGGGTTGTAGCATGGGAAGGCAGAAGTTGGAACAGGTTGACGGGGTTGTAACATGGGAAGGCAGAAGTTAGAATGGGTGATGGGTTGTAGCATGGGAAGGCAGAAGTTAGAATGGGTGATGGGGTTGTAACATGGGAAGGCAGAAGTTAGAATGGGTGATGGGGCTGTTGCATGGGAAGGCAGAAGTTAGAATGGGTGACGGGTTGTAGCATAGGAAGGCAGAAGTTAGAATGGGTGATGGGGCTGTTGCATGGGAAGGCAGAAGTTAGAATGGTGACAGGTTGTAGCATGGGAAGGCAGAAGTTAGAATGGGTGATGGGTTGTAGCATGGGAAGGCAGAAGTTAGAATGGGTTGACAGGGTTGTCTTTGATGGGCAAAGAGCTGGGAGCTTGGGATTGTCAGAAATTCTACTGTTTGTCTCAGAATATTCTGCTCTTTATGTCGGAACATTTTCTCTAGGTCTCTGAACATTCTGCTCTTTGTGTCGGAACATTTTCCCTAGGGGTCTCTGAACAGTTTGCTCTTTGTGTCGGAACATTTTCCCTAGATCTCTGAACATTCTGCTCTTTGTGTCGGAACATTTTCCCTAGTCTCTGAACATTCTGCTCTTTGTGTCGGAACATTTTCACTAGGTCTCTGAACATTCTGCTCTTTGTGTCGGAACATTTTCCCTAGTCTCTGAACATTCTGCTCTTTGTGTCGGAACATTTTCCCTAGGTCTCTGAACGTTCAGATGATGAGAAAAACAGAATTTGCTCTTCAAGAAACCATAAGGCAGACACAAACTGCTTAGTCTATCACTGCTTGTGGACATAGATGGATGCCACATGGGTAGTGCTGCAACACTGAGAAAGAAAGAAGCCTCCAGGTGGAACCCAGGAGATACAAATTTAAAACTTGAAACAAAGATGCAAAAACTCACGCTGAATAATCAGCTAATGACCCATAGTTGACTGGCATCATCGTAGTTGACCAAGTCCTGTCCTGTCACCAGTGGTGCCCTCCTGGAAGCTGTCTGGCCACATGAAGAGAGACCGCAGTGAGAAGACAAACCAGATCTAAAAACAACACTGAGCCGAAGTCAGAACTGCTGAGCCGCAGAGGCACATGATGTCAACACATGGCAGTTTGTGCTCTTTCAAAGACAAATGTTGAAGAAGAACTGGATCTTTTAACACTAATGTAGGGCTTTTCTGATTTGTTTTTTTTCTTTTTGTGTGACTGATTCAGCTTATCAGACTTTGATAAAATAAGTTCCTAACAAGACAGAGCCCAGCCATAATGAAATCTGACATTCCTTCTTGCCTGTATGAGCAGAAAGTAACTTTAACTTGAAATATGGCAGCAGCAGGCTTTATATTTATATAAGTGACATAGCAGAAGTTGGGGAAGTGCAGGTAGTCTAGTCAGTAGTGGCCTGTCTTCTCAGCCGGAAGGTTGTGGGGCTGCAGGCACTTTCAGATTGACACGGCTGTATAAATAGATAACCTAATATACCAGTGCGTGGGGGGTGGGGGGAGCAGCTTCCTAGGACAAGGATTATTTCCAAGAAGTGTGAGGCTCACCGAGTTGCACTGCAGGTATGGTTGTCGGTGAAAGATGGGAAACTGGAGTATCACTCGAAGCTCAGTCCCTTGAATAAAGGAGTCTAGGCCGGTGGATGTAACAAGTTGAAACTAGAATATACAAGTTTATTCATACCGTGTGCTCAAAATACCCTGTATTAAGTTTTTTGTTTGTACGCAGGCTATCCACGACAGCAGTACTATGTACAACCTGCGGGTAAGTTAATGTTTAGGTTGGTTAGACAGCCACTGCACCATAACATATGTCGTATTAACATATCTGTGGTTTCCTGCATGGTTTCTTGGTGCAGCACTTGAAAGATATTAACATCCAACATTTGTTGTATATATCTTCTTTATGAAATTCTTGAAAGATTTACAGTTGTTGTTCATTTGTTGCATGCAGGTGTTTGAATGAACATTTTTAACTTTTGGCTTTGCTGTGGGAGTTAGAAGGGTGCACTTTATTTTTAACCTAAGATACTGAGAAATAGGGATGGGAGTTTAGGGGAGCGAGTGATTGGAGAATGAAGTTTAATATGCCGATGGGTTTGCCCGTTCAGTTAACTTTATTTCTGCTACCATCTTTCTTTTTCCTCCCTGAATTTTCCGATGAATGTCAGTTTCTTTATCTCTCGTTGCCTCATGGTAAATCTAATAGGTCAGAGTTATCTTTTCTTTGTGGTTTTACCTGTTGTCCATCCTCTGCAACTTTCTGTATGAGGTACTTACATTTGTTTGTCTGGTCATATGTTATTGTTTTAGCTTTTTTGTTGTTCCTGAAGCCACTTTGTGCAACAGATTTGCAGTGTTTTGTTACTGCATCAAATTATTCTCTGTTTAATATGTTTCACATTCCCTCAGAACCACATCTCTGTTGCTTCAAGTTTCTTGTGCAAGTGTCAATAGGCAGCATTGTGATAGAACTTTCCTCATTGTTAGAGCACTGTAATGCCCCCTTTTTCTCATTGTTAGAGTACTGTAATGCCTCCTTTTCTCATTATTAGAGCACTGTGATGCCCCCTTTTCTCATTGTTAGAGCACTGTAATGCCCCCTTTTTTCTCATTAAGGACAATAACTTATTGAAAGTCATAGAATAACATTAGATTTGCATGGAGAAATACAGAGATAACATTTAACTAAAAAAAACAATAACATTTTCCAACCATTAAAGCAGTCATGAGCATGTAAAACAAAGTCATTAACAAGATTTTTCGGTGGTCTGCAAGGATTTTTGAAAGTGCACTCATTTTCTGCTTGTTTATAACCAGCACAAAATAAGTATATTAATAGTGCAGAACTAATGAAATGCTCTGATCAGACTGCAAGTCTACTAACTATAAATATAATGACATAGCACGTCTGACATTTACTAAATGAAATCAAATGATTGAGAATATTGTCACCAGCCAGAGTGGTTATTTGGAATAAGTGAAGACTGGACCTTCAGCTGATCTAATTTTAGCTGAATTAAAGTTCTCTTGTGTTTATATAGTTGTATAATTTGCTGGAGGGCAAAGATGCAGTCCGTTTTGGTAGTTAGCAACCCATGGCTGATGTGCTAGTGTACAAGTCATAGCTGACCAACCCCCCCCCCCCCAATAACAGGCCTAGTATGGCTAACTGGGCTGGAATTGCCATAGTCCCCATGGTGGTGGAGTCTGCTCAAGAAGTATTACACACCCCCTGCTATTTAGCTGCAGTAAGGAGAAAAAAAATAGATGCCATGATCTGCTCCCACGTGAACACGATGCTATACCCAAACATCTTCGTTGCATCAGCTGCAAAGAACACCAGTTTGAAGTTCCAGGAAGATTGAAGAAGAAGAAGATCAGCAGAGCCATGAAGTCAGAAACAGAAATGAGCGGAGGTGGGAGAAATGTATCATTGATAAAGGTGTCGGTGTTGAGCAGTAGAAATTTAGAGAAGGCGGAGTCAGAGGTTTGATAATTCCACAGCTTTCTTTGTTAGTCCTCACTTATGTTTGGTATTTCAGCCCAGCCTTGTACAGGTCCTTCTGAAACTTTTGTTTGACTGTGTAAATGTTATCTTTCAGGAGCCTATCAGGCATACCCCCAGCAAGCCTACAGACAGCAACAGCCTAATGTGGTGTATACACAGAAACCCAAGAAAGGTATCCTGAGTAGCAACACTGGGAAAATGGTTGCAGGTAAGTTTCTGCTCTAATACTGTGGTCCTCATCATCCCAGCCCCCAGTGCTCTCTTTTTAAACCCCAGCTGCCCCTTGAGTTCTCCCTTTTTTTATTAAATCATCATCCAAAAAAGATTTAACCGTTGTACCTTCTTTTATGATGGTAATAATTGAAACTTGAGAGCCAGTGGATTACCCATTGAGAATCACTGCTGTAATGTGATTCGTTATGTTGCTCTGATGTGATTCATTGTAGTGATTTATTACATTCTAAAGAAATATCCAGCATGTGTACTCCAGAATTGTGTAGTGTGTCTATCCAATCGGCACAGTAACCCTAACCTGGCCGGAGAATCTTGTTCTGAGGCAGAATGGGTTGTTTACAAGAACTCGGAGAAAATTCCAAATTCCATCCTGGCAGCTTAGCTCCTGATTTAACAAGGGCCAGAATGTGAATGCTGAGGAACAAGATGAAGGATGCAGGGCTGGGACAGAATGGTGACACTTTTAAGGGATAATGATGATGTGAGCTGCCACTGTGTTCCATATTTAAATGTGGCAGTTTGCAGTGGACTTTCTGACTTATTAATGAAGATCTAGAAAGGAGATAAGATAAAGGTAAAATCCCCATTTCCATGCCATTAAGCCATAATGGGGATATGATGCTGGGCCTGTATTTCCAAGACCCTCGGCACATGAAAGTGCGATGTGGTCAATATCATGCCTGGCCACTTCTACCGTCCTAGATTTCTCTGCTACCAGTTTTTAGAGGCTGGGTGGCCCCCGGAGCCTTTTTGGTGTGGTGTTACATAAAATACCCACTGCTAGGACATTGGGACTTGAATGCGGTACCACCAGATTAGTAGACCGAGTGCCTAACCACTCAGCCAGTCAGACTACCATCTAGAAGGAAGATATTGTGAAATATAAACAATATCAGATTCCTGGATCTAGATAATTCTGTTCTTGCCATGAGCCATTTCAATGGCTTTAAAAAAAAAATACCCCCAAAAAAACTCCCATCTGGTTTTGTCCTTTTCTTTTTTTCCATTCAAATTTTAAATTACTGTATAAGTTATATATATATACTTACTGTATAAGTTAAAATATCTGATAATTTTTCAGTAAAAACACAATGGCTGTGGTTTTGTATAATATTTTCATGTGATTTTGAGTATTTGTGTGGTAGCAATAGAGTTAACCCCCTCCTCCAATACTTTCAGGTTTGGCAGGGGGAGCTCTCCTAGGATATGGAGCTTCCCGGATGCTTGGTGGAGGCTGGGGTCTTGGCCGATGGGGAAGCTGGAGTTCCCTCAGCTCTTGCGGCAGTTTTGGCAGTGTTGGTAGCTTTGGGAGCTTTGGAAGCTTTGGTTAATCGTACCAGTATCGTTAAAGTTGTCTTTTGATGTTGGAGACTTCTTGGTCGTTAGACGCTGTAAACTACCGCTGTGAGTATACAGTACGCTTGAAGAATTTTTATAGGCTTGAAACATAACGGTGCAATTTATTATTCAAACTTTGGTTATTGCTCTTGAGTGATTGAGAATGTAACGTTTGGTTGCAAACATTGCATTCTTTCTGGGCTGTGATTTAAAACTGGAACAGAAAGTTCCAGCCGTTGAAAGATTTAATGTACACTGCAGTATGCAAAAAAATGTAGCATTTATGAAATGAAAAATTGTTGATAATTTTAATGACTTAAATTTATAAAGTTAATTTTGGCAAAATTTGTCCATTTTTTTTCATCATTGGTTTACAGTAAATTAAAAATTTTTGTCATTGCAGTACATTTTAAAAACAATGCACCAAATGTGAGTTAGAAAAATGAAAAGAAAATGTTATAAAAATTTTAGATTCATTTGTACAAATTTTTAATGGGAAAAATAGACATTTGTTGCAGTGAAAACGAGTGATGTGCCTGCCACATGTAATTGAAAAGATGGATAAAAACAAGAAGTAACAAAATGAGAAAATTCAGTTCAGACTTTCATGAGGAACTGGTGTGAGAGAGTAAAAAAGAGATAATTCATTGTTAAATGTTTACATTTAGTCGTAGTTTTGAAGTTATTCGGTTTGTGCAGAAATTGTCACGAGAATGCTTTTGTTTCTTTCTAAAATTCTAGAGCCTGTCAACTTTTTAAACAAGAAACATCTGTGTTTGCACTGATTAGTTTTTATCAAGTCTTTAGTCACCCAGCATGATCAGCATGAGGGTGAAGGATATAAAGTATTTCTGCATGTGGAAATGAGACTGATCTAATATGAAGAGTAGATAACCAATAAAATAGTTTGTGAAGACTGGGTAACAACCAAGAAAATAGCGTATGAAGATTGGGTAACAACCAAGAAAATAGCATATGAAGATTGGGTAACAACCAAGACAATATTAAATGAAGATTTGGTAAAAACCAACAGAATAGCGTATGAAGATTGGGTAACAACCAAGAAAATAGTGTATGAAGATTGGGTAACAACCAAGAAAATAGTGTATGAAGATTGGATAACAACCAAGAAAATAATGTATGAAGATTGGGTAACAACCAACAGAATAATGTATGAAAATTGGGTAACAACCAAGAAAATAATGTATGAAGATTAACAACCAAGAAAATAATGTATGAAGATTGGGTAACGACCAAGAAAATAGTGTATGAAGTTTGGGTAACAACCAAGAAAATAGTGTATGAAGATTGGGTAACAACCAACAGAATAATGTATGAAAATTGGGTAACAACCAAGAAAATAATGTATGAAGATTAACAACCAAGAAAATAATGTATGAAGACTGGGTAACAACCAAGAAAATAGTGTATGAAAATTGGGTAACAACCAAGAAAATAGTGTATGAAGACTGGGTAACAACCAAGAAAATAGTGTATGAAGATTGGGTAACAACCAAGAAAATAGTGTATGAAGATTGGGTAACAACCAAGAAAATAATGTATGAAGATTAACAACCAAGAAAATAATGTATGAAGATTAACAACCAAGAAAATAGTGTATGAAGATTGGGTAACAACCAAGAAAATAGTGTATGAAGACTGGGTAACAACCAAGAAAATAGTGTATGAAGATTGGGTAACAACCAAGAAAATAATGTATGAAGATTGGGTAACAACCAAAAGAATAGTGTATGAATATTGGGTAACAACCAACGAATTAGTATATGAAGATAAGTGGTAGATTTCTATATAAAGAATGGAGAGCCACCATATTGTTTTATGATGAGGAGATATTGTACATAATAGAGCAGTTTATATCTCTCCCTCTCCTTCCTTGTCCTTCCTGCACAAACTCACACATACAAATGGCCAGTTCATGTTAATATATTTACACATACTGTGGCACTTTCAGAATTCTACAACTGTTTCATTTATCAGGTTTTTTCCCCTCTTTAAGCATTCATATTTTTTCATCGATATATCTCTGGGTTTGTAGTTGTCACATTTAGTTTTCTTTTCTTGCACAGCAAATGCTACTTACAACCTGTTCTAGAAGATATTAATGAGATATTGTATATGTATCTCATATGTGTTGGTAACAGTAGCTTCACCGAGTGGAGGTTTAGTATGTATGTTAGAGGAGTTAGATGTGCTTTCATGCCTTCGTTTAATGCTCATTTATTGTTCATATATTCACAGCCGTTCATGTTAATATATTTAAGCATTTGATTACTCAACAGAATTATTCTTTGTTTGATGTAGTTTTCAGAGATCATGGTGATGCAGTATGTGATTTTTAAAAAAACATTTTTTTCCCCAAACTAGTGTCACATTGTACAGATATGTGGTATTATAAAATTTGATCATAACCAGTGTTACATTATGCAGGTATGTGGTGTTACAAGATTTGGTCATAATCAGTGTCACATTGTACAGATATTTGGTGTTACAAGATTTGGTCATAATCAGTGTCACATTGTACAAATATTTGGTGTTACAAGATTTGGTCATAATCAGTGTCACATTGTACAAATATTTGGTGTTACAAGATATGATCATAATCAGTGTCACATTGTACAAATATTTGGTGTTACAAGATTTGGTCATAACCAATGTCACATTGTTCTACAATCATGATCTTGTAGATCATGAGTTAAGAATTTTTACCTTAACTATTACCTTGACTGTTAACCCCGTACATGTACAAAATACACTGATCAGTTTATCATACGAAACAGTTACATTGTTATTTGTTAAAGTGAGGGCATTGTGGGAGGGTTAAGGGTTCAGGAGTAGACACTGGGCATATCAGAGAGTGGAGGGAACTCTTAAGGCAGAAGGTGACAAGGTTGTCTAGTCTACCTACCTCCTGTCACCTACTGCAACTCCACTAACTTTTCAGATGTATGGACCTGATCATTCCCCTTGAAGCTGATTGGCCGAGTTTAGAGAATGAAAGTGCAACATGGGCAGGTGACTTTCTCAGTGCATTTGCCTGCTTATAGACTGTGTGCTCTAAGATGAAGAAGATCAAGGTCGGAGGAATATAAAAAAAAAACATATGTACATCAGCTTTTAGCAATAGCTTTATATTGTGTGAATTTTTATCTTCTAACCTACAGTTGTCTCTTATCTTGTTCAGGGCTTGTAGGTTGATTATATTCTGTGTTCATTTTAGATTGGCGTTTTTTTTGCCAACCGCTTCTGGATTGGTTTTTTTTTTGTTGTTTATTGTGGATTGTTTAACTATTTGTTTATTTTGGATTGTTTATTGTTGTCAGCTGCTCCTGGATGGATTATTTGATATGTTTATTTTGGATTGTTTATTTGATGTGTTTCTTTTGTATTCTTTATGTTTGTGAATGAATATACAGCAAACCCTCTATTTAAAGGACTGGGATATAATAGATTTCAGAAATAAAAAAATCTTAAAACACCACCCTGTGCACATTTAATATCGTACTTTTCGGCAGCTTGGAGTCAATTTGGTTTGTTTCGATCTCAGTCTGCCTCAAGCTGTCATGTTATCAGGCTGTATACAGAATGTTTCTGGTTTGTTTTTTTCAAAGCAGCTTTGGTCTTACAGTGGTCTACTTCCGTCCGATGCTTGTTAGCATAACACAGTTGCTCTTTTCATCTTGTAAGACATTTTTGAAGAAAGTAGATGGTAAGGTAAAGATTACCTTATTATGCCAGTTAGGTGTTTGTGGCATATGGTGTTAGTGGGCATATTTTCCTTGACCTGTCAGCACACTAGAGGGTGATGATGTGGTCAGCATCATGCCTGAATGCCTTTCCTTTCCTGGCTCCAGAAGAATTTGGTTGCCTATTTCTACAGCTGGGGTGCATCTGGCTAGATTCAAACCACTGTCTAATGTACTTGCCACTTAGCCACTTGGGCAGCAGAGTAGTTGTTAGCTGTTTGTGGAAGCTACCAACCCCTCTCATAGCTGATTCTGCCAGTATTGGACTGGTGTAATCAGCCATGGTAGCAACCCAAGTGTTTTATGTTGTAAAGTCCAGTTTCCTTGTGTATGCATCTTCTATCTTTGGATTTAGTCCTCACTTTCTCTTCAGATGATGTGATACCCTATGTAGCATCACTCTCCGTATAGCATTATCTTTTGCCAGTTCTTCCAAGGACCTCAGGCCAATGGGGAAAATCTCCTATTATTACTTTATCCCATGGTGTCATAACTGAAATAATGCTGTAACTTTTTGATACCTGGGCAAGGAAATAACGTCGAGTGTTATATTTTGAGAACAACCGTTCAGCCACAGTTGCTCCAGTTTATTGCTAAATACACTCCTTTCAGCAAGAAGTCTCTTTATGGCCTAGTTTTTTTCTTTCTTTATGCTTTATGGTGAACAATTTATTTTTGTCGTTTCAGATTTCTAATTTTTATTTTTAAAAAATCTTCATCTGATTTGTCTTGTTTGTTAATCAGTAATAATCTTGTTGCATTTTGTCAAGTTTAATTAGTAATAATCTTGTTGCTTTTTTGTCAAGCTTAATTAGTAATAATCTTGTTGCTTTTTGTCAAGACAAGACAGTTTAATTAGTAATAATCTTGTTGCTTTTTGTCAAGACAAGACAGTTTAATTAGTAATAATCTTGCTGCTTTTTGTCAAATTTAATTAGTAATAATCTTGTTGCTTTTTGTCAAGACAAGACAGTTTAATTAGTAATAATCTTGTTGCTTTTTGTCAAGTTCTGTTAGTAATAATCTTGTTGCTTTTTGTCAAGTTCTGTTAGTAATAATCTTGTTGCTTTTTGTCAAGACAAGACACTTTAATTAGTAATAATCTTGTTGCTTTTTGTCAAGTTTAATTAGTAATAATCTTGTTGCTTTTTGTCAAGACAAGACAGTTTAATTAGTAATAATCGCCAAAACAAGTGAATACAGTTCCTATCCCTCTTTTAAATGTTTTGACAGATGCATGATGTACTTTGTAAGCTGCCAAACCAGAAGTCCCAAGACCACACTAAAAACTTTACAGTAAACACACTCACCATATTGTTACCAGGAAATGATGCGAAGCTCATATTTTCTATTTTGAATCTCAGATTTCAGAACAAAACTCTTTAGACACTTAACACTATCTTAAATGCTACACACGTGTCTGTGATATTTTTATGACTTTATTCCTGTTGAGTACCAAATCCACTTTTACTACAACTCTTAGAAATTGTGGCAAATTCGAGAACAGCAGTTCCCAGACTTTTGTCAGGCTGGCCCCACCCATCTTGCCTGCCTGCCACATCCCTCATCATCGCCTTTCACTCCCTTGAGAACATAGGCCACGGATAAAGGCTCTCCAGTCATCCCTGTTCTTGGAATTATTCTCTGCTTCCTTCCCTTGTCTCTGAGCACTGTCATCATTTCTCTTCTCCAGGTAACCATATCCCTAGCAGCACCCCACCCCCAATATTTTTTTTCTTTGTTCTGATGACCCTTGCCATCATTTCCTTGTACTCCACTGTGTGGGTGGAGACATATCATATTGCCTTTTTTTTTTTTTTGAAACACTGCTCAAGAATTTCTCATAAATTGTTCAGATATTCACTCATTTTGCTGTTGACCTCAGTATTTACCGACATACAGCTGTTAACAGCTTGTCATTTATTTTTGTTTGGTTAGGGTATCACTTCTCTGTGATTATTTACTGAAGTGAATGCTGCAGTTTTTTTTTAATGTAAAGAAACAAGTGAATATTTATGTAGTTATTGCCTCCCCAAGGCGTTGCTTTTTGTGTGTTCATTTGTTATCCAGTTTCAGCAGTGTCTTAGATGTAAACCCAGCAACGTGTGGATGCACTTTTTGAGATAGTGGAAGTTATATATTTGTGATTTTTTGGAAGCACAGTTTATTCAGATAAGATTATTTTATTTCTGATAAGATTATTTTATTTCAAATAAGATTATTTTATTTCAGATCTGCCCCCATTTTTTCTTGCCCAGTTCAAATACTCATCTTAAGGAGTTTTAACTCTTTCCCGACCGTGTTACTTCCAATCGATCCTTAGTTTCTGACAACGCGGATGTTGGAGAAGGGCGCGGACATTTTGGAGAACGGGGGTCCCTGTGTAAAAGTTACTGTACCGACTTAATTCCATGATCACCACATGTGTATCACACATTAAAATAAGTGGAAATGAATGAAGATTCCATAAATGAAGTTATTTGTCATTAAAAAAAAACAAAGAAAAGAAAAAACTGGTGTGAAATGATGGATCGATTTTTTTGCCCTAAAAAATGTTAGGACTGAGCAATAAAATCTACTTTATACTTACCTTAATTGTGTCATAATCCAATATAGAATACGTAGTCATTCAAATTTCAACACAGAAAAATCAGTATTTATTGATGTTTGTGACATTCGATAAATCTAACAGATCTACAGCTATGAGAAACACATACAGTAAGATAGGTCTAATTGGTCGGTGTGACCATTCTACCACTCAGTCTCGAAATAAACTTGAATTTTACCCCCCTATCTATATTTCCAATATGGCTTCCATTCCCCGTGCTTAAAATACTAGTTTAACTTTGTATTCAGAAGAGTTCTAACTGGTTAAATGAAAAGTAACATCGTGTTTTCAATGAAAGAAAGTCCAAATCCTTATAGGGCTCTTGGTCGGGAACTGCCTGTGCACAAAAATCCTTATAGGGATCGCTAGTCGTGAAGGAGTTAAGAATCAAATAAATTGTTTCTAGTAAAGGGTAAATGTACATATAACCACACTCTCCACGTATTTATCTGTTCTAATAATACAAATGTATAAGTATGTGATACAAGTGCATGTGAATAGCTTTTTTTTTTTTAATGTGAGTCAGTTGTTGGTGTATACATTTTTATATTTTTTTATTTAATCATAAGAATTCATTAGTGAAAGAGAGTATACATTGTAGATAAGTTTCCATTCTTCAGGCTTCAGTGTTAATAGCAAGATGTTAAGTGTGCAGCGGAAACTTGAAGGAAGAGAGGTCACTCAAGCAGAACTTGTTGAAACTTAGGAGCAGCATAGAGTACAGCTGGAACATAATAGATTACACCAGAGAGCATAGAATACAGCTGGGACATCATAGAATACACCTGGGAGAGCTTAAAATACAGCTGGGACATCATAGAATACACCTGGGAGAGCTTAAAATACAGCTGGGACATCATAGAATACACCTGGGAGAGCTTAGAATACAGCTAGGACATCATAGAATACACCTGGGAGAGCTTAGAATACAGCTAGGACATCATAGAATACACCTGGGAGAGCTTAGAATACAGCTGGGACATCATAGAATACACCTGGGAGACCTTAGAATACAGCTGGGACATCATAGAATACACCTGGGAGAGCTTAGAATACAGCTGGGACATCATAGAATACACCTGGGAGAGCTTAGAATACAGCTGGGACATCATAGAATACACCTGGGAGAGCTTAGAATACAGCTGGGACATCATAGAATACACCTGGGAGAGCTTAGAATACAGCTGGGACATCATAGAATACACCTGGGAGAGCTTAGAATACAGCTGGGACATCATAGAATACACCTGGGAGAGCTTAGAATACAGCTAGGACATCATAGAATACACCTGGGAGAGCTTAGAATACAGCTGGGACATCATAGAATACACCTGGGAGCTTAGAATACAGCTGGGACATCATAGAATACACCTGGGAGAGCTTAGAATACAGCTGGGACATCATAGAATACACCTGGGAGAGCTTAGAATACAGCTAGGACATCATAGAATACACCTGGGAGAGCTTAGAATACAGCTGGGACATCATAGAATACACCTGGGAGAGCTTAGAATACAGCTGGGACATCATAGAATACACCTGGGAGCTTAGAATACAGCTGGGACATCATAGAATACACCTGGGAGAGCTTAGAATACAGCTGGGACATCATAGAATACACCTGGGAGAGCTTAGAATACAGCTAGGACATCATAGAATACACCTGGGAGAGCTTAGAATACAGCTGGGACATCATAGAATACACCTGGGAGAGCTTAGAATACAGCTGGGACATCATAGAATACACCTGGGAGAGCTTAGAATACAGCTAGGACATCATAGAATACACCTGGGAGACCTTAGAATACAGCTAGGACATCATAGAATACACCTGGGAGAGCTTAGAATACAGCTAGGACATCATAGAATACACCTGGGAGAGCTTAGAATACAGCTGGGACATCATAGAATACACCTGGGAGAGCTTAGAATACAGCTAGGACAGCAAAACCAAGTCTGGATGTAGTCAGAGAATTTCTATCAGTCCTCAACCCATAACTGACTCTTGCTTCAGAGTTGGTGAACTGTAGCTGGCCAAGACCCTGTTCTGCTTTCCGGTGACTGCTAGTGACTGGCTAAGTGAATAGGGATCATAGTAGGAATTACGAAGCCAGTCCAAAAAATGCTTTGAGGTGAAGTTGGATGTGTTGGGCCAGTAGATGCATAATTGTGACAAGATGCAACCAATGCCTTTTTTCAGGGTGAACAACAAAGAAGAAGAAGATTGCCCTGTAAAACATCAAGAGGAACATTGTATTGTGACTGCTTCATCAGTGGGCATAGAGCTTTAGTTATGTTGTATAAGACAGAGAGAGAAGTTAAAAGTTGCTCAATCAGTCATGTGCCGTGCCACATGGCATAGGTGATCATTTCTCTCCACAATTCCCTGTCTTTAGACTTGATTATGAGATCCGCCGGTGACTTTCTTCCTAGCCACACTGACAGCCCGTCCACTAACTTCTCTCTCTCTCTCTGTCTTCCTCTTTTTCTTCTTCCCTCAATTTTTTCCAGTTGCCACAATGTGTTCCAATTTTCCTCTTCTCAGGAAATCTACAAATCTCGCTTGTCTGCCTCTGACCTTTGCTGTAATGTGCCTTTTAACTCCAGCCTCTCTTAAGACTTCTTCATTGGTTTTCTTAGCTGTCCGTGGTATCTTCAACATCCTTCTTATGAACCACATTTCCATGGCCTCCATTTCTCGCTGTATTCTTTTATTCATGGACCATGGTTCCAGAGTCCCATACTTATGCATGAAATGGTCTTCATGGGCCAAGCAGCTTTACACAGCAAGTCACAAATAGAAATGCTTCATGAGACAGCGGTACAGGTGTTATATTTCATCCTTTTTATGTATCCTTACATTTAACACTGAGCTGAACTTTGAACAGCAATTTGCGTTTTATATGCAGGTCTTTTCTCTGCTGTCACAGGAGGGATCCGCTTTTTGTGTGGTGATTTTATCATTCATAAATTTAGTAACGATGACTGTGCTTGCCACGTCTTTTGACTTGTGATTGTATGCACTTTGTTTATTTTTATATGTGTGACTTTACTTAATAAATGTTTGTATATTTGTGACCCCTTGTCTTTTTTTTTTTAATGTTGTGCCTGGTGTAGCTGTGGGAGAGTTGCTCACTGAGACTGGTGAAGACCTTAAGATAACATTTTTTTGCACCTTGAGTGTAGAGCTATAAGAGGCCCTGTAACACAACAGTGGAAGGTAATACATGACAAAGAAAACTACTACATACACTACATACTCTCCACTTATGACAGCCATTATTAAAAACAACAGAATGAGGTGGCTTGGATATTTAGACAGAAAGGAGGAAGATAAACAAAGATGGCCTATACAGAAGTGATGGAAGGGGGTAAAACAAGAAGCAGACCAAGACAATGATAGCAAGACAACCCAGAAGATATACATGCTAGGAAATATCAAGAACAAAGAGGAATGGAGATGTGTCTTGTCTGCAGCAATGACCCTCAGTGGCTCAGAATACTGAATTTAGCACAGAAGTGTAGAGCTTACTTCCTGGAGGACACCTTAGAAGCTGGTGTCGAGCCTATCAATATCACAAAGGCCCATTTGCAGAAACATCACATGAAAGCATGAGAGAGTGTTAAGCAGCTTTCATTTGCTAGGCCTGATGGCTGTGCCACTGCTCCAGAGAAGAAAAAAAAAGTCATCTTTGGTTCCAGGTTGAGGAATACTTACACCAACTTTGGTTCTTTTTCAGAATATCATCTCTGAAATTGCACTTAGCATTCACACAAAGACTGACTTTTCTGTGTCAGAATTATGAATTCAGAATGCTACAGGATTCTAAATTGTGGTTCTTTTTTGGCTGAGTGATGACATTCAGAGTTGCTGTCCTGATTTTTCAGGAACATACAAGTATATGTAAAACAGGACAAGGCCATAACCATCCAAGCTGCCATGCTGGATTGTTCTGCGTGCTCCATCACAGCTGGGATACATGCAACTTGTTTCCTGGAACATTATATTTTAGGGTCATGACCATCTCTGCCATATGTGGGGTAAAAGAATGAACAATTTTTTTCTTTTTGCTCTAGCATGAAAAATGCCTGACATTTAACCATGACAATGAGAACTGCCTGACAGATTTCATATTCACACTTAACCATGACAATAAGAATTGCCTGACAGATTTCATATTCATACTTAACCATGACAATGAGAACTGGCCACCAGGTTTCATGTTCTCACTTAACAATGACAGTGAGAACTGCCATAAGATTTCACACTTACACGTAACTATGACAATGACACTGATTTCTGACACTGCTTTTCTAACACAGAGAAAACAACAACAATAAAAGCGTCCAACTGCTCAGTATGTTTTGTGGTCTCTTGCATTAATTCTCACTTATTAAAATCTGCAGCCAGTCTTTGGTGACCCAGGTATGCACTTCTGCTTATACAGTTCTCCGCCAGATTATCTTTGTTCTGCCATCCTTTATTCCTTTCTTCCACATGTCAGTAAGCATAACTTTCTTAGTGATGGGTCTTTTCGAGGCACATGACCTGCCCAGCATCTTTTTTTTTTTATAATGTGCATATCTTCTAGGTCACACTGGGCAAGTAGGTCTCTATTATTTCTTGTCTGTGGCCAGTAAATATTCAAAATCTTTCTGAGGCAGGTTGTGTGGAATGAAGATAATTCTGCCATTTCCTTTTCAGTTGTTCTTTCATCATTTTACTCCATGGAGAAGTATAAAGTGTAGCTGAGGTCTCAAACAATGTAGTGACAAGTGGGTTCTGAAAGAAAGTTAATACTCAGTTCAACTGTCAGAAGTAATCTTGATCAGGACTTTCCTTTACAGTGCACCAAGTGGCTTTCCACCTCTTAATGTAACAAAGGCGGGGCACAACATTTCCTTACTCAAAGAGAAGCGCTGTGTCTTGCTCTGATGACACCTCAGTTATGTCTCATTTACAAGGAAGTAACAAGACTTAAAAGAAAAAGTATAAACCAGAAAAAAGTAGAAACAGCTTTATTATTTAACGAATACACAGTTGTGATGTTTAGTCACAATACTTTGTCTCCTCTATATTATTCTTCGTCCTGTTTGTTGTTGTCTGACGAACGCACACACTGAAACGTCACAACTGTGTATTCGTTAAATAATAAAGCTGTTTCTACTTTTTTTCTAGTTTATACATTTTGGTATCACAGCTTTACTGCAGTGCTTTGTGTATAGTTGTATACTTATACACTATCGTGTGTTAAAAGAAAAAGATGTTGCACTTGATGTCCCTGGAATGTATGTTCCAAAACGCAACTCTGCCACGATCATAGGTAATTTATACTGTGTGTCAGACCTAATCTATACCCACACCATGTGTCAGAGCTAATCTATACCCACACTGTGTCAGAACTAATCTATACCCACACTATGTGTCAGAGCTAATCTATACCCACACTATGTGTCAGAACTAATCTATACCCACACTGTGTCAGAAATCAGGACTGGGAAAAAAACAAACTTAAGCTAGTAAAGGTTTCAGCGCATTTTTTTTTTATTACATCTTGTAATGTTTTGTTCTACATGTTTCACACAGGTTTAACACTTGCCAAACTCGATGACAAAACTGTCATGTCTTCCCACCAACCCCACTCCTCAAATTAACTGTGTTTCATAAAAGTCACTCACCTACAAAAAAGGTGTGACAAAATAACAAATGAAAAAAAAAAAGAGTTCATGTGAACATCTTTAACATCTTCAGATTAAAACTTATTTCACATATTTATCAACAATTTGTTTCTAGACAATTTGTTAACTCCTTGAAAGTGCTTAGCTAAAACTACCCATTCACTCCATATTAACCCTATGACCCCAAATTCTCACAAAAATGGAATGGACAAGTTTTTCTGTTTGTTTCAAGTCACTGCATTCAGTGCTAATGAATCCACAACATAAGCTGCCAAAGTGGCACAGCTGTGTCAAAATCATCAACAAGCCTGCCCAATGTTTAAATTAATCCCCACCTTTCATCGAGAATTTGAGGTCACGTTGTTATTAATCATTCCCAGAATCCTCCATACATTCCCTGTGATGCTCAAAATATTATAGCCCAGTTAACCTGCACTTTCTCCCAAGTTAACCACCGAACTCAAAAAAAAAAAAAAAAGACTGATGATTGATTTAGTTTTGGATTCTTAGACACGCCAGGAATATTTCATGATTTAAACAATTCATAAACTAATAGTTTTACAACAGAAAGTGACATCATTAAAACATCTTTTGCTTTGCTGGCAAATAAGACAAGAAATTTATATTGAATGCATAAATTTCAACATCTCTGTCATATATGTCAAAATTTATACACTGATATATCTATAAAATATCTACATACCAAACTTGTACACCCGAACCAAAACTGCCAAACACACAAGCTCACAATATATTTATATCACAAATGACAAATGCTAAAATAAATTAAACACTCTCATGTCTGCCTATGACTGACATCAAAAAGGGAGGGGCAGGAAACTGACAGGGACACCCCAAAAAATGAGCGACGTTCGTGGAAAAAACAAAACCATCCAAATCTGATAAGAACAAATGGCAACAAAGTCTCAAAATCTTCCAGGGAACAGGAAAACGATGAAATCAGAAGAAATGGAAACAGACCAGACACATAATATGAATGCTGAAGGAAAGAAAAGTGTCCTTGTCCTCGTAGCATCTAAAACGTACTCTATTAAACGTACTCTGTCAAGTCAAAGGAAAGAAAAAAAGGTGCTGAGGGCGGGAAAGAGAAAAAACCTGGCCAGGTTTATAATTTCAATAGTACATCCAATTATAGCTTTGCCGAGTTATTGTACACAACTCCAAACATGGCAAGTTTTGGGCTTTTTTTTTTCCCAACTTCTCAATTCAGTTTGAGTAAGCCGTTGCACCCAGCTACACAATCCTCAGTGCTAAAACATCAAGTTCCATGAAATCAAACAAGGATAACTTGTTATCTAAATTAGCTTCCCATGTTTAGATAATGAGATACTCAATAAAACTTTCAAATGATATAAGTTAAATGAGCACAAAGGTTAAGAAATATATCAATTTTTATACTGAAACCTCCTACAAAAGAGAAAACAATTATAACAGTTCTGTTTTGGATATATAAACCTATAAAGACTTGTAGTAGATTAAAACAGTTATAAAACATTACAAAGACTTGACTTTAGACAATGTGCAGTATCTGATATTTTTGTGCTATCATATCCAGGCAAACATATCCAGACACAACTGTACCATTATACCCAGATACAGCTGTAGCACAATATCCAGATGCATGACTGTACCAACTGTATCAGACAAAGTTGTACTACTCTATCCAGACACACAGTTATACCACCACATCCAGACACACAGCTGTACTGCTATATCCAACACACAGTTGCACCAGTACATCCAACACACAGCTGTACCACTACATCCAGACACTGCTGTACCATCATACCCAACACAGCTGTACCACTACATCCAGACACTGCTGTACCATCATACCCAACACAGCTGTACCACTACATCCAGACACTGCTGTACCATCATACCCAACACTCAGCTGTATCACTACATCCAGACACACTGCTGTACCATCATACCCAACACACAGCTGTATCACTACATCCAGACACACTGTTGTACCATCATACCCAACACACAGCTGTACCACTATATTTATATGCAATCACTATTCGCACAAATCAAAGTAACTGAATTAAAAATTGTACAATTATTTTAAAACAAAACATTCTGTATAACACTATAAATATATCTTGTACAAAAAAACAGATCTCTTTGTCTCTCTGCCACTTTCTGAGAACCTTATATCTGGCCAAGCCTGAAACAGCTCATTCAAAGCTCTGCACACTTCTCACAGCATTCTGCCTCAAACAAGTTTGCAATGAAATAACAACATGAACCCACAGCGTACAACAACTTGAATAAATACCACTTATGATGGCCAATAGTAACAGCAAGGTATAGAGTAAAGATGCGTCCACAGTTGCTTTCAGTGCAGAAACAAATTATACAATATTACAGTTCTGATATCAAATATGAATGAATGGCCCAGTCGAACTTACGGCTATTGTACAAAGCCAGGTCAGTGCAGGCATATGCAGCATTTAAAAAAATAAAAGTAATAATAATAATACCAGGCACAGTCTTAAATGTTCACATCAAGATGTACATGAAATCTCAGGTAAACTTTCACATGCCTTTCACTCAGAAAGTTCACACAGACACAAAGTTCAAGTGACACACTTCACAAGTAAAGGCTGGGAGTTCTCATTACAATGCTAGCTTATGTCATGTATCAGTAATGCACTGAGTCACAATGTCAGTAACATGGCCACTGCTACTAACTAGAAATAATAACTCTGAAATTCCAATATATTAGTCTCCTATGTCCTGCAGGTCTTAACGGCAACCCTTATCTTTTTTTTTTCTTCTTCTTCTTCATTTGATAGCCAAGGTTCCCTCTCTACAGAGATCTTGATTTCTGAGGGGCTCTACTGCAGATTTTACAATGCCAGTCATCAACAGGCAAGTTTTAGAAATACTTCGCATGACTTTCAAGTTTTATGAGAGACTTTGAAACTCTGCATATACAATCCATGCTTTATAGGGAATCTCCTACTTCACAAATAAATCCATGCTTTATGTGAAATCCTCAATATCTACTTCACATATGAAGTGCAGTTCTCAAAATCTACTTCATATATAAATCAAGGTTTTATGTGCAGTTTTCAAAATCTACTTCACATATAAATCTATGCTTTATGTGAAATCCTCAATATCTACTTCACATATGAAGTGCAGTTCTCAAAATCTACTTCACATATAAATCTATGCTTTATGTGCAGGACTCAAAATCTACTTCACATACAAATCTATGCTTTATGTGCAGTTCTCAAAATCTACTTCACATATAAATCTACACTATGTGAAATCCTCAATATATCCACTTCACATATAAATCCATGCTTTATGGTAAAAATCTCATCAACTACTTTACACATGACTCTATTTTTTAATACATGATATCTTCAACTACCTTATGTACAGCCCTAGATTTATTCCAAAGTCCACATGATGCCTCTCAAGTCCTCCAACAAAAGTAGGATTAACAAATATCTTATTCCTTGATATTTTTCTATTATGAGGTTTCTGAATCTAACCAATCCGCGGATCATAAAAATATAGCAAATGTCACGAAACTGATATGAGACCCAACAACTCTCGGGACTTGCAGTTTGGCCGAGCTACTCTTGAGATGAGACGGTTAACCACTGTCTCCAGTAACTAACATTAACCAATGGTTATCCAACAGCTAGATAGGACACTATGTGTGGCCAACTCAGTTAACAGACACAAAAATTACTGGCAGATGGACCCAAAAACAGCCACAATCAAAATCCAGCGACAGCCACAATCAAAATCCAGCTATCTCCACAAAGACAGAAATTAACCTGCTCAGCCCAACATTAATGAGGAGAATACAGCATCTGGAGTGACAAAAAAGCAAATCAACCCAACAGTAATAAATGCCATGATGCTTGTAGTGTCTTCTTCTTCATACACATTTCATGACGTTTTCTTATTTGTACATATCTTTACACATATCTCATGATGTCTTATTTGTACACATCTTTGCACATATCTCGTGATGTCTTCTTATTTGTACACATCTTTGCACACATCCCGTGATGTCTTCTTCTTCATACATATCTCATGATGTCAACTTTTCTTCTGGGGTGGCTTTAAGTGAGTCCATTAAACAATAATTATGACATTAACCAGTTGAATCCAACATTGACATCGGCATTAGCCTGCTGAATCCAACACATCAGCCAGGCAAATTTGGCACAAAGCTATAAAAATAATCAGTGGAATCAACTATAACATTAACAACTTATTAACCAGATGACCTGTCAAAAACTTAAATCCAACAATCAGACTGACAGTAACCATGCAACAAAGAACATAACCTACTTTATAAACAGCAGGAGAAGCAAAGATATCTAAAACGTGCAAAAAAAAAAAAAACCAGCAAAAAACTTGACATGACTTTTCCCGATCCCTGGGTCTGCGAGTTTTCACTCTTTTTCCCTTGTGCCAGATAATGAAATGTACAATCCATGCAGAAAGTCGGTGATTGAGGAGTATGGTGGTATCAGGTTCTGGACTCACCAGTTTCAATCAGATTTTCCTCATCTGTCCATCATCCTGACCAGCCCAGCGTGGCCCCAGGCCCATGTCTCTGCTCCACCTTTTGATGGGTGTGCAATGCCAAAAGTCAGAGGGCCTTCTATCCTAGAAGGGGTACTTTGTGCTTGTCACTTCTCCCACAGGCGAGTGTGTTGTCTCAGCATACATACCATTTTCTTATCTGACACTCTTATAATAAACAAGAGGCTACTAGCAGATTTCTCAGTTCCATGTTCCCTCTTTCTTTTACAGAAAGTTCTGTTCCCTAAAAACTCTGCCTTATAAGAGGGTAACATTACACTTTATAACAATGAAAATAATGTTGACTGCTACAGGTTTCCAGGCCACAAGAGCAGGTGAGAATTTTGTAAGCAATCAGATCTGATGTTCCCTGTCTCACAAAGACTATGTTAAGATAAATGTGTTCTTAAAACAGTTGTTCCCAGGGGGACCAGCTAAAAAACAAATTATAAAAAAAAACATGCATTCATTATTTTGCAAATAACAAACAGTATATATGTATAAATATAACCTATTTATGAAATCGGCCACAATTTGTCTCAGCAAGTGATGTAGTTTTTTTTACATTTCCATTCCTGACTGTTCACATCTGTGTTATAGATCTAATGCCTGTATGCTCTTTTCCTTCAGGCAGCGGCATCTGCCGGTTTTCTCTGTTCTGTAAATGTTACATTTGCTGGTTTTCTCTGTTCTGTAAATGTTACATCTGCTGGTTTTCTCTGTTCTGTAAATGTTACATCTGCCGAACCACAGGAGGAGAGCAGCTCTGATGTTGAGGACTTGACAGTCACTCGGTGGCTTGGCTTCATATTGGTGCTCATACGGTTGGTAGAAGGACAAGTAACAACACCCTTCATCTATATCCAGTTTCATTACCGATGCTGTCAGATACAGTGGCCCAATATCCGTCCACTTCCACATTGTGACCTACCATAAGCTTTCTGATCACTTTCATTGGTCTATTTGCCATCTTCACCATCTCATCTTCTTTGCACTTCAAAACTCTGAACAAAAGTCCACTTCCTATGTGATTTTGTGTTGTCCATACCTTCTTTCTCCCTGAAATCCAATCCCTTGTTTTGGCTGCCTGTTTTTTTCTATTTTTTAAACGGACCCGTTTCCATCAATTATACTGGCTCTTCACCGGCCATTTAGTTGCTTAGGAAAGCCATTATAAAATGAAATCAACAAGTTAATACATCCACTATGTGGTGCAGGCACAGCTTGTGTGGTTATTCTCAGAAATAATAACAAAGTTAAACCACAATGACATTTCTACTAATGTACATGTCTCTTTCATATGATCAAGGGGTTCAACATCATGAAAGCCCATTAATACGTACACACTGCATACCTATCACTTTCCATCCATGCTTTTCAATGTACTAATGTCTCATCTATGCGAGTCAGATCATGCAGAGTGCATGTGTAGAAGTGTTTCAATCACGTATTTCTATCTTTTAGTCGGTGTTCAGAAGTGGCATCTCACGCAGGTGGGGTGAATTCTTTACCAACTTCCAGCGTTAGAGAACAGCAGTAGCGCTGCTCAGAATGGGAACACTCATTTTCTAAAGTTGAACCTCTGCAGCTCTGCTTTTTGATGTTTAATGCCCATGAATTCACTCTAAGCAATGCTGACGAGCATTCATAATCGTGCTTCTCTGCTTTGTTCTGCTCCTTTGTGTTTTCGCTCAGTTCTATTGCCTGATTTTTCAGGTGACATTTGTCAGCTCATTAAATTATTTTTCTTTTGAGCTGCCTCTTTTAAAGTTACTTTTCCCTCTGGCTTGCCTCTCTCTCTCTTTTTCCCTTTCTCATGATTGCTTCAGTCTTCTTCAGACAAAGAAGTCTGACTGACGCAGAACTATTTAGTCGGTGTCGTCAAAGATATTCCAATACATTTCTTGATTTTATCTCCCTGGTCAAAAATGTGGAGATCATCAAAGTCCATCCTTGGTAAATAAAAAAAAAAACAAAAAAACAAATCACAATTTATTATCAGCTCACCCACGAATCTCTTTCAAAAACTAATGGCAGGAGCAGCTGAACTTGTAGAGACATGGCTTTCTTTTTTTTCAGACAGTATGTATTAAGCTCTATTCCCATCACCGTCATGTCAGTCTCTGGTTGATAAGGAACTCTGAAACTCTGATGGTGCACCAGAAGGAGATCAGGGCACTCATGGCCTTGTCCAGAGTACAATGACGACGGTCATGAGATACTGTTAACCTTTCCATACATAAAAACTAGCTTAGACACATAAATGCAACAACTCATAAGCATTACAGCAACAACTAAAACACATCAAAACAAATCACGTAATTCACGCTTCTTAAAAATGTCTATATGGAAAGGAAGGCATTTTTTCAAGTACTGGGTGCTAATTGGTCCTGTCACTTGGTAAAGGGTTGATATAGTAGCAGACAGATGTGGGCGCTGTCTTATCATCTGCCACCAACATCGATACTGTGGTCTTCCAGTAAGCGAAATCTATCTTTGAACTCTGGAAGAGAAGAAAGAGGCAAAGTTCATGTGAATGTAAAGAAACATTCTAGAGCAATGACAATGAGTTACAGCAGCCGTTTCCTTTCTTTTTTTTTTTTCCTGGCTGCCACGCTCTTGCTTCCCAGGTCACCCCTCAAAATGGTTCTCATTTTTTCTGCTCAGCTGATTCTGATATCACCTGCTCCTCTCATACACCCATGATGTTCCCAACATTATTAAAAGGTTATAAAAACATGTCTTATGTCTAATATCACATCACAGAAGAATAAAGATTATAAAAACATGTCTTATGTCTAATATCACATCACGGAAGAATAAAGATTATAAAAATATGTCTTATATAACTCCCCAAAATGTAGCATTACCATTGATGGCACAAATCTGAAACAAGTTGATAGATTCAAGTACTTAGGAACGATTATAACAACTGATGGGAAATGCCACAATGAAATAAAAACCAGATGTGCTCAGGCCAAATCAGCATTCCAGAAAATAAGACACATCTTGTGCAACAGATCCATATCAATGGAAACAAGATTCCGAGTACTTAAATGTTACATAGAGCCAATTTTGTTTTATGGGTGTGAAGCATGGTCTATGAGTAAGAGAGTACAGCGAGAAATGGAGGCCATGGAGATGTGGTTTATAAGAACGATGTTGAAGGTACCATGGACAGCCAAGAAAACCAATGAAGAAGTCTTAAGAGAGGCTGGAGTTAAAAACATGTCTTATGTCTAATATCACATCACACAACAAAAAAAAAGATTATAAAAATATATCTATGTCTAATATCACAGAAGAATAAAGAGTATAAAAATATATCTTATGTCTCATTTCACATAACCAAAGACTATAAAATAGTATCTTATGACTAGTATCACAGAAGATAAGACTACAAAATTGAATCTGATATCTCCTGTCTCATATGATAAAAGAATATAAAACTGCATCTCATATCACAGAAGCCAAATCTACAAAACTCATTAAAACAAATGTAACTCAGGTCAAAAATTTAACTATTCTCCTCTCTGACAGAAAGAATAAATAGATGGTATCTCACTGGTGACAAAAAGAACAGACATGTAACATCTGCACAGTGACAGAAAGAACATGAATTTAACATCTGCACTGTGACAGAAAGAACATACATGTAACATCTGCACTGTGACAGAAAGAACATACATGTAACATCTGCACTGTGACAGAAAGAACATACATGTAACATCTGCACTGTGACAGAAAGAACATACATGTAACATCTGCACTGTGACAGAAAGAACATACATGTAACATCTGCACTGTGACAGAAAGAACATACATGTAACATCTGCACTGTGACAGAAAGAACATACATGTAACATCTGCACTGTGACAGAAAGAACATACATGTAACATCTGCACTGTGACAGAAAGAACATACATGTAACATCTGCACTGTGACAGAAAGAACAAACATGTTACATCTCCTTAATGGTAGAAAGAGCAAAATTTATATCTCCCCACTGACAAAAAGAACAAAGATGTAATATCTCTCCACTAACAAAAAAACCCAGACATATAACATCTCCCCAGTGACATAAACTAAAGAAATGTAATAACTCCCCAGTGACATAAACTAAAAACATGTCATATTTCCCCAGTGACATAAACTAAAGACATGTCATATCTCCCCAGTGACATAAACTAAAATGATGTCATATCTCCCCAGTGACATAAACTAAAGACATGTTATATCTCCCCAGTGACATAAACTAAAGACATGTCATATCTCCCCAGTGACATAAACTAAAACTATGTCATATCTCCCCAGTAATAAAAAGTCAGTCAGTCATTTGCATGTCCCTTGCGGAACTTTGCCTCATTAACAGCTCTCCTGTAGGCCTCTCGGTTGTAAGCAAGATGATCTGGTGCTGATGAATCCATGGGCAGATGTCTTGCAGCCATCTTCACCTTGGTCTTCCTTTCATATTTCCCCAGTAACAAAAAGTACAGACAGACATATTTCCCCAGTAACAAATAACCACAGACATATTTCCCCAGTAACAAAAATATACAGAAAGACATACTTCCCCAGTAATAAAAAAGTACAGACAATTTCCCCAGTAACAAAAGGTATACATACATTTTTCTCCAGTGATAGAAATGACATTTTATATCTCCCCAGAAATAGAAAGTACAGACATACTATTTCCCCAGTGACAAAAATGACATTTTATATTTCCCCAGAAATAGAAAGTACAGACATACTATTTCCCCAGTGACAAAAATGACATTTTATATTTCCCCAGAAATAGAAAGTACAGACATACTATTTCTCCAGTGACAGAAATGACATTTTATATCTCCCCAGAAATAGAAAGTACAGACATACTATTTCCCCAGTGACAGAAAGTACAGACATACTATTTCCCCAGTGACAGAAATGACATTTTATATCTCCCCAGAAATAGAAAGTACAGACATACTATTTCTCCAGTGACAGAAATGACATTTTATATCTCCCCAGAAATAGAAAGTACAGACATACTATTTCCCCAGTGACAGAAATGACATTTTTTATCTCCCCAGAAACAAAAAGTGCAGAAACAGTATTTTCCCAGTAACACAAAGAAAAAAACATAATAGTGACTGACCTTTTCCAAGGCACTGCAGTCTTTGTCTTTATGCAAATAATGATCCTGCCAGAATATCAGAAGGTCCCTGTAAATAAAACATAAAGTAAGATAAAGAAAATGTTAACTCTTTCTGTGCCACAGGAAGAAATGCAGACGTTCAGCTGGGTGCCAGGATAAAAGCGCGGGTCCTGATCTATATAGGGGGTACAGTGGGTATAGTTGTAAAATGGAATGGAAAACAGTATTTACATGTACTTCCGTGTACTTATTATGTTTCAAAGTATAACTAAATGTGAAAATTTCATAAATGCAGAGTTTTTTTAGGAAAAAAGAAGTAATGTGATGTTTTTAGACAGTGCCCAGCTAACCATCAGCTAGGTCTAGATATGCACTACTTACTATCTGAGATGTCTAGATCTACTTGTCGATCTCGTATTGTGATTCTATGTTGCATTCTCGCTAAATTAATGTCTGAAATAACATCCTATCTACTTCTCCAGTCGTCTAATATGTCTAAATCTACTTAGGACACATTCAAGAGCAGTGGGGTGGTCACAAGCCATGTCCATACCCCTATCTACATCATCAAAAATTGAAAATTTTCGATGTTTCTCTTCCTTTTTTCTCACTCGGCATTGCTCGTAACTAAGGACTCTTCCACCATTTTGAAAAGTGTCACAGGAAACGCGGACGAAATATGTATAATCTAAATGTTACACCAGTTGTTTTATTGAAACAAACCAAAGTCAAATTTTCGACCACGGCACGAAACGGGAGAGCAGGAAGTGTCGAATATCTGACCAATGGCTCTGTAAGAGTTAAAATGGTAGCAGAAGTAATAGATGAGATGAGGACTACAGTAAAACTGGTTCTAGATCTGAGATAATCAGAGGTGTACGGTTCTAGTAGAGACTGAGGTGTATGGTACTGTTTTACAAAAACTGGTTCTAGTAAAGTTGAAATAGAGGTGTGTGGTAAAGTTTTACAAAAAACATGTTCTAGAATAAGAAAAGCAGCCCTTGAATGAAAAAATGGCTGGGAACCACTGTTCTAATGTGTCAAGAGATTGAGGGAAAACTATGGGTGCCTCTATGGTATGATGCGGGGGGGGGGGAAGAACCTTTACTTTAAACTCTAACGAACCTGAAGTTCTGTAAAATGCTAGAAGATCCGCTAACATTGTCCAGAGCGTCGTCCTGCTTCTCTCCCAGAGCCTGCAGGTACAGGGGCAGCTGACTACGCTTGTTGGCGAACATCAGGAACACGAGTGTCGTATTCAAGCAGCTGACATTCTCCTGGGTCAGGTTCTGGACGCTGATGATGTTGATCAGCTTGTACAGATAGTCCAGCTGACGACTGAAGTTCCCGATGTAGCTCACCAGCTTGCTCTCCCTTCTCTCTCCGCCACCTTTGTCACCATCAGCTGGACCGACAAATGTCAGGGCTGTGAATGTAACACAAAATCTTTCAGAACAAGAAAATGATGAAGCAAAAGCATGTTCCAACATTTTGTTTGCTTTTATTTTTATTATCTTCATAAGTCACTGCTATTTTCATTAACTCAAATCCCACCAATCAACACACTGTTATAATAAAAAAACACAGCCACAAAGTTTTATTGGACCCACCGCCACCACCACCATCACGGCTACCACCACCGCCACCACCACCATCATCATCATCACCACCACCATCACCACCACCATAAATATATGCAAAGGCTGCATTTCAGAGAATGAGAAGCATATTAGCCAACACATCCTTATCAATGAATGTTAGAAAACGAGTCCTAAAATGCTATATTGAACCTATCTTGTTATATTTTTTGTCTGCACAAAAATCATTGGAAGCAGCAGAAATGTGGTTTATTAGAAGAATGTTGCGAATCCCCTGGACAGCAAAAATAACTAATGGAAAAAGTATTAGAAGAGCTGGAGAGATAAAAAAAATCTTGTCCAAAAAATAAGAGAGAGACAATGTACTTTCATAGGACATGCAATGAGAAGAGGGGGCACTGAAAATACTATAACAGGAAAAATAGAAGGAAGAAGATCAAGAGGAAGACCAAGAGAAATGATACTGGACAGTCTGACAAGATGGTGTGAGAGGAGATCACCAACTGAGCTGATGGCCTGCATGAAGGATCGTGTACTCTGGAGAAGCATAATAGCCAACGCCAGTCAGCACGGCACCTGATGAAGATGATGATGATATATCTCTCTCTCTCTGAACCTTAAGTGCCCAGGGCACATGGGGGTTCCGCAAGGGTTTTCCACAAATGCCTGTCCTTTGCCTTTTTTCTGCTCTTGCCCATGATGATATATATATATATATATCTGCAGTCATTTAATTACAGCCAAAAGTATAAGCTATTTTGTATCATACTTTAAAATTCACTACTGTATTTTCATGTTACATTATATTCCTTCTGCCCAATTTTGATTTTTAAAAAAGCTCACATACTGGTCAGAAGAGTCTTTGTGTTAATGTTCACTTTCTTTTAAGACACCTTAGAACTACAAGGAGATATTCTCTGCTTTCAAAGCTAGGCGTCGTTCACACATTCAACATCACACCAAAACACTTTACTCGGCCTGCATCAAAACAAAGACTGCCGACAACAGACAAAACCACAAGATTTAAAACGAGAGTTCTCACTTTTTTCAGTGCCTTCTGACCGGAAGTGCTCCAATGAGAGAACGAGGCTGCGTATAAACATATTCGAATCCACTAAGTTTCTGTTGACCATGCTCACAAACTTCTCAAACTTTTGCTCCGTTGCTAGGATTGCATCAAAAGCTTTGAACGCCTCAATGTTGAACTTAATTAGTTCCCCCAGCAAATCGAAGCTACTCTGTAATATCTCTTTGTGGCGTATTTCATTCTCAACAATGTTGCCTGCAACATGCTGAAAAGAGAGGAAATGAAAAGTTAGTGCTACAACATGCTAAACTGACAGATGATAAGATGAGTAATATGCTAAACTAATAGAACATGATATAAAACATGCTAAACTGACAGAAGATAATGTAAAAGCAGGACCAAATGCTAAACTGAAAGAAGATAAAAATTACTGGAACAAAATGCTAAACCAACAGAAAATAACATAAATGTTAGCAGAATAACATTCTAAATCAACAGAAGATAAAAGTTAGTGGGACAACCTGCTAACTCAATAGAAGATAGGTTAACAGCAGATTAAACTGAAAGAAGATAAGATCTGAGAGTTCAAGTGTATAGCATGCCAACAAGACAAAACCCAAGGCTGACTGCACAAATGACCAAACCAGTTTTCAGCATCTGAATTCATAATCATGATTATCATGGCCAGCAAACCAGAGCCTCCCTTGTAACAGAATTTGCCAGTCCCTATGACAAGGAGTCTGCCAATAAGCTCCCTTTTTAAGTCCTTTATCATCTTCAAGTGAGCCACTGAAACTCGCCCCCAAACCGACTCTATGCTTGTGCATCACCACAGCGCTGACCACTAAGAACATTTAGCTCCATGAAGATAAAACAACAATAGTAGTATCAGCAAGTTTTAATTAACTCTTCCCATGCCACAGGCAACAAATGTGGATGTTCCCATTTATGCCACACAAAAAGCACGGGTCTTGATATGTATATGGGGTATAGTTAAAAAAGTGAATGCAACAAAGTATTTCCACATTAAAAGTATACATATTGTGCATCAAAATAGCTGTAAATGTAACAAGATTTCATAAATGAAAAGTCTGTTCAGGAGAAAAGAAGTAGTGTGATGATTTTAGCTGATAACTGTGTGCTACTTACCATTGGCTAGGTCTAGACGTAAACTATTTACCATCGGTGATGTCTAGATCTAGCTAGATTTTATCCGATCTCATCGTGTGGTGTCATTCTCACTAAAATAATGTCTGAAATAACCTTCTAATTACTTCTCCAGTCCATTTAATAGGTCTAGATCTATTGGGGTACATTCAGGAACAGTGGTCTGGTCACAGGACATGTCCTTATGCCTACGAAATCACAATAAATATTGAAATTTCTCGATTAAAAACATCGATTTCACTTGGTTGTTAGCCACGCTTTGGACTGAACTATGAAGGGCCACCAGACAAGCACTTATAAAACGTGTACAATCAAAAGTTACACCGGTTTTACACTGAAACGAACCAAACCTTGCTATATCGAGGATGGCACTAACTTGACTAACCGGAAGACCTCGCTATAGCGAGGATGGCAGGGAAAGAGTTAAGTCTGGAACAAGGTAACCTGTCAAGATTGCAATTCAAGGAAAAACAGACAATAACTAAAACATGTTCTAACTTTACTTTCTTAGGATATAAGAGGTTTAGAATAGCAAATATCAATTTGCTAGTGTAAAGAAAGGCTATAGGCGCCAGAAAAACTAGAGGAGCTGGCCAAGACACCTGTCTTCCTCTCTCCACCAATGTACCCAGTAACAAATTCAGTCTGGCTATCATAGTAGGACATGGTCCTCACAGAACTGAAGAGAGTGCTTATAGCTTGCTTTTTTTTTTTTTTTTGATTCACTCCAGATCTTCCGGTTAGCCAGTGTAAACTACTCTGTAAGCTGATATGATGTCCATGTGTCAATACCTTTAATGAATCAGACTTTACAAACATCTTGTTTTCAATATTTCAAACAGTGGAATGCAGCTGCCAAAACTACACCAACTATGAAACACTGATACGCACCTACGGCAGTGATTAGAAACAGGATTTTTGGGAACTGGTACAACTGTACTTCTTTCACCTTGCATGAAACCCTTTCTGAAATACCAGCTCTCTCAACAAACATTTGGTACTATATACATTTTTTATGTAAAAATTAAGCACATTTTGCAAAACATCAGCGAGAATTAAATGTTCGCGCAAAATTTTATTCTCATCTCTTTTGCAATGAGATTTGATCTTAAAACAATGCTCATATGCTGAACCAAAGTCAGAATTAGTTGATTCTTCTCCATGCAAACTAAGCATCATCATCCTACTGGCCTGATTAATCCTTCAACCAACTTTGCTGGTTGCTCTTCACTTGGTTTTTGAAAAAAACCAGTTACGGTAATCAGTGACCTCCAAAAGTTTCACCTTTTCTCTCTCTTTTTTTTTTTTTAAATTGGTAATTTACTGGCAATTGCTGGTTAACATGATCACTGCCCGCTGGCCCAAAGAAACAATTCAAACAAGCTAAACTGTGCAGTTCTGTAGAGGAACTACAAAAAAAAAAAAAAAAAGAAGTCCAGTTTACTGAAATTTATCCAAGAGACGGAATTGCTGATATAGACAATAAATGAGGAAGTACAAACGAACAACAAAAGTTTTAGAAAATAAGGTTTACTGACTTTACCAACCATTATCACAACTTATAAGCCATACATCACTCCCCGCGTTCGTCACTTAAAAGTAGACTCACTTTCAGGTAAAAGTTCATGAAAATTTGATATTTCCTGCCCCCACCCCTCTCCAAGTTCATAAGATCCCCAAGGATTAAACATCATCAGCACTGACAAAAAGCAAGCGACACATTCTCACACTTACTGTGAGCAAGCCACGCCTCATCAAGAAGATCTGATCACAGTACGATGTGTCCCCTCGGAGGTAGCTCTCCACGGCTCGGGCCAGCCAAAACCTGCAAGAAACATGCAAAATTCTGGCAGCTGCGGGACCCAATTATACCATAACCAGGTGTTTATGCAAAACTATTTACTGCCTCAGAATTATAACCACTGAACCTACAAACAATATCTACTAGATAACTCAGCAGATGTCAGTAAGTATTGGTAGCATTCTGCCATGGTTTGTGCAGTTCTTGGTATTTACATTTGTGCACGTAACCTTTCTTTTCCTATGCAGCTTGGCCAGTAGCATCATTTACTGTTGCTTCTCGAATGATATTTCAGCTTTATAACTGGTGCAGTAGCGATACCAGTATTGTATAATATAGTGGTAAGAAAAATACTTATATTCATTTTATTTACATTTCAGTTACTAGTATTTAGTTAGTTTCAGTTAGTTACTGTGACAGCAAGTTTTTTATTTTGTTTACAACACTGCAGATCTTATTTATTATACCATATTCATATTCAATTTACATTATTTTCAAATTATGATTGGCTCGTTGAAACTTAACCCCATCATAGATTGAGGAGAGCATCTGTATTTTTCTCTTGGTCTCTCTCTCACACTTTGCTTTCCCTCTACAGTTCTCCAGTCCATCAAGTGTCATGTTCTCTAACTTCCATCTTCTTCTGACGTGTCCAACACATTTAGATTTCACTTATGGTTTCAATTCCTTCTTTGTATTTTACAACTTCTCTGGTAAAAATGACAAAGTTAGTTCTATTATAAAAAAGAAAAGAAAAAAAAAAGAGGCACCTAGGAAATAGTGTTAGGGCCCCAGTCACCCAGTTGTAGAAATGGATACCTGACTCCTCCTAGAGCTAAGTGAGGAGAGATAGCGGTAATGCTAACCACATCACCCTCTTGTGTGCCAACACACCAAGGAAAACATGGCCACCAACACCAAAATCTCCAAGCACCTCTATGGCAGTGATTCCCAACCAGGAGGCAGGTGGCTCCCAGGGAGGAATTTCAAGTCTAAGAAGAGAACTTTTTTTTTTCCACTGGAGGAGAACATCTTCTTATATCTTATATCTGATATCCTAATATCATTATATAGGAGAACACATAATGGTGAAAATCCTTTCTGAATGATAAGTTAATATATAAGGAAGGAAGGATTTGGGGTCCGCCTGAATCAAAAAAAGAGAGGTCTGTGACCTGAGATTTTGAGAACCCTTGTCCTGTAGCAAGAAAGGACCACTTTTTCTCCCTCTTTAGGTGTTTTTTATTTGGCTATGTCCAAAACTGACTCTTATGTGCAAGAGTTACAGCCACAGAAAACTGCTTCTGAAACAAAAGTTAGTAGGTTGAACACTTCTTTTCTGTCAAGCCAAAAGACTAAGTGGGTACCTAACACATTTATGTTAAGGGATGAGTTGGCAATTGTTAATTTACTTCCCACAACAAGAATGGTGCAAGATGATTGAACTTAGGTTCATCATCAACTAAAAAAAAAAAATATATATATATTCACTTAAACCATTTTGTGATTAAAAAATTAAGAAATTACTGCAACAACTGAATGAGATCAATCCAAAATATCTTTACATTCACTTTACCATTACAGTGCGTAAAATAAAAAAAAATCTGTTTAATGTAGGACATCAATTTCATGAACCTCTTTGTTGCAAACTGCATATAGGGCATGTCTTTACAAAACAGATGCATTTTAATCGTGAGATCTACTAAATGGAAAATTCTAATGAATGTGACATGCCATGCAATCATGCTTCTCCATCTTGTGTGATCCTTCGCAAACAATTAAAATGCTCCTTTTTTTTCCCCCTCATTTTACCGGTCAGCCTGTTGCGATATCTTTCTCTTTACCTCCCTCTCTTTCTTTCTCCTCTGAACTTTCAAGTGTCTACTAAGTTCTCTAAATCTTTTCATGAAATGCCCATGGAATGTTAACTACATTTGTTCTGTTCTGGAACAAAATCATGCTTCACTAACTCATGAATAGTCAAAATACAAGATGAAATACAAAAGCATAACTGGTAAATGCTCAGTGTTTTAAGAAGGATAGGAAAGGGTTAAATGGCAACCATACTGAATTAGGAGAACTCTTCTATAAAAGAACAGAGGAATTATTTGTAAACTAAATAATGAAAAAAATAAAACCAAACAAACCATAACCTGAAGGTCGAGGTGGTTGGTTCCTTCTTCATTACATCCACAATCTTCGTGAGTAGACCTCGAGAGCCTTTGCACATGAGCTGTCTGTTAAGAGATATAACAAAGTGTTAACAGAAACACACAGAAAAGTTTTCTAGAAATAAGACAAAGAGTTAGCAAATACACACAGATGTCTTAGAAATAAGACAAAGTAAACTATAGCTGACCAAGATCCTATCCCACCTCTTTGTTGGTAGCCCCAGTAACAGGCCTAGCTTGGCTAACGAGGCAGGGACCGTCAGAGTCGACATAGCAGTGGAGTCTAATAAAGTAGATAAGGTAGACAGAGGTGTATGGTGCAGTTTTACAAAGTGAGGGAGGAAGTGAGCAAGGTGAGAAAAAAACGAATATAAAGTATGATGATGTATAAATGAAAAACATACAACATCCGATATTTCGGCGTGAGCCTTATTCGAGGATACATGCAAAACAAAATACAAACATATATAACTTATCTGAAGCGTCTTGCTTTCAGTAAAGCGGAAATGTGTGTGGAAGAAGGAGGAGGAGGGAAAAAAAAAAAACCGTTGCCTACAGACAAAAGATTCCCGATATAGCCAATCATAGCGAAGAAGCGGAGAGAGAGGAGGAGAACAAGTGGGAGAAAGGGGTTGGGGGAAGGCAATAGAAACATGATAGCCACTAGAGGTGTCGGGGGGGGGGAAGGGGAGAGAAAAGAGGACGCGAGAGATAATGAATGAAGAACTTAAACACCTACAGGGAGGAAATGTAAAACTGGTGAATGGGACAAGACCAATATGTTGGCAGAGAAGGAAATAGGATGGTGGTAGGGAGGGGTAGCATAGAGAAAGAAATTAAGAGTATAAAAAAGGCCAGTGGAAAAATAAAGAAGTTACAGAAAGCTGAAGACATTGTTAATTCCAGCTGGGTGGAGACAGCCAGTCTGGAAAATAAGGCGCTGTTCTAGGACCCTCCGAGATCGTACATCTGCGGAACAAGAGCGGATCGCACTAACCGAAATGTCCTGTTTGCCCCTGTGGTTACCAAGGCAAAAATGTTTAGCCACAGGTGTCCAGGCCCTCTTAGAAATATCATTGAGATGCTGGCGAAATCGATCTCCTAACCGTAAGCCAGTTTCCCCTATGTACTTCAAACCGCAACGTTTGCACATGATAACATAAATGACATTTCGTGAAGTGCAGGTGAAACCCTCCTGTACTGATAACGTGGATTTAGGGAAAGAGATCTGGCTGGCCTCGACAACAAACGGACAAGTGTTGCATTTACGGCATCCACAACGTCTGGTACCATAAAAAGTGTCATCTGTCTTAAGATGACTACGAATTAAAAGGTCCCTGAGGTTTTTGTCACGTCTGTAAGCCACCAATGGGGGTTCCCCAAAAAGTTCACGTGTCTCAGACAATGTTCATCAAATGTCACATAAACAAACACATACAACACACAAAAGAGCCACTGTAACATATGAAAGGCATTACCGTGAAAACAAAAAGTCCTGTCTTGTCTCGTCTCTCCCTGGAACTGGGAGCTGGTGTTCTTTGCAGCTGATGCTGTGAAGGTGTTGAGGAACTGGATCATATCGGCGTGGGAGCGGGTTATGGCGGGGGGAGGGGGGGGTCATCCCCGAGCGTGGCTAAAAACCAATGCTTCTTTAGCCGACTCCACCACCATGGGGACTGTGGTGATCCCTGCCCTATTAGCCAGACTAGGCCTACTGCTGGGGGGGGGGGGCTAACAACGGAGAGGTGTGACAGGGTCTAAGGCCGGCTATGGTTTGCTAACCCTGATGCTAGCATGTCAGTTATGGGTTGCTATTACCTAATCGAATATGTCTCTCCCCCCCCCCACAAAATAAAGAAAAAGACGTAAATGAACAAAAATGACAGTGAAGAAAGACAGATCAGAAAAACACTTGTGAAATCACATGCTGTTGTGAAGTGAGAAAGACTAATGTGAAGTTCTAAAATTAGAAAGACACTACTGTTAAACAACTAAAAAAAAAAAAGACAATGTAATAAGCAGCTACTATGATCCATGACAGAAGAAGGGATGAGAGAATGGTTCCAGATTGAAACAGGTGTGAAACAAGGATGTATACTGTCTCCTTTACTTTTTGAGATTACAATAGACTTCATAATGAAAAAATGCACAGGTAACACAGGTACTGACTGGGTATATGGGACCCAACTAGAAGATCTTGATTTTGCTGATGACATAACTCTTATCAGTAACAATGTAAATTCCATGCAAGAAAAAAACAGATAGCCCGTCTTCACTGGCTAGCAAAATAGGAATTGAAATTAACAAGGACAAAACAAAAATAATGAAAATTCCCATTAATCAAAATGGAAAAATACACATAGAAAGGACAGATATTGAAGAAGTCAATCAATCTGCATACCTTGGCAGCTACATAGACCAGGATGGTGACACTAGAAAGGAAGTTAGAATCAGAATTGCAAAAGCAGCATCGATCTTCAAGAATCTTGAGAACATATGGAATTCAAAAGTTATAAGCACAAAAAACAATTCAAATGTAATATCCATCCTCATTTATTCATGCGAAAGCTGGAAAACAGCTAAAGAAATAGAAAAGAAATTAGACTCTTTTGAAAACAAATGCCTAAGGAAAATACTCCTCATCAAATGGAACGAATTTAAGAACAATGCAGAGATAAGACAGATGACTGAACAACAACCAGTTGAGAGAATACCAAAACAAGCTATCAACAGGCCAAAGAAAAAGAGGCAGACTGCGTGAAACTCTGAAGAAGACATTGTTAAGAGAGGACAAATTAACAGGCATAAAATCACTTGATGAGGTTGAAAGACTCGCCAAAGACAGGAAAAACTGGCAAATTACTTTGCGAGCCCTATATGACATTTATTTTTAAGGGCATGCATCTTTCCCATCGCAACATATGCCTGTGAGACCTGGACACTTAACAAAACAGCTGAGAAGCACATAAATGCCTTTGAATGTAAATGCTATAGAAGAGTTCTCCAAATATCGTGGACACAAAAAAGAACAAATATATCTATACTACAAGAGCTTAATATTGAAGAAGGCTGGCTAGTAAAGAGGATTAAAGAGAGAAAACTTAAATATTTTGGCCACATTAAACGTCATGATAATTTAGAGAAGACCGTATTGGAAGGATACATAATGGGAAAAAGAAAAAGAGGAAGACCGAAACGAAGATGGCTGCAAGACATCGTTGATGATCTGGAAATGGATGCAGCAGCAGCAGGCCATCTTGCTCACAACCGAGAGGCCTACAGGAGTGCTGTTTGGGAGGCAAAGTTCCGCAAGGGACATGCAAAGGAATGAATGAATATGACATTTAACGGCATGGGAAGGATATAAGATAAAATAAATAAGATGATCCATGACTTACTTGTTGATAGCATCCAGACTCTGTAATGTTAGTCCACCAGCTCGAACTGAAACAATAAACATTATCAAGTAAATGGTAAATATCAAGCACACAGGGTTACAGTAGACTTTGTAATATTTCACACCTCAGGTAAATATCAAGCACACAGGGTTACAGTAGACTTTGTAATATTTCACAGCTCAGGTAAATATCAATCACACAGGGTTACAGTACACTTTGTAATATTTCACACCTCAGGTAAATATCAATCACACAGGGTTACAGTACACTTTGTGATATTTCACAGCTCAGGTAAATATCAAGCACACAGGGTTACAGTAGACTTTGTAATATTTCACACCTCAGGTAAATATCAAGCACACAGGGTTACAGTAGACTTTGTAATATTTCACACCTCAGGTAAATATCAAGCACACAGGGTTACAGTAGACTTTGTAATATTTCACACCTCAGGTAAATATCAAGCACACAGGGTTACAGTAGACTTTGTAATATTTCACACCTCAGGTAAATATCAAGCACACAGGGTTACAGTAGACTTTGTGATATTTCACAGCTCAGGTAAATATCAAGCACACAGGGTTACAGTAGACTTTGTAATATTTCACAGCTCAGGTAAATATCAAGCACACAGGGTTACAGTAGACTTTGTAATATTTCACAGCTCAGGTAAATATCAAGCACACAGGGTTACAGCAGACTGTATTATTTCACAGCTCAGCAAGAGAGTAAGGTTGATGGAAATAGACTAGAAAAATTGTGGGCAAAACACAGCAACCTAACAGAAAAAAAAAACAAAACAAAACAAAACATTAGATTCTTGATATCCTCATAATAAGCCATATATCTTGGAAAATAAAACAACTCCAAGTGCAATGTGAACTTCTCAATGAAATAAGGACCAACAAACCAAAATACTTTGGCCAAATCAAACGATATAACAATATGCTTAAGACCATACTAGAGGGAAAAGTGGAAGGGAAAAAAAAAGCAAGAGGTAGGCGGAGATGTAGATGGGAAGATAATGTACGAGAATGGACAGGACACAGCCTGGGTGAATGCTCCATCAAGGAATTGGAGCGAGGTAACCGAAGATTCATTACCACCAACCACTGTTCTGGAGATGGTACAAGATGACAATTATTCCAAGAATGGAACTCTGGACGCCAGGAAGACAAGCAACTATCTAGCCGTAAGAGGATACCACACTAACCACTAGCCCACAAAGCTGACCTAGAAAAAGAGCCCTCACATTACCAGCACACACTTTCATCATGTGAGTTCTGTCAAGACAAATTCACACATTCCTGACAACTGTTAAAAAGCTCTTAGCATAATAAACCAACGGCAAGAAGACAGAAACTTTCTTAATAACAACCATAAATGGAGATTCAACCAAGCCAGCCCACAGCAACCTGACCTCTTACTCAAAGGATTACAGGTTCATGATCCACTCCAGGCATTTCTAAATACGAATTAGACACGTCGGTCCTGGTGAAAACAGCCTCCGAAGAATGGAGATTTATCTCCTTGTTGTACGACACACACACTGATCTGCATCGTACATACAGTAGTCAGTGAATGCAGAGAGTACAGGATACTGTGTGAAGATCAATCACACACGAGTGATTCTGTTGGAATTTTGCTGGAAAAAAACAAAACTACTTGTTGATTAGTAACTATCAGAGAGACCATTAAATCAATGCCGATTACAAGAAATGCTAAGAATACTGTGCCATTAAAAGAAACATCTGCAACTACAAAACCTCAAGAAAGGTTGCTTATAATGACATTCAAAGTTACAATACACATTACAACATACAACTTCAACAACTGCAGTTATAAACCTTCAAGAAAAGTTGGTTACAACAACATTCAAAATTACAACAACCAACTTCAACTACAAAATTTCTAGAAAAGTTGGTTACAACAACAGGCAAAGTTAAAACTGGCATTACAACACAAAAACTTCAACATTTTGCAACCACAAAAAGCTGGTTACAACTTCAATCAATATCCACCAACAGGATGAAACTAAACACAAGTCATTTACAACACACATTGTAAGAGACAAGTCAGTTACAACACACATTGTAAGACGCAAGTCAGTTACAACACACAGTGTAAGACAGTTACAACACACATTGTAAGACGCAAGTCAGTTACAACACACATTATAAGACACCAGTCAGTTATAACACACTTTGTAAGAGACAAGTCAGTTACAACACACATTGTAAGACACACAAGACAGTTACAACACACATTGTAAGACACAAGTCAGTTACAACACACACTGTAAGAGACAAGTCAGTTACAACACACATTGTAAGACACAAGTCAGTTACAACACACACTGTAAGAGACAAGTCAGTTACAACACACATTGTAAGACACAAGTCAGTTACAACACACATTGTAAGACACACAAGTCAGTTACAACACACACTGTAAGAGACAAGTCAGTTACAACAACCACCATAAAACACACAAACCAGTAGCAACAACTAAAAAAACTCACCATTAATTTTCTTCACCTCATTGAGCTCACTTTTTGATAACAACAGATGCTTATATCTGAGGAAACAAACCATACAGGTCATCAGTGATAAAAGCTACGAGTAAAAAAAAAAACTCATCATCATCAAGTATCATCCTAATAATCACACTATCCTTTGCTGCAGCTCGACTGACGATTTCCTATTATGCAAATACACTATACTGCCCATGACCTGTCATCCTTGTTTTTATAACGTTTTCCCAAATCCTCCAATGCTCCAAACAAGCATACTAGAAATCTGACGTCCTACCAAAAAGAATCATAGCAAAGTCCATCAATGATGTCTTCAGTATTTGAAAAATGCCTCTAATCATTATCATGCAAGGCAACATTTATTCTGAATGTCAGAATGAAAGCAAATCATAACAGGCAGTATATAAATCTTGGAAGATAAGAATGGTGTGGTGTTGGGAAAAAAATTTTTTTAAACATCTACATGGATACTGGGTACATCCTGAATTTAAACACATTTAATAAACTTTTCATATGGATGACCAGTGCTTTGTATGTAGATTTGGTTGACTGGCTGGTTCATGGTCCCTCTGTATTTCATCTTTTACAGCCAATGCCAATGTGAACATCCATAAGCAAAGTCATAGAGACAAGAATGAGAACAGGTTACTGTGGCTCTCTTTGTTTTAGCTCTTCTATCAGAACTCAAAAAGCAGGCTTCATTATTTTGAAGAATATGCAGATATTCATTAAACAGGTTGTGGTCACACAACAGCTTGTTTCCAGAGACACTGCAGCGAGGCAACAGCTTTTAGTTATATCATCATCATGTGCCATGCCGACTGGCGTTGGCTATTATGCTTCTCCAGAGTACACAATCCTTCATGCAGGCCATCAGCTCAGTTGGTGATCTCCTCTCACACCATCCCGTCAGACTGTCCAGTATCATTTCTCTTGGTCTTCTTCTTGATCTTCTTCCTTCTATTTTCCTGTTGTTATAATATTTTCAATGCCCCCTCTTCTCATTGCATGTCCTATGAAAGTACACTGTCTCTCTCTTTATCTTTTTGAAAAGGTTTTTTGTCTCTCCAGCTCTTCTCATACATTCTTCATTAGTTATTTTTGCTGTCCAGGCGATTTGCAACATTCTTCTAATAAACCACATTTCTGCTGCTTCCAATGATTTTTGTGCAGACCTGCCTATTGTTCATGACTCACTTCCATAAAACAAGATAGGTTCAACATAGCATTTTTAGTTATATGTATATACATATATGTTTGTATATACATATATGTATGTATATACAGTCGAACCCATTTAATATAACATCACTTTATGTCACCAACTGGATATTGTCACATAAATTTGTATCCCCGGCCAACTCCCATAAGTAATTAATGGACTTTACTTCAGTTAATATCACCCCGCTTAGTGCCACAAATTGGTTAATGTCATGGTATTTTTGCACCCGGAGGAGTTAAAGACTCTGCTTTGTATCAGAGTACAAGCTACAAACATCTTACAAAGCATTATCAGCTTAGCGATTATCAAAGAAGGAGTCAGCTGTTTAATCACCAAGTAATTGCCGCATCAACCTTTTGAACATGTGAGCATCGAAACTCATGTAGCATGAATGAAAGGCTTACCAGAGTCACCCTTTCATGATTAAAATCTGGCTTTTTTCGGTCATTGGCTTCTTTATCAAGATGTAGACGGCGTTAAATTGGCAACATGAGGTGATAGTTAGTCAGAATCGAATAGTGTACTGTGAATTGTATAGCCGGGAACTTCTCTGGTTCTCGTTGTGATAGATAATGGCTACTAAACGCAAACGTGTTGATCTGGATTTGAACAGTAAAATGGACATTCTGATGCAAGTTGATGAAAAAATTACAAGAAAGGTCACAGCGGATAAATTTGAAAATGACATTTCAACTGTATCGAAACTTTTTAAAAACCGATACAAAATTGAATGAGACTTTCACTCGTCTTTAGTTAGGTCAAACTAAGCGGAGGCGTGCGAGTTCCTACATGGATATTGAGTGTGCTCTACTGAAATGGTTCAAACAGACACGTTACGCACAGCTGCCTGTGTGCGGTCCTATGCTGGCAGAAATCACAGAATGTTTTGCGAAAGAAATGGATATGCCTGACTGGAAGTGTTCGAACGGCTTTCTTGAGCACTTTAAGAAATGCCACAAAATAACATTTAAGGTCACTTCAGGTGAAGCGGCCCAAGTTAACACCGAAGTCTTTAATGACTGGATTTCTTACTGGCCAAAATTTCTGGATGCGTACAGCCCAGATGACATTTTTAACACTGATGAAACAGGCATGTTTTATAAACTGCTACCGAACAGGACTTTGTGCTTTCATGATGAGAAGTACTACGGTGGCAAACATTCTAAAGATCACTTAACAGCTGTCGTGTGCTGTAACATGTCTGGCACCGAGAAGACTCTGCTCCTTGTTATCAGAGTCACGAAATCTGCGCTGCTTCAAGAACATAAAGAGATTGCCTGTCACTTACAGGGCCAACCAGTGTGCTTGGATGATAAGTGAACTGTTTGAGGACTGGGTCATTCCTTTCAACAACAAAATGAAAAGAATGAACAGAAAACATTTGTTATTCATTGACAATTGTCCGGCACACACCGACGTCACCAATCTGATGGCTACAAAGCTTGTTTTCCTGCCACCTAACACAACCAACGTGCTGCAGCCTTGCAACCAAAGTATCATTTACGCCTTCAAGCAACAGTTCAGAAAGCGAATAGTGCATCATATGCTGTATGCTGTGGAACAAAAGAGTGTCACTGAGACCGACATCAAGATAGCAATTAATTTTATGCATGCAGCATGAAACAGCATCAGTCAGTCAACGACTGCAAACTGCTTTCATAAATCGCAGTTTACTTTCTCGCCCGAGCCAGTGATCAATACAAATGCCAGCGATATTTGTGACGTTCCCCCGGATTCGATCACAGACGAAGAGTGGGCAGCAATTTCTGAGAGAAGCGTCACGTCTGATCAGTTCGTTTCAGCTGATGATGGCTTGCTATCAACGGAAATGTATTCAGTCAAAGAAATCATCGTTATTTGCAGTAAAAGCATGGTAGACAGCAACACCAAGAATAGTGCTGCTGACGTCAGTGAGTCCACGGACCAGACGCCCACCAAAACTGTTTCTTATGCTAAGTCTGTAAGCGGGTTCGGGACTGTACGCTCGTTCATTTATAGTATGCTTGACATGATGCAGGATGTTTTTATTAGTGCTCTATCATGTTTAAATGACTTTTTTATTACTAGACCAGTTACCACTATACAACGCAAAATCACGCATTTTTTTAGCACTACTGCTGACAAGTCAGATGCCGCTTAATTACAGTGTTTTCTATATTGTAAGACTAAGACTTACTGTATTTTGTGACTAATATATTTTGTGGTTAGTACATATTGTGTCCAATGATGATAGCTTTGGCTGTTTAATGTGGCAAATGTGAGATAGATACACACACACTGGTCCAGTTAAAGCCTTTTTACGGGACTTCTGTTTATGTTAACTCCGCTTATTGTCATCACATTTTGACGGTCCCGACGATGTGACATTAAACAGTTTCGACTATATATATATCTTACATCCTTCCTGTGCCATAAGTTATGTATATATATATATATATATATATATATATATATGGAGTTCGCAAAGTCAGGTTGCAGCATCCCAGTATCATTTCTGGTATAATGGTATCTTTGTGGCTGCAATATCTAGGCACAGCTTTGACTTTGTGAACTTCCTATGTGTGTTTGTATATATATATATGTCAAAGCTGTGCCTAGATATTGCAGCCACAAAGATACCATTATACCAGAAATGATACTGGGATACTGCAACCTGACTTTGCGAACTCCATATATATATATATATATATAATATATATAGATACACACCCACACACTGTTTTTGTCTACCCTTTTCTTCCACTCTTATTTGTTACACATCATTCCCATAATGCCTTGCTGTAAATATACTTTACAGGACAATGACAGAATACATATGTAGAACAATGACACATCAATTCAATGTTTTGACAAATGTAAAATAATGTAAAATGTGATAACGTTTTAACTAATGTGAAGTGAGACACATCTGTAAAATGTTCTGGAATATGTAAAATATTACACATCTTTAAAATGTTCCGAAAAATGTTTAATGTGTTACATATCTTAATGTTTAGCAAATGTGAAAAAAACATGACACATCTCCAAAATGTTGAACAGATGTGACACATGCGTACAATGTTCTAATTAAAAGAACAAATGACACATATGTTACAAGCGCTCACAAAAAACATGACACATAACACATCTATCATGTATTCTGACTAAAACACTCACATATTACAAAGTGAAACTATTCACACTTTCACAAACAACAACTATTCACCAAACAAAACAAAACCTTACTCTGAGTGATCACAGAAACTATGTACAAGTCGTAAAAACTGAATCTTCAGTGCCACTTCCTGAAAATAAAACAAGATTAACATCACAAAAATACTCCCATGATCATGTAATCTTGTATAAAGAGTTGCTGGTCTTTGTCACAAATTTTTTTAATGATCTGGCGTAGCTACTGTGTAAACAATCTATTATTCTGATTCACCATTTATAACTTCAGCATTTTCATGTGAATGGCTCTTCTTCTTTTTCTTCAGCTTTCCAAGCTATTAAGGCTCACTGCGCAGATAAAGTTCGCCTCCATTCCTCTCTATTCCTAATCTTCTCTCTCCAGTTGGTGACACCAATTTCTTTTATATCCTCTTCTATGCTGTCTTTCCATTTCTGTCTTGGTCTACCCCTTGGTCTTGTTTCCCTCATCTCTTGTGCATGCATCATTTTCATTTGTCTGTTCTCTTCCATTCTTAGCTATAGTAAATGCCAATAGTTTTCTATGCTTGGATTAACTTGGTTTCGATAACTGCAATAATTTCATATGTAAGGCTAGACCTGGACATGATAATACCAACAGCTTCATGAGAATGGTATGACTTGGCTATGACAATGCTAACAGCTTCATGAGAATGGTATGACTTGGCTATGACAATGCCAATAGCTTCATGTGAATGGTATGACCTGGCTATAACAATGCCAACAGCTTCATGAGAATGGTATGACTTGGCTATGACAATGCCAATAACTTCATGTGAATGGTATGACCTGGCTATAACAATGCCAACAACTTCATGAGAATAGTATGACTTGGCTACGATAATACCAATAGCTTTATATGAATGACATGACTCAGCTCACGATAATACCAACAGCTTCACACAAATGGCCTAACATGATTATTTCACTGTGTACCAGTTCTCTGCAGTCATCGTCTTTGAATGCTTACAATATTTTCAAAATTTTCTTTGATTTCTCACCACAGCATGGAATAAACTAATTCTGATTGGTTCACCTGGAGCTTCTCACATTCTTTTATGTTATAACTGTATACAACATTCATTTTCATCTTATGTGTATTTTATAAGCTCTCTGAAAGAAATCTCCAATGAAACATTCGCAGGTTTCATGAGCGAGAATGGCAAACCATTCTACTTACCGGACTGCATTCACATGAAGAGTTGTGTCCCCTCAGTCTGTGCCTGGTCTGAGAGCGGCTGCTGGGGAAATTACGTGCAATGAGACAGTGTTCGGGAGTGTCATGACACAACACTACTCTACATACGCTTTAAAACATATTTGGTTATGCTAATGTGCGTGCCACAAATCAAATCAACGTAACAAGGACCATCATACTAAAAAAAACCTAAAGATTGCCACTCCCAGTAGGCGGTGGTGAATCTTCCCACGGCTGCAAGCTAGAAACTCGTGGCTGCTGATGCCACAGGAAGAACTTTACCACCTTCTGTAGCCATTCAGTCCTGGAATATATATGCTTCTAGCACTCAAACAACATACAGCTCAAAACCAGCTGTAAAATGCCTGATGTGTTAAGATACCAACAACTTCAAAAAACCATGTTGGTAAATGTATTTTGTACTGTTTGTCATTTCTCTTCATATGCACATTCTCTGCATGCTCATCAACACGTCTCCTCTTGCATCCTTGATGCACATAACTGTTACAGGAAGCTATGCACAAGTGCTGTGGGTGTAGTGGGCAGTGCACTCGCTTGTTGACCAGAAGGTCCCAGGCTCAATTTCACACTCCATAGGAACTTCTTTCAGATCAACTGGCACCAGGGTTCACCCAGCCTCAAAGAATGGGTGCGGGGGGGGCGCTTCCTTAAGAAAACAAGGACAGGCCACCTCTACTTCAAATGCTGCAGAGGCCTAGAAATGTGAAGGCACTAACACTTCACGCCCCTGCGGCATGCCAATGCTACAGGACATATACTTGTATTATGCACAAGTATTCTTTTATCGTGATGGCCCTGGAAATGCAGGCCAAATACCATGTCCCCCAACATGCCTTAATGGCATGGAAATAGGAATTTTACCTTTACCTTGCACCTATTCTCTTAATTTATTAACATGAAAATGTCTTTTTCTCTTTTAATCCTAACACTTGCTCTCAGCTACTAAGAGTAAAGAAGTGATAGCATGATTATTTCGACCGATGAACTAGCAGTGCTCCTAGACCCTGGCTGATGTACTCCTTCAGCCCAGATCAGGCTTGTGTTTCCATGTGGCAGTGGACCTCACCTAGAACCTCATGACTTGGATCCATTCTGGGTCTTCAAATCTGCCACTGTGACCCATTCCCCATAACACTATTCATCAAGCATTATCACAGCATCAGCAACAAAGAACAGCTCAGTTTCACAGGATACGATGACAACGATGGCAACAATGATGACCAAGAATCCAAAGCCCTCACTATCTTCTCTTCCCTTTCATTACTGTGACTTCCCTATGATCTCAGAAATAAAATGCAATAAAACACTTTTAGTGAATCTTCACACTTACACTTGGCACTTCCAGATGAACTGATCAAACAGTTCACTAAGCCCTGAGGCCAACTTTAACTCTGCCAATTTTCTCTGAACCTGTCAACATACAAGAATCAAAAATTAGATTACATGATTGTAAATTCTATGTAGTGCCAGCTGGATATCCAAGATAATCATACAACAGAACTATATTCCTTAAGAGAAAATGATGACAGCCACACAACATAACTAAATTTAATAATGAGGAGGACAGCCACACAACAACTAAATTTAATGAGGAGGGTTCTAAGGACTGTTATAGCCAGTCCAATTAAATGTCTCGAAGGCGTGCGTCTCAAATAGCCTCTGACAGTCAAGTCCAGCTCCTGGGCTTCTCGTGGCAGAACTGTTCAAACTGACAGGGGGGGGGGCGGCTGCGGCGGCGGCGAAGGCGAATATCTGGAGCCTGAAACCAGACACTTGTTTGATAGCTCATCTGAGAGAGGGAAAACTCTGATTTAAAACCCACTGCTGGCAAGACTCTTCAGCTGCCATGCGTGGGGTGAAACTCCTCCCAGCCAATGAAGAAAAATGCGATTAGGGTTGCCACGCAGCGCCACCACGGAAAAGGTGAAAAAAAGGATTAAGTGAAGTAACCAGTAGTCTTGAGGTCAGGACTACTCAAATCACAGCACCTCTGCTTTAGAGGCCAACCACGTCCTATATACACCCATAGTGAGGCAGATTGCTTAAACCAGTTAAACTAAGACACTGCTGCCAAGATTTTTTGGCTGCCACACATGGGGTGAAACTCCTCCAGGCCAATGAAGAAAATGTGAAAATGCAATTAGAGTTGCCATGTGGTGCCGCTGTGAAAAGGCGATGGAAAAGATAAAGTGAAGATTAATCGGTATGTCCAGTAGACTCGCAACAAGAGCTACTCATACTACGGCACCTCTGCTCTAGAGGCCAGCCATGTCCAATATACACCCGTACTGGTTCTTCTTCTTCTTCGTTCACTTCTACCACCAAAAACCGCACTGTGAACATACTGAATTCATGCCTGTGGTCCTCGTTAGGTCCCGTGGTCCCCTGTGTGGTCCAAAATAGACCACACGAGATCCACGAGAGGGCCACAAGGGGTTCAGAGTATCACAGTGCTTTAGCCTGTATTCTTGGTGGGTCTCGGAAGCGGGATTGCGTGACACCGTGGTTTTTATTGCACCAGTTTAGTCTAGGGTTGGACTTTCTCACCGGAAGACCTCGACGTGTTTAGGATATCAGTGCATCCCTGCTGGGTGAGAGGCGGTAGCCCACCCAGGCCAGAGTTGGACTTTCTCACCGGAAAACCTCAACGTGTTTTGAGATACCCGTGTATCACCGCCGGGTGAGAGGTGGTTGCCCATCCAGTCCAGGGTTGGACTTTCTCACCGGAAAACCTCAGCGTGTTTAGGATACGCAAACATCCCCGCCGGGTGAGAGGTGGTTGCCTATCTAGACTTCCCTGGTCCAGTGTCTCCGACTTCAGCATTTTGCGGTCGTGGCCGCTACCCTTCCTAGTTGTGACCAGGATGGAGCTTTTGTCCAGGAGGACGAATCCTCGCCACTAGTGACTTCTACCCCTGGGTTGAGCCGGTTTAGGCATTATCCCAGTATGGGCGTGTTTGGGACGGGACCGACCTCTACGGCAGAGGTACTGTGACATGCATAGCCTTCAAAATTCACCCCTGGTATGAGTCGATTTAGGCTAAATTCACCAGTATGGGTGTTTATCAGGCGTTACTGACCTCTAGAGCGGAGGTGGCATGACATGTCTAGCCATCAAGTTCCACCCCTGGTGTGTGCCGGTTTAGGCATATTTCACCAGTGTAGGTGTATTTCGGACGTGGGCGGCCTCTAGAGCAGAGGTGCCATGGTATAGCTCTCGCAGCGATACTACTGGACATACCGGTTAAACTTCACTTTCCACCACCTTTTCCCATCGGCTCCGCACAGCAACCTTTATTTCTTTTCCGCATTTACTTCCTTAACCGGGAGGAGCTTCACTCCACGCGCGGCATTTGAAGAGTCTCGCCAGCAGTGTCTTAACCTCTGGGACAAGCCGGTTCTTGCATTTCACCCGATATGACTGTCCTCAGGACGTGGCCGACCTCCAGACCAGAGGTGCCGTGATTTGACTGTTTGCTTCGCTTTATCCTTTCTACCACCTTTTCCGCAATGATGCTGCGCGGCTACCTCATTTGCAAATTTCTTCATTGGCCGGGAGGAGCACCGCTCCACGCACGGCAGCTGAAGATCTCGCCAACAGCGGCAGATGAGCTACCAAACGTGCCATTCATCTACCCTAAGTAACTGGTTTTCAGGCGCCAGATATTCGCCCTCGCCCCTTCTCCTGTCAGTTTAAACAGTTCTGCCACGGGAAGGCCAGGAGCTGGACTTGACTGCCAGAGGCTGTTTGTGGCGCGTTTGCAGTCCTTAGAACCACCCGTACTGGTGAAATATACATAAACCGGCCACGGTACCTCCACTCTAGAGGTCGGTCATGTCCTAAATGCGCCCATACTGGGGTAATACGCCTAAACCGGCTTAACCCAGGGGTTAAACCTACTAGTGGCAAGGATTTGTCCTCCTGGACAAAAGCTCCGACCTGGTCACAACTAGGAAGGGTAGCGGCCACGACCACAAAATGCTGAAGTCGGAGACACTGGACCAGTGCAGGCTAGATAGGCAAACCACCTCTCACCCGACGGGGATATTATGCGCATCCTAATCACTCTGAGGTTTTCCGGTGAGAAAGTCCAATGCTGGACTGGACGGGCAACCACCTCTCACCCAGCGGGAATATACAGATATCAAAAACATGTCAAGGTTTTCCACTGATAAAGTCCAACTCTAAATTAAACTGGTGCAATGAAAACCAGTGTCAGACAATCCCGCTTCCGCGACCCACCAAGAATACAAGCCCAAGCACCGTGATACTCTGAACCTCTTGTGGTCCTCTCAGGGATATCTTGTGGCCCTCTCGGGGACCACAGGACCAATCAAGGACCACAGGAGTAAATTCAGTAGGATCATGGGGCAATCTTGGTGGTAGAAGCTAACGAAGAAGAAGAAATAATGAGGACAGTCACACAACAACTAAATTTAATAATGAGGAGGTGGCCACACAACAGAACTAAATTTAATGTGAAAAGGAATGTAAAAATAAAAACAAAAACAAAAAAAAGTTTCCCCCATACCTTTTTTCTGTGCTTTCCAAGTAAAAACAAGCCCAAAACATACACGACTTCCACCCGCTGAACAAGTTCCTCGGTTATGGCCAAGGCCTGCTGAGCTACCATTGGATTGCCCTCAGACGTGGGTTCAGAGACACCTGTCAAACATTAAATTAATTTTTTTACATTTTAAAAATCGTGCATGGTTCACAGGCGAGTAACAGAAGCACATTTTCTGACCAGGGGCCAGGTATAGGGGTGGAGGGGCCAGCATGCCAAACTTTCAACTCCAACCCCTCCATAAATGACTTACCTAGGGCTTCTCTATGAAAACAAAGGCAGTGAGGACAGACCATCCCTACCTGAAAAGCTGGTTGGTCTCCAACCCCAACTCCAACCCCATGCTCCCGGCACCAAGAAAGATGAACAAAAACAAGAAAGATGAACAAAAACAAGAAAGATGAACAAAAACAAGAAAGATGAACAAAAACAAGAAAGATGAACAAAAACAAGAAAGATGAACAAAAACAAGAAAGATGAACAAAAAAAAAAACACAAAAAAAAACCATAGCTATCTTCCTTCTTCCTAGAGACTGTGTCACAACATACTGACACTGAGAAACCTGTCTATACTGCTAACAGGGTGTGTGGGTGTTTGTCCTACTTTCTAATGCACTCGTTGAGGAAATGCAGAAGGCCATTATCACCCATCACCAAGAATATATATGTAGCATCACAACAAAATGTAACCAGGAACATTACAGAAAAGCAAGCACTGACTTACCCAACTCTGTTTTCTTAATCTATCACACAATCTCTGCTATCTGTGTTATAAGACCTTTCCAGTATACAAAGCAACAGGCTACAGTGCCACTGTTCCAACAGCTAGTTCGTGAAGTTTAACCATCTTCTTATTTCTTCTCCCTGAAAACTGAGAACCTGTTCTCTCTGCTGCCCATACTGTACAAATTATCATGTTGAACTGTGAACTATTGTGGCTTAATCTCAGAAGACTCCATCATCCTGGTACTTTGCTACATTAACAGCTGGTATCTTGCTACATTAACAGCTGGTACTTTGCTTCGTTAACTGCTGGTACCTTGCTACATTAACAGCTGGTACCTTGCTTCATTAACACCTGCCACCTTGCTACATTAACAGCTGGTACTTTGCTTCATTAACTGCTGGTACCTTGCTACATTAACAGCTGGTACCTTGCTACATTAACAGCTGGTAACTTGCTACATTAACCAGCAGGGTTCAATGTACAAAACAGTCTTTTACTTGAGGCGCTATAATGGGGGGGGAGGGGTGTGGGGTGTGAGAGGGAAGCTTAGCTGGATCTGACGCTTCATTCATGTACAAAGAAGGGTCTTAGTGAGCTCAGTCTCCCTCTCTATTCTTGTTAGCAAATTCTGCCTTGTTTTACTTGTACACAGAATGATCTTCGTAAAATCTGACCTTTCTGTTCTACTTGTACAAAGAACAATCTTTGTAAATTCTGACCTCTCTATTCTACTTGTACAAAGAACGATCTTCATAAATTCTGACCTCTCTGTTCTACTTGTACAAAGAAAGATCTTCGTAAATTCTGACTTCTCTATTCTACTTGTACAAAGAACAATCATCGCAAATTCTCTCTAATCTACTTGTACAAAGAACGATCTTTGTAAATTCTGACCTCTCTATTCTACTTGTACAAAGAAGAATCTTCGTAAATTCTGACCTCTCTATTCTACTTGTACAAAGAAGAATCCTCACAAATTCTGGTCTCTCTATTCTGCTTGTACAAAGAATGATCACAGCAAATTCTCTCTATTCTACTTGTACAAAGAATGGTCTTAGCAAGATCCTGTTCTTGTGTAATCAAGTATCAGGTAACCAAAAATAAAACAAACACATGTGCAGGCTATAAATACTATGTTTACAAAACAATGAAACAAATCTGGCCATTGACCAACCTCCAATAAAATCTTCAAAATCATCTGCTGCTTGTGGCTCATAGACTTCATCTGCCATCTTGTTGTCAATCCACTCCATCCAGCAGTCCAGCTCACTAGGCATGCCTCGGTACCGTGGTGTGTCTGTTATAGGATACATCAAAACATTCGTATAAGATTTATTTTCTTCCATCTGTACCCTGAAGAAGATCTTTGGTCAAAATATCAGACGGCATGTTTACTTATGCTGTCCGCTGACTCAAGCCCACTTATTATGTAAGACAGAACTTTTCAAATTTCTTCATGTTTGTGTAATTCATTCATTCATTTGCATATCTCTTGCTGAACTTTGCCTCCCAAACAGCACTCCTGTAGGCCTCTCGGTTGTGAGCAAGATGGCCTGCTGCTGCTGCGTCCATTTTCAGATCCTCAATGATTTCTTGCAGCCATCTTCGTTTTGGTCTTCCTCTTTTTCTTTTTCCTATTATGTATCCTTCCAATATGGTCTTCTCTAAATTATCATGACGTTTAATGTGTCCAAAATATTTAAGTTTTCTCTCTTTAATCCTCTTTACTAGCCACCCTTCTTCAATATTAAGCTCTTGTAGTATAGATATATTTGTTCTTTTTTGTGTCCACGATATCTGAAGAACTCTTCTGTAGCATTTACATTCAAAGGCATTTATGTGTTTTTCAGCTGTTTTATTAAGTGTTCAGGTCTCACAAGCATATGTTGTGATGGGAAAGATGCATGACCTTAAAAATCTTATTTTTGTAGTTCTGTCTGCTCCTCTCCACACATTCTTTATTTGTTTTACTTTCTGAAGAGCAACAGATGTCCTCCTTTTAATTTCCCTCATTGTATCTCCATTATTAGTTAGCAGTGATCCAAGATATTCAAAACTCTCCACTTATTCCAATTTTTCCTCACTGATATATATTTCAGCTCCCTTGTTTGTTTTGTCAGTTGTCATCAGTTTAGTTTTCTTCGCATTAAGATAGAGGTTCTGCTCTTCGCTGTTTGTGTAATTACATTTTATAACTTCACTAGTCTTTTCTGCTGCACTCATGACTTGGTTAGTGCAAATCCAACAGACTCTTAAACTGCAGAATTTCATGTAAAAGTTAATAAGCTTTAAAGACCCAAAGGCCATCTAAACAAAAATGATGGAAATGTGTCTTTGATCCACCGTGAGCCAGTTCACTGTAGAAATCTCATGTTCAAAACACATCTTATGTTCATATTCTTTGTTCATACCTATCACATCCACAAATCACATACTCTCACAAATTTATACATTCTTTGTTGACAGCTATCATGCCCATAAACCATACATTCTTTGTTGACAGCTATCATGTCCATAAACCATACACTCTGTTGAAAGCTACCATGCAAATAAACCACACATTGCTGACAGCTACCATGTCCATAAACCATACATTCTTTGTTGATAGTTGTTACAATCACAAACATTCTTTACTGATAGCTAAAATGTCCACAAATCATACACTCTCACTCTTTGCCAGCAGCTATTACATCCATAAATCACACATGTCCATAATCACATACAGCTATGTTGATAGTTATCATGACCATAAATCACATACGAGGGGTGATTGATAAGTCCTCAGTATAAGGTACAAATACCTGAAACACACAGTTGATATTAGGTGCATTTGTAGATCAGGTTAATGTAAGATTAAACACCAAGTTTCAAGAAATGAAATTAACTGCAACCAATTTTTTTGGCAGGCTACTAAAGAGGTAAGGGGTAGCAAAAATTGAGAAAATGGATAAAATTTATCATCAAGCAGTCATTTGCTAACTCTGCATCAAGGGCTTATCATCGAAGAAGATCCATGAGGATATGGTAGAGACTCTAGAGGAGATTGCCCCTTCTTACAGCACAGGGAAGAAATGGGCAGCTCAATTCAAACATGGAAGGGAGAGTCTGGAAGATGATCCCTGTTCGGGAAGACCAAGATCGGTAACCACCGATGAAACCACCAACAGAATCCATGACATGATAATGGAGGATCGACGACTGAATGAGTGGTACATTGCTACTAAGTTGGGCATCTCCTAGGAACGTGTTCATGCCATTATTCACAATGATCTTCAAATGACAAAGGTCTCTGCTCGACAGGTCCCGAAACTTCTTGGAGCTGATCACAAATGACAGCATCTCAACATGTCAAGAGACAATCTTGGTCATTTTTATGCAGATCCTGAAAAGTTTCTTAAGCAATTTGTGACTATGGATGAGACTTGGGTTCATCAATTTCAATCAGAGACCAAAGAAGTCAAAGCAGTGGAAACATGGATCCCCACCTCCAAAGAAAGCAAGGGTGGTTCTGTCTGCAGCCAAAGTGATGGCTCCCATCTTTTGGGATTCAGAAGGTGTGCTATTGGTAGACTATCTTCAAAAGGGCAGAACAGTCACCGGGGCCTATTATGCTAACCTTGTGAAGCAACTGCCGGTCAAATTGAAGGAAAAAGCGTCGAGGGAAATTGACAAGAGGAGTCATCTTTCATCAAGACAATGTTCCAGTTCACACGTCGGCAGCGGCAATGGCTGTCATTCATGAATGTGGCTTCCAGCTTCTTGAACATCCCCCTTATTCCCCAGATTTGACCCCTTCAGACTATTACCTGTTTACCAAACTCAAAAAGGAGCTCAGTGGTCGCAAATTTGCTTCAGATGATGACGTTATTCATGCTGTAGACCACTTTCTACTGGAACAATATGCTGACTTTTACAAAGAAGGGATCCATATGCTCCACGATCAGCGGACTAAGTGCATAAACTTGCATGGGGACTATGTTGAGAAATAACCCAAAAAAGTTGTCCACAAATAATCCATTGTTCTTTATGCCGAGAACTTATCAATCACCCCTCGTACATTCACTGTGACAGCTACTGCACCCATAAATCACATTCAGTCTTTGTGATAGCTATCATGACCATAAATCACATATATTCTTGATACTAGCATGTCAACTAAGAGTTGAATGTCTTTTCTCTCCCCCCTTGATGACAGTTGAAAGCTACCATCCACCCACAAACCACACTGTTTACTGACAGCTTAACATGTCCTTAAATCACATACTCACATTCTTTGTTGATAGCTATCTGTACCAGACGTGGCAACAAGTCAGGTATGCCCAGCAGTAACTCTGCAACAGATCATGTTTTTTAAGCAATAAATACCACTGCATTAAGTGTACACACAGTACAGAACACGGCTGGAATGCATAAACTAGGAAAAAAGTAGGAACAGCTTTATTACTTAACAACCACAAAGCTGTGACATTCTGGCGTGAGCCTTAATCATACAAACAAAAACGGGATGAAGAATTTGAGAAAGGAAATAAAGTATAGATTCACAGGAATCCTAATTTTTAAAAAATAAATAAATAAAATGAATAGAGCACTTAGCTTGAACAGATATGTAGATTGTTCGTCGTCAGTTTAGAAATGCCTTGAAATAATATGGAGCATTTCTGGCACATGTTCAGAAATGCACCTGTTGCTACGTTCAGATTATGCTCGTTTGGAAATGTACAGAAATGCGCATCTTGGAGCATAGATACTAGTGATATGTTTTAGCTGGATCTATCTACATGAAAGCTTAGTGTAGAGGGAGTATGATTGTGGAAGAGGAGAATGTTATGTGTAGCTGAATAATGAGTTCAAATCATGTGGTTCCAGCGTCCCACAGTCCTGAATGTAGCGGTTCTCAAGCGCCAGGCGGCTTGTATCATCTGCATGGCATTTTTTGATGGCTGTTACCAGAAAATCAGATTTGCCTCTGTGGTTGGGGCGAGTGAAATAATTCGGGACTGGTTTCGAAGCATACTGGGTGATATCGTACAGATGTTTCTGCATGCGGTCTCCTAGTCTGAGGCCAGTTTCACCAATATAAGATATCCTGCATCATTTGCATATGATGACATATATATTATATTACAAGACTCGCATGTGAATCCCTCATGAAGAGTGATGATAGTTTTAGGAAAGGTGATTGTTTTCATTTCCAAAACTACAAGGCAGGTAACACAGCGTGGGCAGTTACATTTTCTGGTGCCAACATATGCAAGGTTACACCTCAAGTGGCTGCGAACGAGGATGTCCTTAAGATGTGGTTCACATTTGGTATGCTAGCTAGTAGGGGTGTATCAGAGAAAAAGTCGCGGGTGTTACAGCCGAGTTGGAGTAGTGGCAGATGATGATAAAGAATTTTCCTAACTATCTGACCAAGCTAGTGAGCTGCAAAGAAGCATTCAGAAAAAAAACCTGTTACCTCATCTGACAGTGTTACTTCCTTTCCACCCGCATGGTCAGATGGTTAAGAAAATTACCTGCCCTGTATTTTGGGAAACGAAAACAATCACCTTTCCTAAAACTATCATCCTCTTCATGCGGGATTCACATGTGATGTTAATATATGTCATCGTATGCAAATGATGCAGGATATCTTATATTGGTGAAACTGGCCTCAGACTAGGAGACCGCATGCAGAAACATCTGTACAATATCACCCAGTATGCTTCGAAACCAGTCCTGAATCATTTCACTCGCCCCAACCACAGAGGCAAATCTGATTTTCTGGTAACAGCCATCAAAAAATGCCATGCAGATAATACAAGCCGCCTGGCACTTGAGAACCGCTACATTCAGGACTGTGGGATGCTGGAACCACATGATTTGAACTCATTATTCAGCTACACATAACATTCTCCTCTTCCACAATCATACTCCCTCTCTACTAAGCTTTCATGTAGATAGATCCAGCTAAAACATATCACTAGTATCTATGCTCCAAGATGCGCATTTCTGTACATTTCCAAATGAGCATAATCTGAACGTAGCAACGGGCGCATTTCTGGCTCATGTTCAGAAATGCTCCATATTATTTCAAGGCATTTCTAAATTGACGACGATCAATCTACTTACCCATTCAAGATAAGTGCTCTATTCATTTTATTTATTTTTTTAAAAATAGGATTCATGTGAATCTATACTTTATTTTCTCTCTCTAACTCTTCATCCTATATTTGTTTGTATGATTAAGGCTCACGCCAAAATGTCACAACTTTGTGGTCATTAAGTAATAAAGCTGTTCCTACTTTTTTTCTTGTTTATACATTTTGGTATCATAGCTTTACTGCAGTGCTTCGTGTATAGGTGTATACTTATACACTAATTATAGAACATGGCTGGAAGTTAACATACAGTATAAAATATGGCTGGAAGTTAACATACAGTACAAAATATGGCTGGAAGTGAACATACAGTACAGAACATGATAGAATGTGTACATACAGTACAGAACATGGTAGAACGTGTACATACAGGGCTAAAAAAACAAAAAACAAAACAAGCCAACTGGACAGCCTGGAAGATGATAAGAATATAGCTAATGATCCAGTCCACCTTTGGACATCATTTTCAAGCCATTTTGTTTCCTTGCCATATGACAAGTCCACAGTAGAAAACTTACACAAAGCCATCCTACCAGGGAGTCCAACTGTGGTGATTATCCTCCGCATTAAGAAAAACAAGCAGGTTTCTCAGTTTTTTTTCTTTTTTTAAACTGCATTTATTTATACTCACTCATTCGTTCACTGTCTCTCTCACATATGACCACACACACACACTTTCTCTAGAAAACTATCTAACAGCCTTATCAAGTGGCACAAGAAAATTAACATTCCAAGGCAGCACAAAAATACACACACACAAAGATACATAAGGGTCTAAAAATGTATTATATGAATAACCAATCATCCTTTAATACACTGGCAGCCATATATACAATGTAATTTTATAAGTATTCTCCATTCTAAGATGATTACATCTACTCCCTGCCATGAAGGCTACATTTCAGCAACACTAGTGTGTCAGGTACACATTTTTTAAACAGGGGAAACAGTAGGTCACAAATCCCTGACCTTTAGATGCAAGGACAAGTCACCATGGACTAACCTACTCTGTGAATTAAAGGCCAAAAAAAAAAGAAGCAACAGTCTCACCCTGATTGATGTCTCGCAGGTTCACAAAGCCTTTGCTCCTTTTCTGTTTGTTCTGTGCGAACACTGGAAAATAAAAGAGAAAAGAAACTGTCGCCACTGTCATACAACAAACTGCCAACAGTTCTTCCAAACCAACATTAGCAGATTTTTTTTTCTATTCTGTGAACATCTTGGCAACAAAGATGCATATAGAAATGAGTCACATAACTGGCCTTTTTCACCCCAGAATACCCATACAAAATGCAACACAAATTTATCTTATACCTTGGTGGGGAGGAACCCTGCCGGTTCAACTCTAACGAATGCTAAGATGATTATAAGCCCAAGGCAAATTCCTCATCTCCGCACCATTAAGGCATATTGCGGATATGGCTGTTAGGCCTGTGTTTCTGAGGACAATGGCACATGAAAGAATGATGTGGTCAGTATCATGTCTGGTCACATATATCTTCCCAGATATCTCTGGTACCCATTTTTAAAGCCTGGATGGACCCAGGGGTGTGGTGATACCAAAAAAAATCTCCACTGTTGGAACTTGCACATGGTACCACCAGAACAGTAGATTCAGCGAAGATGATTGTGCTAAGCTATAAAGTGACTGTGCTAACTGAAGATGAATGAAGTGAGCTAAGATGACCGAGTTAAGCCAAGATGACTAGTTAAGTGAATATAGCTGAACTAAGCTAAAATGACTGAACTAGGCTAAGCTGGCTGAGCTAAACTAAGATGACTGAGCTGAGTTAAGCTAAGCTGACTGAGCTGAGTTAAGCTAAGCTGACAGAGCTAAAGTAAGACAACTGAGCTAAAACCGATGGCAATCACCAGCTTGTGTCAACCAAAGCTGGTCAAGACCTTATCCAAACCTTTAGACTCGAGCTCCTAGTGACAGGTTCAGTACTGTGGTTTCCCCACATTGATGGAGTCTTTGTCAAGATGACTCGACTTTTGGGTCCTTTCTGGATCTTCAAGTTGGCGACTGTAACCCATCCCAATTTCAAAATAACGAATGTGTTCCAATGCCTTCACTGTGTCACCTGCTTGTAACATTCTACTAGCCCTACTGACCAACATCATAAAATATGATGTATCACATTCATTCATTCATCTGCACGTCTCTTGGGGAACTTCACCCCCCTAACAGCTCTCTTGCAGGCCTCTCAGTTGTAGCATGATGTCTTGCTGCTGGTGCACCCATTCACAGATCATCAATGATGTCTTGCAGCCATACTCTTCCAAAGACTGTCTTCTCCAAACTCTCATGACGTTTAATATGTCCAAAATATTTAAGTTTTCTCTGTTTAACTCTTTCCATGCCGGAGGAAGAAACGCAGACGTTCAGTTGGCACCGGAGTAAAAGCGCGAGTCTTAATATGTATAGGGAGTATAGTTGTAAAATTGAATGAAAACAGTATTTCCATGTACTTCCGTGTACTTATTATGTTTCAAAATATAACTAAATGTATAAAGATTTCATAAATGCAGAGTTTTTTAGGAAAAAAGAAGTAATGTGATGTTTTTAGACAATAATTGTGTCCTATTTACCATCGGGTACCTCTAGATCTAGAGTACTTACCATCTGAGATGCCTAGAACTACCTGTCGAAGTTGTCTTATTTTGATATGTTGCATTCTTGCTAAAATAATGTCTGAAATAACCTTCTAACTACTTCTCCAGTTGTCTAATATGTCTAGATCTACTTGGGATACAATCAAGAACAGTGGTCTGGTCACAGGCCATGTCCATACCCCTATCTACGTCACCAAAAATTGAAATTTCTCAATGTTTCTCTTTGTTTTTCTCGCTCGACATCGCTTGTAACTAAGCACTCTTTTGCCATTTTGAAAAGTGTCACCGGATATGCGTACGAAATGTGTACAATCTAAACGTTACACCGGTTTTTTTAAAGAAACAAACCAAACGTCAAATTTTTTATGACTGGCATCCACGTGAGAAACCGGAAGCGTCAGATATCTTTCGATAGGCATGGAAAGAGTTAATCTCCTTTACTAGCCAGCCTTCTTCAATATTAAGTTCTTGTAGTATGGATATATATCTCTCTCTCTCTGAACCTTAAGTGCCCAGGGCACATGGGGCTTCCGCAAGGGTTTTCCACAAATGCCTGTCTTTCGCCTTTTTTTCTGCTCTTGCCCAGGTGAGCCCTCTATTGCTCAACATCCTTTCTGTTGTTCTTCTCCATGTCTCTTTTGGTCTACCCTTACTTCTGCTCCCCTGTGGTGTCCATCTTAGTGCTATTTTTGGTAGTGAGTTGTCAGTCATTCGGAGCACATGTCCCAACCATCGCCAGCGTCTTTCCTCAATAATTGTTGTCAGTGGTTTCATCTGCATTTCTGCCAATAAGAAGTTATTTCTTATGGTGTTTGGCCAAAATATTTTTTTAATTCTACGTAAACATTTAGTCTAGAAAGAATTCAACTTGTTTTCTATGGTTTTGGTGATTTTCCAGCATTCGCTTCCATAGAGTAGTACACTTAGAACATTACTCTTAAATATCCTGATTTTCATATTTATGCTTAGTTTATTTGATTTCCATATATTCTGTAGCATTGCAAAAGCCTGGTTTGCTCTAGTAAGTCTGCTGTTGATGTCCTCTGTGCTGTCTCCATTTTCTACTACTCTGCTGCCAAGGTATACAAATTCGTTGACCTCCTCCACTAACTTGTTATCTACTCTGAGTACATTTCTGTTGTTCACATTTTGCTTCATTAACTTTGTCTTTCCTACGTTGATCTTTAGTCCTATGTTGTTTGCATTCTGGGTTAACTTGTTTATTTTATCTTGCATATCTTTGTGACTGCTTGATAATAGACAAATGTCGTCCGCAAAGTCAAGGTCCTCCAGCACTGTGTTAAGGGTCCATTGTAATCCTCTGCGTTTGTCTGATGTTGCCTCCTTCATTAACCAGTCTACTGCCAAGATAAATAATGTTGGTGATAGTACACATCCCTGTTTCACTCCTGTTTGTACCCAAAAGCTGCTGGAGGTATGTTCTCCACGGATAACTTTGCACTGAAAACCCTCGTATAGGGCTTTGATTACATTAACTATCTTATGGGGGAGGCCATGCCATCTTAGGATTTTCCACAGTGCATCTCTGTTGACACTGTCAAAGGCTTTCTCAAAATCTATGAATAATGCATATGTTGTGCTATGCCATTCATTTGCCTGTTCTAATATTTGTCTAAGTACAAATATATGGTCTATGCATGATCTTCCTTTCCTAAATCCTGCCTGCTCTTTCCGAAGTTTTTCCTCAAGTGTTGGTACAATTCTGTTGATGATTATTCTGCAAAATACTTTACTAGTGAGTGGCAGTAGGGTAATGCCTCTCCAGTTCCCGCAATCTCTGAGGTCACCCTTCTTTGGTAGATTTACTATAAGACCAGTTTTCCACTCCTCTGGGGCTTTTTCTAAATCCCAAATTTGTTGTAATATCCGGCAAAGTTGTTTTGGTGTTTCTGTTTCTTCTGCTTTCAACATCTCAGCAGTCACTTCATCTTCACCTGGTGCCCTGTCTGATTTTAGCATCTTTATCGCCTCTTTTACTTCATTTATTGTTATTGGTCCTGTATTGATGTTTAGTTCCGCTTTTGCTTCAGGTATATCTATTGCTTGTGCTGCTTGTGTTCTGTTTAGTAGGGTGTTAAAGTGTTCCCTCCATCTTTCAATTTTTTCTCTTTCTCCACTGACCAGTTGTCCATTTTGTGTTCTTACTGCACTTTCACATCTTGTATTGAAGTTACCTGTCATCTGCTTTGTGATTTTATATATGGTTTTCATGTCATTTGTATATGCTGCTTTCTCTGCTGTCTCTGCTAAGTTGTCATAATACTGACGTTTATCTTGACGGCATGATTCCTTCACTTCTTTGTCTTTTTGTGCATAATTACTTAAAACTCGTTCTTTAAGCCGTTGTGATTTGGTGTTCAGTAATTTTTTCTTGATTTCTTTTCTTTGCTCTATCTTTTCCCATGTGGTCTCACTTATCCATTCCTCTTTTCTCCTTTTCCGATATCCAGCACCTCTTTTGCTGTTTCCTGTAGTGTTTTATTGAACTCTAATATGGACATTTCTGCTTCGTCTTGTAGGACACTGAAGCGGTTCTTAAGTATTATTGAGAATTCATTTCTTGTTTGCTGGTCTATCAGTTTTCTTGTATCAAAATGTATCTTTCTGTGTTCTCCGATTCTGGCTTTCCTTAATTTTAGTTTTATTTTTGCTACCAGAAGGTTGTGATCACTTCCTATATCTGCTCCTTTCCTTGCTCGCACATCTTGTAGTGACCGTTTCCACTTATTGTTTATTAGTATGTGATCGATTTGGTTTTCTGTGGTTTTATCTGGTGACCTCCAAGTCACCTTATGGATGTTTTTGTGTTGGAAAATTGTCCCTCCGATGGTCATCATGTTTTCTTCACAGAAACTGCACAGTCTTTCTCCATTTTCATTTATTTCTCCGATTCCTTCTCTTCCCATGATTCTTCTTCTATCTTCATTTCCTTCACCTACTTTTGCATTGAAGTCGCCCAAGATGAGTAGCATATCATGCTTGGGTATTGTTTCTACTGTGGCTTGGAGGCTGTTGTAAAAATCTTCTTTTAATTCCTCTTCAGCTGCTTCTGTTGGTGCATAACAAACTATAATAGACAGCTTCGTGAATCTTGAGTTGAAGCGTGCATATAATAATCTCTCATTTATTGGGGTCCATTTCAGCAATGCTCTTGATGCTTCTTTTGTTATAATCAATGCTACTCCTCCTTCATGAAGATCTTCTTTACCTGACCATATTATTGTATCTTCTGTGTGCTGTGTTGTTAATTTCCTTCTGCCTTGTCCTGTCCATCTTGCTTCTTGTATTCCTAGTATGTCTAGTTTGTATCTGTGCATTTCCTTGATGGTTTGTGCTAGTTTTCCAGTCTGGTTTAGTGTTCTTACATTCCAGCTGCCTATATGCATCTTTTGTTTAGGTTCCAGGAGGTCTGCAGTCGGGCTGGGGACTTCCAGTGGCTGGCTTTCATCCACAACCTTCATGGGCTCAGTTTCCTGATACGCATTTCTCCTTCCACCTGCATTTGCTTTTTCCCTTGCTTCTGTTTCTGTAGCAGTCTGATAGTTTTTTACCAGATAGGGTTGCTGGCCCTATGCTGAACCCTCCTTAGTCGCCTTTTACGATCATGCATGGTAGGGTACAGTGGTCCTATTCTTTGCAGATCCCGGGTACCACACGGGAGATGGATATATATATATATATTTTTTTTTTTTGTCCATGATATTTGAAGGGCTCTTCTGTAGCATTTACATTCAAAGGCATTTATGCGTTTTTACAGGCATATGTTGCGATGGGGAAAATGCATGCCCTTAAAAACCCTATTTTTGTAGTTCTGTCTGTCCTTCTCCACAGCTTCTTTAGTTGTTTTATTTTTTGAAGAGCAACAGATGTCCTTTTAATTTCCCTCATTGTACCCCCATTATTAGCTAGTAATGACACAAGACATCCAAATTTCTCTGCCTCTTCCAATTTTGATGCATCTCCATCACAAATTGATAAACAAACTGTTATTCAGTTTAACTGAATGTGACCTTCAACTATAAATGCATGGTGATGTTTCATCATTTGTTATCAGAGTGCTGTCCCCTCCCCCCATCTATAATCTGGGAATTCTCGGATGAACATGGCTTCTGGTTTTCACAGCTAGCAAATTTAAAATAAAGGCTAAATAAAGATATGGAACAAATGTTACGACATGAACCCGCATGACTAGTCTAAAAAAAAAAGTGCTAACAAGAGATTCCCAGATAGAACAAAGAATGCAAGCAATTACAGTACAATGATCAACTTTCAGAATAAGATGAGATAAAATTTAATTTACAATGCTGGTACTCATATATACTATGTCTCAAACCTCTCTCTTCAACCCAAACTGCCCCCAAATACTCCCCCATACATACTCAATCATCATCCAGAAAGGACTTTCACCATTACTTCCATACTTACACGATGACTTGTTTTCGTAGATGTCAAGATCCGAGATTGCTACTGCTAATACCCGGCAGAAGTTGGCAAGCTGGGAGTCATCAAGGTAAACAATCAGAGCTCGCAGATTGGCTGAAGTAACAAACCATCAAAGAGTAAATTTCAACACTGGCTTGTGCAGGATAAAGATTTCTAACCAGCATACAGAACTTATCAAATACAAAATAAATCAAATATAAAACAAAAACTGAATCACAGTATGTACAATCCTCTCCACAAACACTGAAACTGTGAACTAAGTAGAACAGTGAATAAGCTATCTACTGAGAGAACTTCTCAGGGTGAGAATGATCAAAATGATAGCAATATCCCTGATTCAGCTAAAAACAGTGGATTTTATTCCTGCTGCCATTACTCTTTATGGGCAACCTAAGTAGACTCCTCCCACCTCACTTTCCAAGGAAGAGATCCAAGAAACCTGACTGTAACGATGATAATCCTAAAACATTTTACAAGAAACCTGACTGCAATGATAATCCTAAAACATTTTATAAAACACCGAGGGCCAAGGATTTCTCAGCACATTCTTCCATGAGAACTACCAATTCCTAACCAATGGCCAGGTTGGTTTGTCACAACAACCTGACTAGTTAGAGCATCACTTAGAGGTAGAAGTCATGACCTTTGTATGGTTCTATGAAGTCATGACCTTTGTATGGTTCTATGAAGTCATGACCTTTGTATGGTTATATGACAATTTCTTTGGATCATCAAGCTCAACCACCACCACCACGCAGAATGTTAGTCCCTACTCTCAAAGGACCAGACTTAGCATCACAGCAGAACTTGTTTTTTTACCAGACGCACTGCCTGAAAAAAAAAGTAATATTCTTCTGCATTTGATTTCATGCCCTCAGCCATATAAAAAAAGTTGCTGTGTTGCCTCTATTAATCCTATTATCAGCAGAAGGTCTCCATGTGTGCTCCACATGAGGTCTGCTGGATGTTTTCCGAAGCCTATGGCCCATTCTGAAATATGCCACGTTGAGCTTCGGCGAGTCTGATTTTATACAGATGGCACTGTAACCTGCAATGTAGTGTTTGGGATCTAAAAACTATGGTTCAGTTTGTTCTGCTTAAGCTTTATTGTGGGATATTTGGGGCATCTGTCACCTGTTCCCTGCACAGCATATAATCTTGATCGGATACCTTTAGGAGTAGATAAGAGGAGTATATTGCAGTCACCTCCATCTACCTTTATTATGTGAACCAGTTTTACTGCGGCCGCCATCCCTTCAGGAGTATATCATCTTTGTTTCTCTCTCAGTCTATGCAATGAGTACTACAAGAATGAAGTAATAAAAAAGTTTTAAGAAGGCACATACTGATCCGATGCAGGTCTAGGACCTCCTTTCGATGCTGCAGAATATCCTCTATGAGTTGGCAGGCATTGACAAACGTCTTCTTACTGGCTAGCAGGGAGAACAGGTAGTTCATTGTTTCATCACAGAAGAGCTCTGGTGACAAGGGCTTCTCTCCAACACACTGCAGAGAACACAACCAACTTACAACAGGCAAACTAAATATGAATGCAACCTTAATACAACTACTGCTGTAGTAACTTCTTAAATAGTCTGTCATTGCCAACTTAATAATTCAAACGCTTTTTAAGAAAAATTCCATGCCACTTCATCAGTCCGCTGAGATACTTTTCTTTCTCTTCCCCTCCCTCTCCTTCTTATTCCCCTTCAACTTTCTTGTCATCAAGACAATTATATGTCAAGTCTAATTAATAATTATACTTAGAATATAACAGAGCCAATATTATTCTATGCCTATAGACTTCTACAAGGCTGTTCTAGCAATAGTGTTGGGATACATGACCAACCCAATTCAAGAGTCACGAAGCCAGAAATTACTTAATGCTTTACATTGTTTTTTTTTTTAAATTTCACCAAAGATCTACAAGCCATAAATTATTTCAATGCCTGTATTTGTTATTTTACTAAAGGTCTAAGCACTAGAACTTCTGTCTTCTCATGACATGTCCACAAAGTTCTGACAGCCCTTTTTTGCTCACAATTTTAACTAGCTTTCTGTCGTTCTGAAACTTCTCAGAGGACCTGTTCATTTGTTTTCCTGGCCGTCCAGGCACTTGTTGCATCTTTCTCCACAACCACATCTCTGTTGCTTCCAACTTCTTTATTATCTGTTTGTTAAAGCAACCGCACCTCTGTTGCTTCCAACTTCTTTATTATGTGTTTGTTAAAGCAACCACATCTCTGTTGCTTCCAACTTCTTTATTATCTGTTTGTTAAAGCAACCACATCTCTGTTGGTTCCAACTTCTTTATTATCTGTTTGTTAAAGGAGCAGAACGGCCCAGGCCAAGTCAGCATTTATGAAAGTGAAAAAAAACATACTGTGCAACAAAGCTCAGTCAATGAATACGGGAAAGAGAGTTATTCAATGTTACATCGAACCCATATCTGCATATGGATGCAAAGCACGGACAGTAAACCAAGTGCACTTAAAATCAACCGGAAGCAGCGGAGATGTGGTTTCTAAGAAGAATAAGAATACTACCGGCAAATAAGAAAACAAATGAAATGGTTCTACGTGAGGCTGGGTAAAGAGAGAAATTATGGCAAAACTGAGAACACGACAATTCAGATCTGTAGGACATGCTCTGAGTCAGAACTGCAGGACATGCTTTGAGTCAGATCTGCAAGACATGCTTTGAGTCAGATCTGTAGGACATGCTCTGAGTCAGATCTGCAGGACATGCTCTGAGTCAGATCTGCAGGACATGCTCTGAGTCAGAACTGCAGGACATGCTCTGAGTCAGATCTGCAGGACATGCTTTGAGAAGAGGCAAACTGGAAACACCTAGTGACAACAGGAAAACTGGGGGGGGGGAAGAGACATTGGAACAAGAGGAAGACACAGAAACAAGACACTCGACTGACTAAAAGAGTGGCATAGAGCATAGTCCAATACACATAAGGTCAGATGGTTGTGGAAATCAATGACAACCAACGCCTGATTATCATGGAACAAAGAGAGAGATCTGTTCGTTAAGATTAACAATGATCTTCAATAAATAACTTGAAAAAAAAAAACTCTATATGGTGATTTATAATTGAACAGAAAAGAAAAAAAAAAAAGAAGAAAAGAAAAAGATAAGAAGCAAAAAAAAAAAGGATTAAGGGAAAGGAATCCTACAGATCAAATGGTCAATGTACAGAAAAAAGGGATGGCGACTGCAGTAAAACTGGTTCAAATAATAGAGGTGTATGGTGCAGTTTTACAAAGTGGCAGAGGGAGTGGGTCAAGTGAGAAAAGTGAGAAAAAAACAAATAGAAAGTATGAGAGTGAGATGAGAATGTATAAATGAAAAAACATACAACATCTGATATTTCGGCATGAGCCTTTTTCAAGAATTACATACACAAACAAGACAAAAAACTAAACAAAAAAACTGATCTTAATGTGACATCCTCCAAAAGTAGGGAACCACAGAAATGTGTGTCCACTAGGCGAGGTATAGAGACCATGCGGGACCACACAAAGGATAAGCTGATAGAGCCAATCGGAGAGAGAGAGGGAAACAGGTGGGGGAAGGGCAATAGAAACAGCCGCTAAAGGAGAAAGTGTCGGGGGGGGGAAGAGCAGAGTGATAATTAACAAAGAACATATACACCTGCAGTGAAAAAAATGTGAAACTGGTGAATAGGACAAGACCCTATCACAAAAAAGGGGGTGGAAAACTAAAGAAGTTAAAGGAAGCTGAAGACATTGTTATTTCCAGCTGGGTGGAGACAACCAGCTTGGAAAACAAGGCACTATTCTAGGACCCTCTGAGATCATACATCAATAGAACAAGAGCAGATTGAACTAACAGAAATGTCCTGTTTTCGGCTGTGGTTGCTAAGGCAAAAATGTTTAGCCACAAGTGTCCAGGCCCTCTTAGAAATATCATTAAGATGCTGGCGAAAACAATCTCCTAAGCATAAACCGGTCTCACCAATATACTTCATACCACAACGTTTGCACATAATAACATAAATAACATTGCATAAAGTGCAGGTGAAACCCTCCTGAACTGATAACGTGGACTTAGGGAAGGAGATCTGGCTAGCCTCAACAACAAACGATATTTCTAAGTGGGCCTGGACACCTGTGGCTAAACATTTTTGCTTTAACAATCTCCTAAGCATAAACCGGTCTCACCTATATACTTCATACCACAACGTTTGCACATAATAACATAAATAACATTGCGTAAAGTGCAGGTGGCTAAACATTTTTGCTTTAACAATCTCCTAAGCATAAACCGGTCTCACCTATATACTTCATACCACAACGTTTGCACATAATAACATAAATAACATTGCGTAAAGTGCAGTGAAACCCTCCTGAACTGATAACGTGGACTTAGGGAAGGAGATCTGGCTAGCCTCAACAACAAACGGGCAGGTGCTGCTCAGGCAGTTAAGGTGGTACTCACGTACAACCCTCATAGTTTGGCAGTTAAAAACACACTGTTTCGTCATCTCCATCTCCTCCAGACCAACCTGATACATGTGAACTTTGCCTACAGATGGGACAAGAACCTCAGGAACCTTCTAGTTCAAAGTCGCCTTAAGACAGATGACACTTTTTATAGTACCAGACGTCGCGACGCCATAGATGCAACACCTGCCCGTTTGTTGTTGAGGATAGCCAGATCTCCTTCCCTAAGTCCACGTTATCAGTTCAGGAGGGTTTCACCTGCACTTTACGCAATGTTATTTATGTTATTATGTGCAAACGTTGTGGTATGAAGTATATAGGTGAGACCGGTTTATGCTTAGGAGATTGTTTTCACCAACATCTTAATGATATTTCTAAGTGGGCCTGGACACCTGTGGCTAAACATTTTTGCCTTAGCAACCACAGCCAAAAACAGGACATTTCTGTTAGTGCGATTCTCTCTTGTTCTGCTGATGTACGATCTCAGAGGGTCCTAGGACAGCGCCATATTTTCCAAGCTGGCTGTCTCCACCCAGCTGGAATTAACAATGTCTTCAGCTTCCTTTAACTTCTTTAGTTTTCCACCACCCTTTTTGTGATAGGGTCTTGTCCTATTCACCAGTTTCAAGGTGTTTATGTTCTTCGTTCATTATCTCTCCACTCCCCCCCCCCAACACCTTCTCATCTAGCGGCTGTTTCTATTGCCCTTCCCCCACCTGTTTCCCTCCCTCTTTCCAATTGGCTCTATCGGCTGATCCTTTGTGCGGTCCCGCATGGTCTCTATGTCTCACCTAGTGGACACATTTCTGTGGCTCCTTACTTTTGGAGGATGTCACATTAAGATCAGTTTTTCTGTTTAGTTTTTGTCTCATTTGTGTATGTAATTCTTGAAAAAGGTTCACGCCGAAATATCAGATGTATGTTTTTTCATTTATACATTTTCATCTCACTCTCATACTTTCTATTTGTTTTTTCTCACTTGACTCACTCCCTCTGCCACTTTGTAAAACTGCACCATAACCTCTATCTACCTTTATCAATGTACAGAAAGATGAGAGATAAGTACTCACTACTGTATTCAGCTTGATAAGAATCTCCAGTATCAAGCTCTTGATTCTGAGAGCCCGGGCCGACTCGCCCACTACAGCTGCAGAAACAAGGGAAGTAATTCATTCTTTCTCTCGTACTCATGAAAGATAATAATTTATATCATATATCACGTTACTTACATTCTTACACCATTCCCCTGCATTTAAACATCACATAGGGCTCACATGGTAGTTCGCCAAGTTTTCCTGTTTTCTGCAGGCTTTTCAACCTCATAATGGGATTTTATGCCTACTAATTTGACCTCTCTTAACTCGTTACAATGTCATCTTCAGAGTTTCATGTGGTCAGCCTCTTTTTCTTCTGCTTATTGTATTCCACTTGACAGCATCACACATTACTACATGATAATAATTTATTATTCTTCCAAAATACTAAAAAGAAAAAAAAACAAAAACAAAAAGCTGAGATCTTTTCAGAATAAATGTTTACGAACGATTAAAAGAATATTTTGGTTAAACATTTTTGGTCCGCCAACTAAGGCCACTTCCTGACCACCAGCAAAGCTTTATATCATTCGTTTGATTTTGATTACCCCCTACCACCCCCTGTACCTTCACCAACACCCCCCCCCAAAGGAATATTATCTTCCAGTGGCCCCTGGAGGCCAAGTACCATCCACTTTGAAAACTACTGAACTAAACCTTCTGAAGTATGAGGGTTGATTGATAAGGTCTCAGCATAAGATACAAATACTTGAAACACACAGTTGATATTAGGTGCATTTGTAGATCAGGTTAATGTAAGATTAAACACCAAGTTTCAAGAAATTAACTGCAACTAATTTTTTTTTACAGGCTACTGAAGTAGTAAGGAGTGGCAGAAAATGAGAAAATGGATAAAATTTCTCATCGAGCAGTCATTCGCTACCTCTGCATCAAGGGCTTATCATCAAAGTAGATCCATGAGGATATAATATAGACTCTAGGGGAGAGGGCCCCTTCTTATGGCACAGTGAAGAAATGGGCAGCTCAATTCAAACATGGATGGGAGAGTCTGGAAGATGATCCCTGTCCAAGAAGACCAAGAATGGTAACCATCGATGAAACCTCCAGGAAAATCCATGACAGGATAATGGAGGATCAACGACTAACTGAGCAGTACATTGCTACTGAGTTGGGCATCTCCCAGAAACTTCTTGGAGCTGATCACTTCTTCTTCGTTCACTTCTACCACCAAAAACCGCACTGTGAACCTACTGAATTCACGCCTGTGGTCCTCGTTAGGTCCCGTGGTCCCCTGTGTGGTCCAAAATAGACCACACGAGATCCACGAAAGGACCACAAGGGGTTCAGAGTATCACAGTGCTTTAGCCTGTATTCTTGGTGGGTCTCGGAAGCGGGATTGCGTGACACCGTGGTTTTCATTGCACCAGTTTAGTCTAGGGTTGGACTTTCTCACCGGAAGACCTCGACATGTTTTGAGATACCCGTGTATCACCGCCGGGTGAGAGGTGGTTGCCCATCCAGTCCAGGGTTGGACTTTCTCACCGGAAAACCTCAGCGTGATTAGGATACGCAAACATCCCCGCTGGGTGAGAGGTGGTTGCCTATCCAGACTGCCCTGGTCCAGTGTCTCCGACTTCAGCATTTTGCGGTCGTGGCCGCTACCCTTCCTAGTTGTGACCAGGATGGAGCTTTTGTCCAGGAGGACGAATCCTCGCCACTAGTGACTTCTACCCCTGGGTTGAGCCGGTTTAGGCATTATCCCAGTATGGGCGTGTTTGGGACGGGACCGACCTCTACGGCAGAGGTACTGTGACATGCACAGCCTTCAAGATTCACCCCTGGTATGAGCCAGTTTAGGCAAAATTCACCAGTATGGGTGTTTATCAGGCGTTACCGACCTCTAGAGCGGAGGTGGCATGACATGTCTAGCCATCAAGTTCCACCCCTGGTGTGTGCCGGTTTAGGCATGTTTCACCAGTGTAGGTGTATTTCGGACGTGGCCGGCCTCTAGAGCAGAGGTGCCGTGATATAGCTCTCGTAGCGATACTACTGGACGTACCGGTTAAACTTCACTTTCCACCACCTTTTCCCATCAGCTCCGCACAGCAACTTTTATTTCTTTACCGCATTCACTTCCTTAACCGGGAGGAGCTTCACTCCACGCACGGCATTTGAAGAGTCTCGCCAGCAGTGTCTTAACCTCTGGGACAAGCCGGTTCATGCATTTCACCCGATATGACTGCACTCAGGACGTGGCCGACCTCCAGACCAGAGGTGCCGTGATTTGACTGTTTGCTTCGCTTTATCCTTTCTACCACCTTTTCCGCAGTGATGCTGTGCGGCAACCTCATTTGCAAATTTCTTCATTGGCCGGGAGGAGCACCGCTCCACGCACGGCAGCTGAAGATCTCGCCAACAGCGGCAGATGAGCTACCAAACGTGCCACTCATCTACCCTAAGTAACTGGTTTTCAGGCACCAGATATTCGCCCTCGCCCCTTCTCCTGTCAGTTTAAACAGTTCTGCCACGGGAAGGCCAGGAGCTGGACTTGACTGCCAGAGGCTGTTTGTGGCGCGTTTGCAGTCCTTAGAACCGAAGCTGATCACAAATTACAGCATCTCAACATGTCAAGAGACAATCTTGGCCATTTTTATGCAGATCCTGAAAAGTTTCTTCAGCAATCTGTGACTATGGATGAGACTTGGGGTCATCATTTTCAACGAGAAACCAAAGAAGTCAAAGCAGTGGAAACATCATGGATCCCCACCTCCAAAGAAAGCAAGGGTGGTTCTGTCTGCAGGCAAAGTGATGGCTTCCATCTTTTGGGATTCAGAAGGTGTGCTATTGGTAGATTATCTTCAAAAGGGCAGAACAGTCACCGGGGCCTATTATGCTAATCTTGTGAAGCAACTATGGGTCAAACTGAAGAAAAAACATCGAGGGAAATAGACGAGAGGAGTCATCTTTCATCAAGACAATGCTCCAGTTCACAAGTCGGCAGTGGCAATGCCCGCCATTCAGGAATGCGGCTTCCAGCTTCTTGAACATCCTCCTTATTCCCCAGATATGGCCCCTTCAGACTATTACCTGTTTACCAAACTCAAAAAGTAGCTCAGTGGTCATAAATTTGATTCAGATGATGACGTCATTCATGCTGTAGACCACTTTCTACTGGCACAAGATGCTGACTCTTACAAAGAAGGGATCTGTATGCTCCAGGATCACTGAACTAAGTGCATAAACTTGCAAGGGGACTATGTTGAGAAATAACCCAAAAAAGTTGTCCACAAATAATCTTTTGTACTTTATGCTGAGAACTTATCAATCAACCCTCGTAACTCAGAAGCATGGTCATGGGAAGACATTGGCTCAAATAAGGTGTAATTATTCACTTACATTTCTTGTCTGTTCTACTCAGTGCAGTCCTGGGAACAACGGTTCCTGCCATGAGGAACCGAACCAATATCTGGCACAGGTGTGGAAAAAAAAAAAACATGAGGTTTCAGCTGACACATGAACATGAAAGCACACATTATAAATGCTATAATCTTCTAGTCACAAGGACTGTGCTTCATAATAATCATGTACTATTTCAACATGGCAGGTTAGCTATAATGAACTTTCAGCTTCCTATGCCTTTTGTTCTCATAGCATTACCTGGTTAATCTGATCCCTATCCCTCTCTTGATGTCATCCTCTCACGCATATCATATCTTCCTCTTTTTCTCTCAAGAATGATTTTCAGTTTATAATTATATAGCCACAGCCTAAATCATGATCATACTGGCCAATGGTTCAAGACAGTACTGTGGAAGCTAAAGGTAACTCTAAATCACAATCATTCTGACTAATGTGTCATGATGTTACTGCAGAGACTAAAAGTAACTCTAAATCGCAATCATTCTGACTAATGTGTCATGATGTTACTGCAGAGACAAAAAGTAACTCTAAATTGCAATCATTCTGACTAATGTTTCATGATGTTACTGCAGAGACTAAAAGTAACTCTAAATCACAATCATTCTGAATAATGTCTCATGATGTTACTGCAGAAACTAAAAGTAACTCTAAATCATAATCATTCTGAATAATGTTTCAAGACTGTACTGTGGAAACTGAAGCTAACTCTAAATCACAATCATTCTGACCAATGGTTCAAAATGGTAATGCAAAGACTAAAAAACTTACAGTTAATTCTGAATCAGCACACCGTTTCTGTTACTACAAGCTGAACCGAACATAACAGTTTACTGAAAGCTCTGACACATATTTAGAATCTAAGTGGCTTATGTCCAAGATCAAACAGAGTAGAATGTGTTACGTCTTAAACACACACACACCCCCCCCCCCCGCAGCAACACATAGTTAAACATGCACTGCCTTATGATGGCTCCTGAAACTATACTGAACAGCAAGAATGTACAGCAGCTTTGCCATTGTTTTGATATATCCCCACTGCAGCAGACTAGTTCTTTGTAGATAAAACTCTTGGAATAAAAATGTGAAGCTGGATGAGGAGTGAGCTCCATGGCATTCTTTACTTCCAGGAGTGGAGATTGGAAGCTTCTTTGTAGACTCCACCACCACCAGTAAGTTGTTAACTCTTATCCTGCTTGGTCAGACTATGTCTGATACAATAACCTCTGCTTCCAGGCCCAGTTTTAAGTTATCCCCCTCTACCTAGGTCAGTTGCCTGCAGGCACATGCATACCAAACACCATGACTGGCATCACAAAGTCTGCTACACACGTACTGCAACACAGACATAAATCAGTTTTACAAAGGATTATAAATCCCACAATAAATCTCTCTCACCTCGATTCCCCCCAAATTTGAAAAACTCCTGGCAAATTTATCTTGACTATCATCAGCGGCTGGTATATCATTGTTCTGTACCCGTCTCGGCTCAAAACTCATCAGCATATTTAAAACTTTCTGCAAAAACAAATAATTATAATTACAAAGAGATTAAAGAGCCAATATTACTCTATATCTGCAAAATTCTACAATGCTGTTCTAGTAACAGTGTTGGGATACATGATCAGCCTATTTCTAGCTGTAAGAGTCCACAAGCCAGAAATTACTTCAATGCCTGCATCTGTTATTTTGCTACAGATCTAAACACTACAAATTACTTCAGTGCCTACAATTGTTATTTTAATAATGGTTGCAAGCCATAAATTAATTCAATGCCAACATTTTTTTTTATTTTACTAAAACCTACATTTCAGTAGCAAATTAGTTTGTTTATATATATATATATATATATAAAAAGGTACTTCCTCGGATGGTGTCACTGTCATCACCATTAATACCACACACATCATCTAAAGTTTATGGACCTCCTGAAACTAAAACACAATCTAAAGCCCAATAATAAAAAAAACTATGTTGCCACCTTCAACTCTGTGAATGCCTCATCAACATTGGGATCTGACAGGGCATTACGATCCGAGCAGTGCTGCACACTCAGATTATCCAGGGTAAATATCATGTCCACGACATTCTGTTCTGGGACATTGTTGAGAATGTGGCGAGGAAGCTGTTGAAGAGAATAAACCAGACCAAACTTGTTTGTGTATCAGGGAAACTATTAACAACAAAGAACTGACTGTCTTTATGTCACCCAAAAAAAAAGAGCAAAACACAGACCATCTTTATGTGACAAATAAACTGTTCACAACAAAACAGACCATCTTTATGTGACAAATAAACTGTTCATAACAAAACAGACCATCTTTATGTGACAAATAAACTGTTCACAACAAAACAGACCATCTTTATGTAACAAATAAACTGTTATAACAAAATAGATCATCTTTATGTGACAAATAAACTGTTCACAACAAAACAGACCATCTTTATGTGACAAATAAACTGTTCACAACAAAACAGACCATCTTTATGTGACAAATAAACTGTTCACAACAAAACAGACCACCTTTATGTCACAAATAAACTGCTTACAACAAAACAGACCACCTTTATGTGACAAATAAGCTAATAACAACAATATACAGACTAACTTATTGTGACAAAGAATCTACATAAGACAGACAAGTAGGCCTTAAACACATCATTTGGATTTTTCATCTTCAAAAAGCTACTGTAATGCCAAGAAGTATCTGAATCTGGATTTTAATTACTCATATTTTAAAGCCTTAATCCGAAGCAAATTCTCTCCGCAAAATCAGTTTAAGCTGTCTTTTTTCTTTGTTTTAATCAAATTCCTTTTTTTTTTATTTTTTGTCGCACATTCCTCTTTTGTTGCACATTCATCATAGCTCTTAATGTTCTGCTAAGAAAGCTCTTCTTCCAGCAACAATATATTGTGCAAGCCTTGTCTTTTTTTGACTTTTCTTGTCTGTATACCTTTAAGGTTTGAAGGGAAAAAATAAGACATCTTGATGGGGCTTGGCAATTTGCTTCATATAATGGAATATTTAGCACTGGAATATATAAGATTTCTGTCAACATGGAAGTTGACATTCAAAAAAAAAAATAATGTGGCTAAATTGAATCATGTAACAGCAACTATATTTGTTCACTTCTAATAATATATCAAACATTCAATTTAAAATTGTACGAGGGTCATACCAAAAGTTGAGAGCAAATTTTTTTTTTAAAAATCAGAATTTATAGATAGAGAAAATATAAATGTATCACCTTAATCTGCATCCTTTTCTTCACTTTTCAACATAATCTCCATTTCTATGCACACATTTCCCATCGCTCTGCAAGTTTAAAATACCCTCCCGGTAGAATTCCGTTCCAGCTGACCGACATCACAGACGCACAACTTTCTGGACATTCTCTCCTGCAGGACCCAGCAGGCACAAACTTTTCTATAGCCTAGAGTTTCAATCATTTCCAGTACTGCATTGTGTCCTATTCCAATATTTACAGCGATTTCAATGATGTCATCAACCTTTTCCACATTGTATTTAGTGGAGGCAGTTCGAGGGAGACCGCTGCGAGGCATATCTTGGATGCTCATGTTTCCATCTTTGAAATGTTTCACCAATCTCCTAACACTGCTAACACACATCTCCATAAGCATGATGATGTCCTTGGTGAATTTCAGCAGCGGGGATTTCCTCTTTAACGATAAACTCAATAATAGCACGTTGATGAAACGAAACTTCAGCACCTGCCATTTTGTTTATGCTTCGCATGATCATGTGATACATGATGGTGACATCATGTGGCCTCTACATGAAGTGCAAAGGATGCAAGTTAAAGTGATACATTTATATTTTATATTTTCTCTGTCTATAAATTGTGATTTATAAAAAAATGTTTGCTCACAACTTTCAGTATGACACTGATATTTAGCTGAATGATAAAAATGATAATATTTCCATCTGAAAGAAAATTTGGGCAAGTTTTTCATACTTAAATAAGAAAAATGTCAGCACTCAGAATAAATTAGACAGTGGTCAGTGACCCACAGCTGACTGTTTGTGTTAGGGCTGGCAAGCCACAGCCAGCCAAGACCTTGCTCTATATACAACCAATGCCCTTGGGGAACAGACAGCTGGCCAAGACCCTGCTCTATACACCACCAGTGCCATTGGGGAACAGACAGCTGGCCAAGACCCTACTCTATACACCAACAGTGCCATTGGGGAACAGACAGCTGGCCAAGACCCTACTCTATACTCCACCAGTGCCCTTGGGGAACAGACAGCTGACCAAGACCCTAATCTATACACCACCAGTGCCATTGGGGAACAGACAGCTGGCCAAGACCCTACTCTATATACCACCGGTGCCATTGGGGAACAGATACCTGGCCAAGACCCTACTCTATATACCACCGGTGCCATTGGGGAACAGATACCTGGCCAAGACCCTACTCTATACAGCACCAGTGCTCTTGGGGAACAGACAGCTGGCCAAGACCCTACTCTATACACCACCAGTGCCATTGGGGAATAGACAGCTGACCAAGTGAATACAGATCACATTGAGAAAGCAAACCAGATTCTAAAAAATGTGATGAACAAAGAAAGTCAGATTTGTCTGGCTGAAAAGGTGACACACTTACTGTGACACAACCCAGCCAACACCCTTTTGCCAGCCAATACCAAAGAAGAAGAAGAATACTTAAATAGTTTCCCAAGAGAAACCATCACCAATGGCAAATCTGTATTTCTGTTAGACAGGAAACTGGAATGCTCTACTAGTAATCTGTAATCAACATGTACCATTTCAGTAAAATTGCCAACTAATGCAAGACTAAGTCAAAAGAAATACATAATATTATGGGGGTTGGGGTGGGGTGGGGGGGGGGTGTAAAAAAAAGTAGAAGCAGTTTGAAATCTCTATGTAACAGCAGAAGCTGATGCAACAGTGCCCCCACATGAACAGTGAAGCACAATGCCATTAGTCTAGTTGAAGCCAAGGTAAAAAAAGACATGGACGCTCCCCTAAGGGATTGCACCACTGTTAAACAACATGCCATAGTGAGATTTCTTTGGGCAGAGAGAGACGGAGAGTATAATCTGCTGAAATTCACTGTAGGATGTTGGCTCTGGATGGAAGTGAAAACAGACGACTCCACAAAAAGCAGATTTCACTCCTTCTGGCCAAGGAAATCTCCTCATGGAGCACTTTTCACAAACAGAGCACTACTGCAGCAAAGTGTCCATGTTTGACCTTGACTTCAACTACACTAAGGCCAGAGTGCTGCGCTGTGCGTGTTCGAACTGCCCATCAGCTGTTGCATACATGACAGCTTCTGTCTGTTGTGGTTTATCATGTAATTTTCAAACTGCCTTTACCTTCCGATTCTCCCTTATACTGTTAGGGATAAAATGTGTATAGCATCATTTTCACATTTGTACTTTTAATGAATTGTTCTGTTTTAACTAATCTAATATTAATACAGGAATTCAATCAACTATTCACATTAGACAGAATACTGAAATACATACACATATATAACAAGGTCTCTGCTGAATGGCATAGGATATCATGTCCTTCCACAACCCTTGATTCCTTTGTGTATTTCAACAAATTTGTCTCTGTCTGAGCATTTTATATCCCCAGATGTCAAACCATCATATATATATATATATATATATATATATATATATATGGATACATAATGAGAAAAAGAAAGAGAGGAAGACCAAGGCGAAGATGGCTGCAAGACATTGATAATCTGGAAATGGATGCATCAGCAGCAGGGCATCTATATATCTATAGATATTCCTTCATTTGCATGTCCCTTGCGGAAATTTACCTCCATAACAGCACTCCTGTAGGCCTCTCAGTTGTTAGCAAGATGGCCTGCTGCTGATGCATCCATTTGCAGAACATCAATGATGTCTTGCAGCCATCTTCGCCTTCGTCTTCCTCTCTTTCTTTTTCCCATTATGTACCCTTCCAAGACGGTCTTCTCTAAATTATCATGACATTTGATGTGTCCAAAATATTTCAGTTTTCTCTCTTTAATCCTCTGTACTAGCCAGCCTTCTTCAATATTAAGCTCTTGTAGTATAGATACATTTGTTCTTTTTTGTGTCCATGATATTTGGAGAATTCTTCCGTAGCATTTACATTCAAAGGCATTTATGTGTTCCTCAGCTGTTTTGTTAAGTGTCCAGGTCTCACAAGCATATGTTGCGATGGGAAAGATGCATGCCCTTAAAAATCTTATTTTTGTTGTTCTGTTTGTTCCCTTCCACAGATTCTTTATTTGTTTTACTTTCTGGAGAGCGATAGATGTCCTCCTTTTAATTTCCCTCATTGTATCTCCATTATTAGTTAGTAGTGATCTAAGATATTCAAAACTCTCCACTTGTTCCAATTTTTCGTCACTGACACATATTTCAGCTGCCTCATTTGTTTTGTCAGTTGTCACCAATTTAGTTTTCTTGACATTAAGATAGAGGTTTTGCTCTTCGCTGTTCCTACAGACTGATATAATTCGTTTTTCAGTTCCTTTATATATTACACATCTAAAACTGAAACGTTCATTTTTTTTAAATACCATTTTAGTTGTTGCAAGTTTCATACATAATCTTAAATTTAATTATATATTCCTTGGCGACACTTTTGCTACGGTCGACATATTCAGACGACTGGCATTTGGTTTGGCCATTATACTTCATGAAGTCTTCCTGCTTTGTTATTATTATAGGTAACAATTTCAGCGAATTTGAAACGGCTTGCTATTATAGTATCGTGCTGGTAATTTTCAACGTAACAAAAAAATATAAATTTTCTCCCACTGCATTAAATGCTGATTGTTTTTTTTTAAACTGCGAGATGTAAATAATGTGCTGATTCAGGATTTATAGGCGAAGTGCCCCTAGATTCTATCAATCTTGTCCAACCACAAACACAAATATATAACATATAATATAATATCTGGCCACAGTATGAAATAAATGATCACTGTTTTTCAAAATTCAGTGTTGCTATGCGGTAAAACAATCGGAAAGCTTACTGCGCCGATAGATTTTACCTCCATCAATGGCTAAATAGACAAAACGACCACCATGACCGAATTCTCAAGCTAAAAAAAGGTGGGAGTCTTTCCTCTCGAAAAACCTTACCTCTGTTAATCTTGACGGACCTTTACCAGTGTATTGCCTCTCTGACTGAAGACGGAAGGCTGATCGGCCCGCTACACCTCTCCATTTCTTGCGGGCAAGCATTTTATGGGGCGAGTTACTAGACACTTTCTACATCTACGTTTTCCGCTCTTCTTCCTTTATCGTCTGGTTCAATGTTTTCATGCGGAGGCCCAGATTTTTCTGTCTGCAGATCAAATTTCCCTGACCTCAAGCCAAAACAAGAATTTGAATTTTTACGTGAATTTAATTCATTTTTCCTGGATTATTGACGTCATATTATTACTTTTACGATTTTTCATCCCACCTACATCTATAAAAAAAAGTAATTATATATTAAATGCACACACATATATACTGACTGTTTTAAATACGGTTTTGTTCAGGATAGAGTCGTTTCGGTTTATGCCAGTCTAAAATGGTCATGCATGATCAAAAATGGTTTTCCCTTTGAAGTGTATTATTTTTGGAATATTTTCTTATGGTCTGTGTTTCCTTGATTTTGAATACCCCATTTTTTTAAAACCAGCTTCTGATTCTGGTTAACTAGTGTTAGTCACTTTTAAAAATATCACTCAAAATATTAGTTGATTATTCGTTGTGTCGTGCTGGATAGCGTTGGTGACCATACCTCTTCATCTTGTGCGATCCTTGGTGTTACCATCCACGGCTTTATCCGATCCTTGATCGGTGACTGGCTAAACAATCACGGCCAAGGACGCCCTGTGATGTATTGCAGGACAAGAAACAAATTCTCTTCACTTTTCAGTCTGCGGTCAGCCTTGTATTGTACCACATCTGTGTTGTGTGCTGGTTATTTCTTCTTCTATAGTTCTTCTTGGTATTTCAGATCAGTTCAATTGCTTATTATTTCCCTCACGTTACTTAGTCGGTCCACTGAGATATTTTTCTCGTGGTTTCCTTCTCCTTTTTACCTTGAATTTTCCAGTCCTTGCCAATTCTATAACCTCTGTCGTCTCGTGACATGTCCAGAAAGTTTTCGCTGTCTTTTTCTCGCAATTTTGACCATTTTCGTTGTCCTTAAAATTCTCCGAGGACCTCATCAATTGTTCATCTAGCTGTTCGGGGTAGCTGTTGCATCATACATTAACATAACCCAGGGGAAAGTAAACTTCGGTGACTGGGTCAGCAAAGTCAGTCAAAGTGAGGGCATTGTCCAATCTCTGTGGTGTGCTGCTAAGATAGACAGCTTGGCCAATATGGCAAGTAAATAGGTCAATAAAATTAAACTAACCCATAATATCAAAGTGTGAGAGGTCATTCGATACTAACAGAGTGCAGCAGCACCAGAGAGAGAGAGAGAGAGACGTAAAGAATCTGGAACAATGTACTAGAAAATAAGGTAAATATGCCGAGAAAATATCGAGCATGACGAACGGCTGAGAGATGGACATACATAACACTCTCTGCCCCCACTAGTCGCCTCATCGTCTGTAGAGACAAGTAAATTTTTAACATAAATTTTTGTTTGAAGATTTGGGTGCGCGCGCGCACAAAACGAAGACGAAGAGATATATATTGTCAAGAATTATTTCGTTCTTTAATAAGTGTGAGCTAGCGGTTCTGAAGAAAATAAAAGAAAAAAAGAACAAGAAAATGGAAAAGAAAAGAAAAAAGAACAATGAAAAGGAAATTAAATAAAATTTTTAAAAAAACAATGAAAGAAAAATTTTAAAATAAAAAAATTTCAAGGAAAACCATGAAAAAAGAAAAGAAAAAATAGAAAAAAAGACAAGAAGAAAGAGAAAAGAAAAGGGGAAAAAAGAACAAGAAAAATGAAAGAAAACAGAATAAAACGAAAGACAAGAAAACAGAAAAAGAAAAGAAAAGTAAAGAGAAATAAAAGAAAACAACAAGGAAATCTTCTTCGTACGCATTTAGCGATACTGCGCGGTACCCTGAGTTTTGTGATGCGCCTTCTGTCTGGGTACCTCCGACTTCAACATCTTTCCTTGCTAGGGCAGACTGTGGCTTGGACTGCCATGAAGACAGTGCTGTAGGCTGGCCTGGCCAAAACTGTTTTCCAGCCTCTGGTGGCTGTACTAAGCCCCTTCTCCACGTCAGGCCCAACGGCTTTGAGACAGTTCCATATAGACACTCCGGCTTTGGGATGGGGAATCTGATGAGTGCTTCAACGACATCTATTTCCCGCCATCTATAGTCTGCTGGCTCTGTTATGTTTATCTCATTGCGGTAGCCATTGTTCTAGAGACCCACAGACTTGTCACGTCCTGGATTCATTGGTTTCACATCAGATTTTCATCATCCCTGCGGGTATTTCCATCTCCCTATCCGTCTACCATCCTGGCATTACAATTAGTGTTGATTGCTACAGATTTCTGGGCTACAGAAGTAGATCAGAGTTTTTAAGCGATCATATCTATGTTCTCTGTCTCACAAAGACTGTTAAGATAAGCGTGTTCTTAACACAGCTGTTCCCAGGGAAAACAAGGAAATAAAATAAATGTAAAGGAAAAACAAGAAACAGAAAAGAAATTAGGCAGTCCTGAAGTTCTGGCCGTTGGAGAGGTTGTGAACAAGATCTGTGTGGTTGTGTGAACAATACGGCCACAAAACGACAAGCCAGTTGCACTTCATCCCAACCTCCACTTCCCTTCCCCTCCCAGACTCGTCGGGGCTTAGGCCAGAGGGCCACAACTGTACCTACGGGTCTAGTTATGGGCCACACCAAAATCAACTAATTTACATCACATTTTTGTTGTTTTTTTTATTTGCTGAATTTTATTGTTGTCTGGACAATCGGCTAGACCTATAATGCTCTCTTTATTTCACAGCACAAAAATAAAACATATCCTTCCTTGGGCAATAATTTTTAATTTAATGAAATAAATTACTTTGTCATAGTAACCTCGTGCGCCCCCATTTTGTGCGGAGTTAATGATGTTGGTTCTTTCTAAAAGTAAAAAAAAAAACGGTTGCTAAAATAATAGGCACGAAGGTTTTCATCTGCCCCCAGCTGTTCTTAATGGGGGTATCCATTCCTTTTTGATGGTTTGGGGATTAAACGATGGAGTATGGGGATCAAATGATGGAGTATGGGGATTAAACGATGGAAGTATGGGACTGATCATCGCAAGAGAAGAAGTCAAAACAAAGATCTTCTTAGACAACCAGTTCTTGGAACAAGTGAAACATTTCAAATACCTGGGTAGCATAATTTCATCCTGAGGGACAATTGGCACTGAGATGAAGTGAATCAGGTCATTGGATTCCTCTACTGAAAAACAAATACATCACAACTGAAACAAATAGGATACCGTACAGCACAATTTTCCTCCCAACTCTATGCTATCAATCTCAAACATGGACACTAACACCCGAGAACAAAAGAAAAATCATCACGACAGAAATACTAAATAGAATACTAAATGTGACAAGAAGAGACCAAATAAGAAATGACACCATCAGGGCAAAGGTTGGAGTAACACCAGTATTACACTATATCCAGAAACAGCAAATCAAATGGTTTGGCCATGTTACACGGTTACCACCAGGCAGTATATCACAGAAAGCATTCACACTGAGATCTGTAGGTAACAGAAGAAGAGGCCGCCCACACAGGAGATGGGGAGAGGAAATTACAGAACATTAAATATCCCATTCTGTGAATCAAATCGTGGAACCCTATCAAGACGTCTGCTTGTCCCCTCAACACCGAATGGTTTATGTGGAAGGAGACAAGACAAGACAGAACAAGTATGGGAATCACATGATGGAGTTTGGAAACCAAATGATAGAGTTTGAGGACCAAATGATTTAGTAAGGGAATCAAATGATGGAGATATGGGGCGGGGGTATGAAATGATAGAGTTTGGGGATCAAATGATGGACTGTGATGATCAAATAATGGACGTATTTAACACATTTTACAAACATCAGTGTGAATTTTTCTTCTTCTTCTTCGTTCACTTCTACCACCAAAAACCGCACTGTGAACCTACTGAATTCACGCCTGTGGTCCTCGTTAGGTCCCGTGGTCCCCTGTGTGGTCCAAAATAGACCACACGAGATTCACGGAAGGACCACAAGGGGTTCAGAGTATCACAGTGCTTTAGCCTGTATTCTTGGTGGGTCTCGGAAGCGGGATTGCGTGACACCGTGGTTTTCATTGCACCAGTTTGGTCTAGGGTTGGACTTTCTCACCGGAAGACCTCGACGTGTTTAGAGTGTGAATTTAAATGTTGATATGAATTGTTTCCTACCTTATTTGATGCGAGATTTAGTATTTACAAAAGGCTCATATGTTGAGCTAAAGTAAAAACTGGCTGATTCTCTTGAATACCAAACTGAGCACCATCATCATCATCATCATCCTACAGGCCGGAATATCCTCCAACCGGTTTCGCTGGTTGCTATCCCCTAGTTTTTTAGATAATATAAACCCGTTATAGTAACCGACGACCTCCAAAAACTTTTGTTTGTTTGTTTGTTTGTTTGTTTGTTTGTTTAAATCGGTCATTTTACCGGTATTTGCCGGTTACTGCGATTGCTGCCAAAAATTGGTTGGATTTCCCTAAAATACATACATTTAATTTTAATTTGTGGGGGGATTTTTCTCCCAACCCTATCTTAGATACACATACCCCTACACCCCCTACACACACACTACCGTAATTTGGATCGCGACCTTAGTTTGGAAACTACTGACCTACACTTCCCCCCTCCCCACCACTACCACCATTTGGGTCCATGTGGCAAATCTAAATTATGTAGAATATTTATGTAGGAGGAGTTCTCATCTTATTGCAAACACAAAAAAAAATGGAGTGGGAGTGTATGGGGCCATGGTGAGTTATCATTGAGTTCAGGTGCTCGTGACCTGAAAAAAAAAAAGGTTGAAAAGCGCTGGTCGGTGAAGTAGTAGGGCCACGGACTGTTTTCCACGATAGTGAGTGTTAAATAGACTTTACATAAATGCAAAAGATAAATGCAAAGATGGCTGCAAGACATCGTTTATAACCTGCAAATGGGTGCATCAGCAGCAGGGCATCTTGCTTACGACCGAGAGGCCTACAGGAGAGCTGTTAGGGAGGCAAAGTTCCGCAAAGGACATGCAAATGACTGACTGACTGACTGAGATGCAAAACAGGTAATCAGAGGTTTTCATCATCCCAGGTCTCAGTCTTCCCTTTTCAACCCAGGCTGCCTTTGAATCCAACCCTATATCACCCAGAAAGGATTTTCAGCACTGTACATTTATCTTACTGTCGTAGCTGGGGATAAAGAAGCTGCCCGATATGACAGTCAGAAACCCATAGCTGACATGCTAGCACCAGGGTGAGAGATAGCAAAGTTTATTAATGCACTCTTCTGTCGCGGCTAGAAGGCTGCTCGACTTACCGGGGTACGTGGTTTAAGTCCCTCTTGTCGTTTTCCTTTCTCTCACGTCTAAAAAGTGCTTTGTTTATGATTTGTTTTCCCGGTCTAATTATACAACACTGTGTTCTATTGCCTTACGTCAGGGTGGGCCAACCATAGCCGAAGAAGATCCTGCCCCCACCTCTCTGTTGATATCTCCAGTACCAAGCCTAGATTGGCTAACTGGGCGGGGATCACCATAGTCCCCCATGGTGGCGGAGTCTGTTAAAGAAGCATTGCACACCCTCTGCTTTTTTTACTCCATTCGGGGAATGAAAAAATAACCGCCATAACCCACCCCCAATCCGACACTTTTCATTGCCTCTTCTTCAAAAAACATGAGCTAGCAGTTTCAGAAAGAAAGAAAGAAGAGGTAATTATTATTATTAGTATTATTATTATTATTAGAAACAGAAGAAGAAGAAGAAGTTATTTAGAAGTAGACAATTTACCAGAAAAAAACTCCAACCCGGCTAGGGGAGGTACTTGCCTCCATGTTGAGAATCACTGGACAGCCCTGAGCTGTTTTGAGGATATCCCTCAGTGGTAGACTTGTTATCTTTGTGTTATCTTTGCTAAAAATGAGGCTGGGTTTTGTAAGAAATTGTTTATAATATTGTTACTTCTTCTTTGTTCTTTATTTTAGTTTTTTTTTCCTTTTCTGTATGTATTACTTTATACCTTGCCCCCAACCTTAAACCTTGTTAAGTTGGACCATTTTGTCCAAGGGGTCTTACAAGTTATCATATTGGATATGGGTATGTGACAACCAACTCTGTGGCCGGGTGAAAATCACTGTCTTCCCCCTTTTATATACACAACCCAAAACCCTTCAACCCTTTATTACTCTTTTGTTTGGGAGCGCGGCTAATCTTGAGCCTACAGCATGAGAGGCATTCCACTACCCCACTGTTGCTCCAACTATTTCCCAACCCAGGTTCTTTTCTTCTTTGGGCGTTCCTCTTGTCTAGGTCCACTACTCGGGGTGATCATATGTTTAGGGATGATAAGTGGCCTGATCTCAAATGTAAAGCTGTCATTCATCACTAGCAGGCAAATATAACTCCAAAGCCATGTATATACAAATCCAACACAAACTACTTAATACTAATAATGTTCTATCATCTCAATATTTTGCCAACTCAGATCGTGCACAAGCATGTTATACATTACATGATATATATTCTACGTTTTTAAAGACGATGAAAACAACAGGCCATGACCCGGTGGTACTGCAAACCGGGTCCACCCGTAACGAGATGTGGATCATACCCCCGGCATTCAATGTGCAGGGCAGGCCTCGGGCATCTCGTTTGTTCCAAAATAACGAGGCTTTTGTTGAACCAAAGGGCATGTTGATCAGGGTACCTGCCCAAGAGGACACTTTGACCTCAGCCACTTTGATCTTAGCCAAAAGGCCAAGTTTGATCTTAGCCAAAAGGCCAAGTTTGATCTTAGCCAAAAGGCCAAGTCTTTTTCTAACTCTCGTAAGAGGTTTTGCCCGACTTGGCAACCCACAACAAAGCCTAACATCTCATACAAGAGTATAGTTTATATTTAAGATACATGACAAATTATCATTTAAAGCGAATTCGTAAACATGTTGATTGATTGAATGATTGACATTCCTTTTGGACCAACATTGGCTCATAGGGTGGAAATCATATATTTCCATGTCTGACGACTCGCCACCGCCCGCTGTAGATCTTGAATGGACTTGAATCCCAAAGTTGTACTCTCTCTAGTGATGGTTCTACGTAGAGTCTCCCTTGGTCTGCTCTCTCTAGTGATGGTTCTACGTAGAGTCTCCCTTGGCCTACTCTCTCTAGTGATGGTTCTACGTAGAGTCTCCCTTGGCCTGCCTTGCTTTCTTTTGCCCTTCGCTGACCATGTGAGGGCCTGGCGAGGGAGTCTGGATTCGTCCATTCTGAGAACGTGGCCGAGATAGGCTCATCGATGTCTTTTGATGTATCTTGACACGTAGACTTGGTTCGATTCATGTCTTATTGACTCATTCGATTTAAAGTCGGACCATCTGATGTTTAGTAGTCTACGGAGACATTTGTTCTCAAGTGCATCAAGTCTTTGATTGAGTAGACTGGTTGATTTCCAACTCTCACAACCGTATGTTAACACTGGGATCACACAGGGGTTGAACATGTTAAGTTTCGTGGTTTTACTGAGCGTATTTGACTTCCAGATAGTAGACAGTTTATTGAAAGTATTGGAAGCCATTGCAATGGGGGACTTGAATTCTGGTGTTGTATCACTCGAGGTTGACATTTTGCTTCCCAAATAGGTGAAATTGTGGACTTTTTTCAAAAGCAAAACCGTTTAGCAAGATCTCATCAGGTCTATTTGTGAGATCAACATTTTTTTTTCCTTATTAATTTTTAGGCCAAGTTGTTTTGAGCAGGAGTGGAGGCGACCCGTCTTCTCTTGGGCGTGTCTGCATGCGAATCACTCAGTAGCGCTATGTCGTCCGCAAAGTCCAGGCCTTAGAGGGTTTTGCCCTCGGTCCATGAGATACCCAGATGGCTATTCTTTGTGCATTGCGCATGACCCAGTCGATCGCGATACCGAATAACATTGGTGAGAGGACACACCCCTGTCTCACACCTGTCTCAACTGGAAACCAATTAGATTTTCCCAGAATTTGTTTGTACGCAGCAGCATCAATTTGAGTAAAAGGCTTTTATGATGTTAATGTATTTAGGTTTGAAGCCATAGGTACCCAGCAGCTTCCATTGCGTAAACATATGCATATACATAACTTCAACATTATGAATATATAGCTTTTTTCCCAACGTATGAGTCTGTTAGCCTTAACTAAACATATACCACTGACGGCTGACACCAAAGATTTCGTGACCTTTACTGGACATTACAATAACTGACAATTATGATGCACAAATGAGACAGGCATCAGGCGGCAATCCGAGATTTAATAGCTTACTACTAATTACATACTCATGACCTCTTCATAAATCGAAATACACATTCATTACTATACTTGAGAAACCTTCCTCAGACATACACTGCCGCCCAAGCCATGTTCCATGACGAGACTACCCTAGTGCAGCTCTCCGCGCGTCTCTATACCAGATTCCTAGCTCACGTGATATACCTTCATTTGCATACTGGTGGTAAGTTGGGACATTGTGAGCGAACCATGTCTTTCAGTTTTCGTGGCTAGACCCTGCCACGCTAACCGAACCCTCTCGCTCACAGTTTGTTTGAGTGATTGGAAACACAACATATTATGTTTTAATTAAGTTAATATTGTGTTTCTAGGGATGTTGGAAAATGACACAGACGTACACTTCACACCTTCCAAATCTTCTTCTTCATTCACTTCTACCACCAAAAACCGCACTGTGAACCTACTGAATTCACGCCTGTGGTCCTCGTTAGGTCCCGTGGTCCCCTGTGTGGTCCAAAATAGACCACACGAGATCCACGAGAGGACCACAAGGGGTTCAGAGTGTCACAGTGCTTTAGCCAGTATTCTTGGTGGGTCTCGGAAGCGGGATTGCGTGACACCGTGGTTTTCATTGCACCAGTTTAGTCTAGGGCTGGACTTTCTCACCGGAGAACCTCGACGTGTTTTGAGATACCCGTGTATCACCACAGGGTGAGAGGTGGTTGCCCATCCAGTCCAGAGTTGGACTTTCTCACCGGAAAACCTCAGCGTGATTAGGATACGCAAACATCCCCGCCGGGTGAGAGGTGGTTGCCTATCTAGACTTCCCTGGTCCAGTGTCTCCGACTTCAGCATTTTGCAGTCGTGGCCGCTACCCTTCCTAGTTGTGACCAGGATGGAGCTTTTGTCCAGGAGGACGAATCCTCGCCACTAGTGACTTCTACCCCTGGGTTGAGCCGGTTTAGGCATTATCCCAGTATGGGCGTGTTTGGGACAAGACTGACCTCTAGAGCAGAGGTACTGTGACATGCATAGCCTTCAAGATTCACCCCTGGTATGAGCCGGTTTAGGCAAAATTCACCAGTATGGGTGTATATCAGGCGTTACCGACCTCTAGAGCGGAGGTGGCATGACATGTCTAGCCATCAAGTTCCACCCCTGGTGTGTGCCGGTTTAGGCATATTTCACCAGTGTAGGTGTATTTCGGACGTGGGCGGCCTCTAGAGCAGAGGTGCCGTGGTATAGCTCTCGTAGCGATACTACTGGACATACGGTTAAACTTCACTTTCCAACCTTCCAAATCAAATGTCTACGTAAAATCGAAGAAGTGTTCTGGGCAAATACCATAAATAAGGACCTCTTTTTAAGAGGACTAGGCATGACACGACTGTCAACGGTGACTGAAAGGATGTGGCAATGGATTGGCCACATGACGAGAATGACAGACGAATCCTTACCACGAACAGCTTTGATGTGGACTCCATAGGGTAAAAGAATCGTGGGACAACCCAAAGAGGCTTGGAGACGCACAGCACAGAGAGAGAGAGAGAGAGAGAGAGAATGCTGGTAAACAAAGGACTGACATGTCTGGAGACAGCTAAAAAAGATGCAGAAGAAAAGAAGAAATCTCTTGTTACCACCAGCTCCATTTGTCTTGAGTACTGACGGGGCGAGAGAGAGAGAGGAGAGAGAGGGGGGGAGAGAGAGAGAGAGAGAGGGGAGAGAGAGAGGGGAGGGAGATAGGGGGTGGAGAGAGGTTTGATACATGAAAGCAGAAAGTGAAAATATGATATGGAAATTAATAGAAGAACGGCTGAATTAATTTTTACGAGATTAATAATCATACACGTCTCCACCGTAGGAAATTGGCCGTAGTTGGGAGTACACTGAAAGGTCCCAGAGTGGAGATTTTTTTCTGGTACACACCTTTAAAAAGGCCCCTAGGTCCACTCATCATTCATTCAGTCATTTGCAAGTCCCTTGGGGAAATTTGCCTCCCTAACAGCTCTCCTGTAGGCTTCTCGGTAGTGAACAAGATGGCCTGCTGCTGCTGCATCCATTTGCAGATCATCAACGATGTCTTGCACCCATCTTCGCCTTGGTCTTCCTCTCTTTCTTTTTTCCATTATGTACCCTTCCAAGACGGTCTTCTCTAGACTATCATGACGTTTAATGTGTCCAAAATATTTAAGTTTTCTCTCTTTAATCCTCTTTACTAGCTAACTTTCTTCAATATTAAAGTTCTTGTAATATGGATATATTTGTTCTTTTTTGTGTCCATGATATTTGAAGAACTCTTCTGTAGCATTTACATTCAAAGGCATTTATGTGTTTCTCAGCTGTTTTATTAATTGCCCAGGTCTCACAGGCATATGTTGCGATAGGAAAGATGCATGCCCTTAAAAATCTTATTTTTGTAGTTCTGTCTGTCGACCCAGCCTCTAAAAATGGATACCAGAGAAATCTGGGAAGGTAAATGCGGCCCAGGCGTGATACTGACTACATCATACTTTCATGTGCCGAAGGTCGTGAAATTATGGGCCTAACACCGTGTATGCCTTAATGGAATGGAAAAGGGGATTTTACCTTTTTTTTTTTTTAACCTACCAGCAAATGAATTTGATATTTTAAAAAAAAAGTATCATCTGGATTTTGTCTATTTCTTCATTTACACTGAGGAATCCGGTTTTCGTCATGCCAGAAAAGAAGCCGAAGGCCAAATATTTTTTTTTAAAAGTTAAGAACTACTAGGTTAACATATTTCACTTAGTATAGCTATAATTTCATTACTGGTGCCCTGGTTAGCAGAGTGGTTAGCCACTCGGTTTACTAATCCGGTGGTACCAGGTTCAGTTCCCGTAGTTGAATTTTTTCTGGTACACACAAAAAGGCTACGGGGTCTACCCAGCCTCTAAAAAAATGGGTACCATATGAATCTGGGAAGGTAAATGCGGGCTAGTCGGGATAATGACCACTTCAGACATTCATGTGCCGAAGATCTTGCAAATATAGGCCTAACAATGTGTCCTCGGTATACCTTAATGGCATGAAAACTGGAATTTTATCTTTATCTTTCACCCTTTTTTTCTTTCTTTTTACTACTACTACTACTACTACTACTACTACTACTACTACTACTACTACTACTACTACTACTACTATTACTACTACCATTACCACCACTACAACTACTACTACTACTATCATGACTCCTCCTCCTACTACTACTACTACTATTACTACTACTATCATTACCACCACTACAACTACTACTACTACTATCATTACTCCTCCTACTACTACTACTACAACTACTACTACTACTATCATTACCACCACTACAACTACTACTACTACTATCATTACTCCTCCTCCTACTACTACTACAACTACTACTACTACTACTACTACAACTACTACTACTACTACTACTATCATTACCACCACTACAACTACTACTACTACTATCATTACTCCTCCTCCTACTACTACTAATACTACTACTACCACCACCACCAGCACCACCACTACTACTACCACTACAACTACTACCACCACCACCACCACTACTACTAATACTACTACTACCAGCACCACCGCCGCCACCACCACTACTACTACTACTACTACTACTACTACTACTACTATATTAGGAATATATGAAAAACATACCGTGCAATAAAAATCTGTCGATGAACACCTAAAAGAGAGCTATTCAGTGTTGCATCGAACATTTACTGTTAGTAGATGAGAAGAATGAACAGTAACCAAGAATACTCAAAATCTATTGAAGCACCGGAGATGTGATTCTCACGAAGAATGAAGAGAATACCGCAGGCAGTCAGGAAAACAAATAAAGAGGTTCTAAGTGAGGCTGAGCAAAAGAGAGAAGTTCAGAACACGACAATCCATATTTGTAGGACATGTCTTCAGAAGAGGCAAAATGGACACAGAACACAGTCCAACACACGTCTAACACACGGAGAAAAGGATATATGGATGTGGATATCAATGATAACGAACGCTTGGTTGGTATGCACGAGAGAGAGAGAGAGAGAGAGAGAGAGAGAGAGAGAAAGAGAGAGAGAGAGAGATTACGACTATATGAAAAGTGTATTTTTAAAAAAAACGTCATATTATTTTAAATTAATTTTTAATTGAAATACAGAGAAGCTTCGACAAAACACAGTTGTTTTGTTAAAAAAAAAAATAAACATACAAGTCAAATTCTTCAAGTCATTTCTCTTAAAGTCAGATCAAATTCGAGTCTTCAAAGGGCCTCGAACCCAACTCGATTGACTCTGGTCTACAACTCTACAAGACAGCTATGTTCGGGTCTCACACTCTGCACTTTGTACTTATAGAAGCCTCCTGTACTTATAGAAGCCTCCTATACTTATAGAAGCCTCTGGTACTTATAGAAGCCTCCTGTACTTAAAGAAGCCACGGGTATTTATACAAGTCTCCGGTACTTATTTCTTTAGGCTCGGACGACCCTGGTATATCTTCTTACATCTTACGTCCTTCCCGTGCCGTGTATGTAGGTACTAAAAAAATAAAAGTTGCCACCTTAACGGGCTGAACCAAGAATGTTCTGGGTCTTCAGGCGAGTGCACTATCACTACGCCCAGTTTGGGAGGGGGGTGGTATTCAGTCAATCCGCTGCTCGGGGCTGGAGGGCTACCCATGTTTTATGGGTAGGGGATTTAATGGCGTCTGAGTGGCCAAGTGGTTAGTGCACTGGTCTCTCATGGCGAAGGTCGGGGGTTCGAATCCGGCCGGAGGCGCCCCAGCTGTAGAAATGGGTACCCGGCTTCTTCTGACGTTGGGGAAGGAAAGGCGGCCAGTCATGATACTGACCATATCACCCTCTAGTGTGCTGACAGGTCAAGGAAAATATGGGCACTAACACCGTATCCCTATGTGCCTCTAAGGCATGAGAGGATTACTTTTACCTTTTACGTAGAAGTTCAGGGAGGCCCGTAGTGAATGAAAACAAAATGGTTAATCAATAGGGTAACCGGGAATAGGGCGGAGGCCCGAATAGTTTTGCACCGGCTTATAAAACTCCTCTGTGGGGCCTTGATAATCACTACACCATCGCAACCCCCCCTCCCTTTTCCGTGTTAGTTCACTAAGTGGAAACGTTTTATAACGCTCGTGTTCTGGTTCTAGAACTTTCCACAAATGTTTTAAATTGGCTCTTCCAGAACAGAGTTTTGATATATGGTGTACTGAATAAAGACGTGGAAAAGAATTGCTAATGAAATATTGCAGCAGCCAAGCGGTAGACTAACTGTTTCATTATCTGAATAATATTTTCAGTTTCGCTCGTTAAAGCCGTAAATATATTACTTAAGTACAGTTATTCAAATATAATTCATTTGAAAGAAAGAAAGAAAGAAAGAAAGAATTGACAATACAGTTCCTATTACTGTACGCGAAATTATGTAATGTTTAAGAAAGATCAATCTCTACTGCCCTCATAAAATTTCATACATGGAAGAAGAAGAAGAAGAAGAAGAAGAAGAAGAAGAAGAAGAAGAAGAAGAAGAAGAAAGTTTGTGTGTTTTTTTAATAGCTTAAAGAAAGTAAGACTACACTAACGACGCTAAATCTGGACACATGGTTCGACTATCAATCGAGTAATTCTTGCACGCATGCGCAGACCAAAAAAAAAAAAAAAGCCAAGATGTGGACTGGATTTGTTTTCGATTTTCTTGTAGTCAAATTACAACACAACCAGATTACAACACGATTTCAAAAATGTATTTTTAGTAGTAATTAAAAACATTCAGAAATATATTATACTGTATTGTCGTATCAATAAAGAGCAATATCGGACAAACTCAGTATCAGATGGTTATTTTTACACGAAATGGGAAACTAATAGAAGCGGGAAATCCCTTTGAGGAAATGTCCCCCTATGACCTGTTCTTGTTTACGTTCATCCATCGAATTTCCAATTTCTTTCTTCATTTCCTCTTTTGTATTATTTCTGTTGTTCTCCAGTCGCTCATCGCAAATCTCAGGATAAGACCTGGTCCAATCTACTGCTCTTTATATCCAAGTCGAGCATTCAAAGTCCGACGAGGTGTATAACACAACTACGTATATTAATCATTTATGCAACAGATCTGAAACGGTTCACACGCATATAGCGCCATCTTGCTATAAATATATTATTAATACTGCTTTATGTATGAGCATGCCAGTTGTTTTGTTTAAAAAAAAATTCATAAATATGCAAGTCGAATTCTTCAAATCTTAATTGTTAGATTTTAATTATCTTTAATTCTCTTTAAAAGTCAGATCAAATTCGATTCGTCAAAGGGACTCGACCCCAACTCGGTTGACCTTGATCTACAACTCTGCAAGACAGTTACGTTCCGGTCTCACACACACACTTCACTTTGTAATGGCAGGCCTCGGTCAGTCATTCCTGACTATGAGAGATGCACTATGGGCACTACACTCGGGGCCAGGCGTAGGAATTTTGCGTCTTCGTGGAGTAGCATCCCTTGCCGCCTCACTCAGTTCTCAAATCAGCACTATTTTTTAAAACCGATAGTAAGCTTAGTCATATCAGACCAGTAATTTTTAAATAACGTTCGTAACAATTTATACATTAGTGAAAAAAAATCATAAAATAAACTATAAATTTATTACAAAATGGGAAACAAATAAAGGAAATGAATATAGGGGTATTACTTGCATCATCACAATCATATCATATGCAGAACGAAGAGCTATTGAAAACACAAATAATGCTTTGTATAGGTTTTAGTTTTTAGTGTACATATATCGCGCTATTTGCACTTCTGTTGTGCCAGGTAAAAAGCTAGCGTTTAAGTTTCCTTGCTTTCATATTTGCAAAATCAGAAAGAGTTCGGTATAGTCTAATTACCGACCAATTTCATGCTCAACTGAAACCATGGCAAGTTCTTTCAATAGAGTTTCGGCCATTGTTGATCGTAAAAATAAGCTTGAAGATCTGATATGTAAGTGGCCGAAGGTGTGTATTCTGAAAAAGATGATGATGATCATCATCATCATCATGTGCTGTGCCGACTGGCGTTGGCTATTATGCTACTCCAGAGTATCCGATCCTTCATGCAGGCCATCAGCTCAGTTGGTGATCTCCTCTCACACCATCCCGTCAGACTGTCCAGTATCATTTCTCTTGGTCTTCCTCTTGATCTTCTTCCTTCTATTTTTCCTGTTGTTATAATATTTTCAATGCCCCCTCTTCTCATTGCATGTCCTATGAAAGTACATTGTCTTTCTCTTATCTTTTTGACAAGGTTTTTTTGTCTCTCCAGCTCTTCTCATACATTCTTCGTTAGTTATTTTTGCTGTCCAGAGGATTTGCAACATTCTTCTAATAAACCACATTTCTGCTGCTTCCAATGATTTTTGTGCAGACTTGCCTATTGTCCATGATTCACTTCCATATAACAAGATAGGTTCAATCATTTTAGGACTCGTTTTCTAACATTCATTGATAAGGATGTGTTGGTTAATATGTTTCTCATTCTCTGAAATGCAGTCTTTGCTTGGCCTATTCTGTTCCTAATTTCTGTTCTGCATTTGCCATCTGAAGTTATTACTGCTCCAAGGTATTTGAATTTCTGCACCTGCTTTAGAATAGTTCCATTTAATTTTATACTGCATGCTGGTGGATTCTGTTTCTTAGATATAACCATAGTCTCTGTCTTTTTGATGTTCAAAGTAAAGCCTTTCTGTTCACTTTCTTTGGCGACTTTATCCAAGAGATTTTGCAGGTCTTGTTGGTTCTCAGCTATCAGTAAATGATGATGATGCTAATAATAATAATAATAATAGTAATAATAATAATAACAAAGTGCTTCATAGAACAACAAAATTCATTCATTCATTCAGCTTTCTGAGCCATTGCAGGTCATTGCTGGTAGAGAAGACTTGTCTCCATTCCTCTCTGTTCTTAGTCTTCTCCTGACAGTTGTCTCCCTTCCTTTCTATTCTTAGTCTTCTCCTGACAGTTGTCTCACTTCCTCTCTGTTCTTAGTCTTCTCCTGACAGTTGTCTCCCTTCCTCTTTATTCTTTGTCTTCTCTTGACAGTTGTCTCCATTTCTCTCTGTTCTTAGTCTTCTCCTGACAGTTGTCTCCCTTCCTCTTTATTCTTAGTCTTCTCTTGACAGTTATCTCCATTCCACTATGTTCTTAGTCTTCTCCTGACAGTTGTCTCACTTCCTCTTTATTCTTAGTCTTCTCCTGACAGTTGTCTCCCTTCCTCTTTATTCTTAGTCTTCTCCTGACAGTTGTCTCCCTTCCTCTTTATTCTTAGTCTTCTCTTGACAGTTGTCTCCATTCCACTCTGTTCTTAGTCTTCTCCTGACAGTTGTCTCACTTCCTCTCTATTCTTAGTCTTCTCCTGACAGTTGTCTCCCTTCCTCTTTATTCTTAGTCTTCTCCTGACAGTTGTCTCCCTTCCTCTTTATTCTTAGTCTTCTCTTGACAGTTGTCTCCATTCCACTCTGTTCTTAGTCTTCTCCTGACAGTTGCCCACGCCAAGGGCTCGTAGGTCTTCTTCCAGGTTGTCAACCCACCGTTGTCTTAGGCTGTCTTCTTTTATCACTTCTGTATAAGCCCTTTCTGCCTGTCTATTCTCGCTCATCCTCTCCAAGTGTCCGAGCATCTCAACCTGTTGTTTTTTATAACAGTAATTATAAGCTGACCTTGGATTAGCGTCTGGACTTCTTTGTTATTTCTAATTTTCCATTCTTATGATATAGGATCTCTAATTAGCCCAAAAATCCTCAATATTCCATATGGAATATACGAAGATTATACAGGGCAAGAAAAGACATTTGAAATTTTAGCAGTTACGACTTCCATTACTATAACATGTATTTGTAATTTAGCAAAATACTGTTAGCATCAAAATGCTGTATAAAAGTAACATTTAATCTCTCAACAAAGTATACATTGGTGCTTATATCACGCATTGAAGGCTGACATAAGCTCATTTTGTCAGCTAACAACCAACTTGTCTATGAATGCTGCTTTTCTGGGAAATGCCATCCTCGTTTCGTCTATTATGTCAGCCGTATATTTAACACTCGCAACTGAAGCTGTAGCTAGGAAAAGATTTCCGCTTTCGAAGTACAGCAATAATATGGTCTCATCTCCGTTTCGGAGATTCCCGAAATTACGCTCTCGTGCTTGATCAAAGATTTTCTTTTTCAAATAAAGACCTATCAAAGCTTCATTCATTCATTCATTCATGATCATGCACCTTGCGGAACTTTGCCTCCCTAATAGCCCTCTTGAAGGCCACTCAGCAGTAAGCAAGATGCCCTGCTGCTGATGCATCCATTCGCAAATCATCAACAATGTCTTGTTGTCATCTTCGGTTTGGTTTTTCTTTCTTTCTTTTTTCCCATTATGTACCTTTCCAACACTATCTTCTTCAAACTCTCATTACTTTTAATATATCCGAAATACCTAAGCTTTCTCTGTTTAATCTTCTTTACTATCCAACTTTGTTCAGTGTTAAATTCTTGTAGTATGGATATATTCGTTTTTTGTGTGTGTTTGTGTGTGTGTCCATAGCAACCTATAATTCACACACGCAAATTGTTAGTGCATTTTAAAAATTAGTTATTTTCAAGTAAACATGGATAAAACTATCTGTGACTAAACAGCTGCCCACACATTGTCTCTCACACACACACACGGTCTCTCACACACTTTGTCTCTCACACACAATCTCTCACACACATTGTCTCTCTCACACACATTGTCTCTCACACACAATCTCTCACACACATTGTCTCTCTCACACACATTGTCTCTCACACACAATCTCTCACACACAATCTCTCACACACATTGTCTCTCTCACACACAATCTCTCACGCACATTGTCTCTCTCACACACATTGTCTCTCTCACACACAATCTCTCACACACACTGTCTCTCTCACACACAATCTCTCACGCACATTGTCTCTCTCACACACATTGTCTCTCTCACACACATTGTCTCTCTCACACACATTGTCTCTCACACACAATCTCTCACACACATTGTCTCTCACACACAATCTCTCACAAACATTGTCTCTCAAACACACAGTCTCGCACACACTGTCCCACACACACTGTCACACATACACTGTCCCACACACACTGTCTCTCTCACACACACACTGCCTGTCACACACACACTGTCTCTCTCTCACTGTCTTACACACACACTGTCCCACACACACTGTCTCTCTCTCACACATACACACACACTGCCTGTCACACACACACATTCAAAACGTGTTAACACATCGTTAACATCAGACGAACGGAAATCTCGGAGGGTGTTAAGACGTCCTTAACAGTGTAACGGCACACGATAAGAAAATAAAACACGGAAGTGAAACAGATATTAAACGGAAGGAAAAGGCCACACATTCACTCGCACACATTCATCTACTGCTAACTGATAGAGAAGGTATTAATTTTATTATTCGGAGGCGTCTTGCTTGTCTTGTCTTGTCTCCTTGTTCATATACTTCTCTGTGTTGAGGGGATAAATAGACGTCTTGAAAAGGCTCTGCGGCGGTGTGCTTCGTATAAATGGGGTGTTTAAGGCTTTTGTAATGTCTAGAGACGTGTGTAGGACAGATGCTAATGCACTGTCTTTACATCCAGATGCGTGTGTGAATCTTATTACAGCGCTGCATGTATGTAAAACTTGTTTGGTGCAAGTTTGCGTTTATAATTAGTGGGAGGAATATTTTCTCAAGACAGTTACAGACCAACATTCCTTTGGCAATGTACTACCTTACTCGAGGCCAATCTAGCTCTCCCATCATAATCGCCAACCCAGGTTCTCCCTTCCTTGGTATACTGTTTGCTAATTTTGCCTAAATCCTCAAGCATTCAATCAATACAAAATTACAGTGACATGCAGTACAAATTACGGAGTCTGAATTCAATAATACAACAACTTTAATATCACAATGAACCCAACAACCACAAACAACTGCCACTGACAATCAACATGACATTAAGACATTATTCATCAACAAAGGCAAAACAATGTGAGGAACAATCAGTGAAAATGCAAATTAAGTCAAGCATAGTATCATTTAATAATGAAACTTCTCAGGTCTGCAATATTTACATTGTTACTCCATGTACCTGGGGCCATCAGCTCACTGGGACCTGCCTGTGGCGTCCACCACGACCATATGTGCCACTGCACTTTCTTCTCCGCAGCCATTGGTGCCATTGCCTACATCAACAGCATCTGTACTGATGCAAACACATGGTCAGTCTACAAGAAAAAGCATAATACAAACGCATACCAGTCCAATCCGCATAGAAAATCACAATGAAATCAGACACAAATTATCTTCTTGCACGGAATGACACGAACCCTACATCACAGCTTACAGCACAGCTATATAATCTACACTACGTGAGGTGGGCACGGGCAGAACATAACTAACGGTCACCATAATACACAGGAATTTACAGCACATCCATAACATAAGCACAACTAAACAAGACATCGCCCGGCCATTGCATATATCTCAACCGATGCAAGCCAATGTTTCAATATATCAACCCCCCCCCCCCAAACCGACAACCAAATCACGTGGACGGTGACGTTTCGGTCAAGGTCGTATACCCCTCGATCCAAGCGTCATTCGCACTAAGCACAGAGAACGTGTACATATAGGGCGTGCTCTCTGGAGTACAACGTGTACACAGCGTCAGTACTTGGAAAGAAAGTATGACAAAACAAAAAAGTTCAAAATCAGACTCTGGCGTCATTCTATTCAGAACAACCGCATGCAGCGGCATTAGAGTGTGTTTGCTAATAGTTTCTATAAAGTGTTGATTGTTTACAATGCGTTTTCTGCCACAAAATTCATATTTCCTACCAGCACCTTTAATTTTTTCCTAGCTTCAGCAGTCTCTTCACATCTACATTGTACTTCCATTCTCGCTTTGCATTTTTTCAGCATTCTTTACAATACACGTCCCCTTGTCCATTCTCAGGCTGCCATTTATTTTAGCCTGTCCAGCAAATCTATCTGTCACTTCATTGCCATGTACTCCCGCATGCCCTGTACAATAAAGGCAAGTTGACTGACTTAACAGATGAACCCATTCTTTTTGAAGCAATTTTTGTCTCAGTCTTACGAAGCATACTCTGTGAATCCATCACAATGACACCATGAAACACACCATGACCAGCTAGCCATTCTATTGCCGCCGACACAGCTTCAATTTTCATTCGCATTCTTGATGTGATGACTTCAAAGGCTCCAGAACCCTGTGAAACTACTCTTCCATTGCAGTAGACAACAAAACCCTCAACAACTTCTGCTGTTCTGAGACACTGAGCCGTCTGTAAATATTACCGTGCCGGAAGACCCGCAGTAATGTTGGATGAGATCTTGAACCCAAAGTTCAGCTGCTCCTTGTGCCCAGTCTCGACACTGGAGGGCCTTCTGTATAATGACCTTTGTTAGCTGAGGTCAGCCCTGAACCTGTAACCAATCATCCTTTTAAACACTTCATCTAGATCGGAAACTAACATTACAGTACCCTCAGCTTCAATCATCCAGGACCTGCCTCGTTTGATCCGCCATTTGATCCCATACAACACGAAAACTCGCCAAACCGCAAGGGATGCAAGAGATTTAAAAAAAGGAGTCTTTTTTGTGATTGGAAACTGATATAACGCTCTTTTTGTTTATGGCATGCATGTAAATTCAGTGTACCCCAGTTACAATATAATTTTGCTTAGCTTTTATTATGTTAGTCGAGGTATTTACGCGTAGATTCGTTCCTTCGCTCTCTGGGACACTCGCATGTAAAGGGATTACAGTGGATCTTCACACGGGGGTGTGTATGGAAATGAGCTAACTGATAGACTAAAAAGACTGGTTGATAGACTGGCTGGATAGACTGGCTGGATAGGCTGAAATACAAGGCAGGCTGAGAATGAATAAATAGGACATTTCGAACTCCGTGTTAGACAGACCGCGGGAGGGGGAAGAGAGGGAATAGACGGACAATGCGCATGTGCAGATGTTGATGACTCTGGAACAGAGTAAGGTTGCTGAAGGGAAATCTGAACTTAAAAGGGCGGAAACTATAATAAACAACCAACGTTTCACAGGAACTGTTAGTAGACAGACTTCGGTGGATGTTGGAGTACACAGGGAAGCATGTATGGCAGTGTCCTGAAAGCGATGATGCCATATTCTGAAATATTATCTCTTTCTCTCATATTCTAAACATTCTCACCTTACAGCATGTAGTTAAAGGCCTATCGCCGAAATACTGGTTCTGCTACTCATTTTTACTTGATCATCGTATTGTCTCCTCACCTTCACCCCTATTTTTTGTTTGTTTGTTATTTTTGTAAAACTGCAACATGCACTTCTGGTTATCTCTATTTTACTAGAACATTTTTCTTCATGGTCGTCGTCTTACTTATCTTTTGTTATGTTCCTGTGCAGAACTCTTTCATGTTTTTAGTTCTAACCATACAATACTGTGTTCTATTGCTTAACAGAACTGCTCTTTCATTGTACTTGTAAGACCTCCCTGTAACTGCGAGCTGTTGTTCTTTGCAGCCGATGCTGTAGAGATGTTGAGGCACAGCATCGTATCGGCTACTTTTTTAGTCCCAGAGTACAGCTAAAAAGCAGGAGGTGTGCAATGCTTCTTTAGCAGACTCCACCACCATGGGGACTATGGCGATCCCTGCCCCGTTAGCCAGGCTAGGCCTGTTACTGGGGGTACCACGGAGAGGTGGGACAGGGTCTTGGTCAGCTATGGGTCGCTGATTACTTTTTCGGGCATCTTTGAGAACACTTAGGCACTAAGAAGCCCTAATGCTCTTTCATATAGAAGTTTACATTAGTACATACCGGAAGTGGAATTGTCTGATGCAAGAACATGAGGGAAATGTGATAGAAGCTAAGTCTGATTTTGTTCTCCTCCATTCACACACAAATAGCTCGGTATTTACCGTATATTTATCTGCATTCACAATGGCGGACGAAGACTTGGTAAATTTGATCGTTTTATGTTGAATATTTGTCCAAATTGTTTTGTTTTTGATTTAAAACAAGACGCGAAGCATGAGAAAAAAAAATCGGTTTCCGAGAAGTTTGCTCCCGGGTCACAGCCCTTTGTAAGGAATTTTTTTTTTCTTCTTCTTAAGGTTCGTGTATGGTAAATGTTTTGGCAACGCAAGATGTTGAAACTGTGTTCTCTGAGCTTGTGGATTTTTCATGGACGTGAGAGTCATTTTCAGTGGACAAAAGACAGATGTTTTCGTTACATCACATGCGTACTATAACTGGGATGTTAACTCTTGTATCAGTGTTCCTTGGAAAATATTTCACTTTTTTTATGGCCGCGAGAGGGCTTGTGGCTTCAGTTTTATTTTGATTTGTGATCACAGTGCAATGGCCTGACAATCTCGTTATCAACATATCTAGATTCTACACTGGCACAACAGACACTCCATACGTTCGGCCTGTAGAACTAATATATGCACGTAGTCATTTGCTTATGTGGTATATAAGTAGATGGTAGGAATCATGCTTTTCCCTTTTGTGTGGTTGTAAATCATGGGAACAGGTACAGATTTCTTTGAATAAGAAACAACGAAGCTGTCACACAGTGATTTAGGACAGCACTGTGTGGTTAGCCTTTGAAAAAATCATACATAAAGCATTTTAGATGTGAGAGAAAGAAGAATAATAAGAGAATGACCTGGGACTCAAACCATGGCTAAATGAGAGCCAGGCCATGAGAAAGCAGCACATAATCAACTAGGCTATCTTCAGCGACGGAGTCCTGCAGGATCTGTTTTGAGTCCAGAATAATTCTCTTGTCATTTTTCTTTCTCTCGCACCTAAACTACTTTGTGTGCTATTTCATGAGTGGTAACCATAACCACACTGTCTGAAATCATTAATTGCGCCTGAATGGTGAAGTGGTTAGTGCATAAATCTCTCATGGCAAAGGTTGGGGGTTTGAATCTGGTCAGAGCCGGCCCAGTCACCCAGGCTGTAGAAACAGGTATCTGACATCTTCTGGAGCTGAGGAAGGAAAGATGGCTAGGTGTGATGTTGACCACATCACCCTCTAGTGTGCTGATGTCATCCTCTAGTGTGCTGACCACATCACCCTCTAGTGTGGCAACAAGTCAAGAAAAATATAGGCACTAACACTGTATCTCCTGTGAGCCTCTAATGCATGAGAGGGTTACCTTACCTACCTTGAAATCACTGGGGGGGAGGGGGGGAAGATGGCTGTCCGATAGGCAATCACCAACCATAGCTGACCAAGACCCTGTCCCACCTCTCTGTGGTACCCCCAGTAACAGGCCTAGCTTGGCTAACAGGGCAGGGATAGCCATAGTCCCCATGGTGGTGGAGTCTGCTAAAGAAGCATTGCACACCCCCTGCTTTTTAGCTGTACTCTGGGACTGAAAAAGTAGCTGCCATAACCCGCTCCCACCCTGATACGATGCTGTGCCTCTACAGCATCGGCTGCAAAGAACAACAGCTGGCAGTTACAGGTGCAAGTACCTTAAAGTCACTAAACCATGGTAAGCATGGTTCGTGAAAAAAGTACATTTAAAAAACAAAAGTTACCTTCTGTACTTCTCTTCAACATCAACACACTTTACAACAGTAGGTGCTTTATATATGTCTTCTTTCATAGACAAAAAAGTGTCAAAACAAATTTTTAGGAAGAAAAAATTAAATCACTTAGAAAGTGCCAGATGAAAAAAAAAATCAGGATCTGCAATAATAAAACACAGTACCTGGTACTTGATAAATGGCACTTACAGTAGTTTGAAAAAAAATGTGAGTAAGGTGATTTTTCAGTTGTTTTCTTATTCTCACTACACAGGTTATAGTGATGTTATCTGACCAAGGCAAATTGTGTAGGGTTTTAAAAAATTCTTTTTTGTGTATTAAATACAAGCTTTGTTGATTAAAGCCAGTTTCAATTCTTATACTTTCAGTTGCCCTTTGATCCCACAATGAAGAAGAAGAAAAAGAAGAAGAAGACTGGCTTTGATCTGGATGCAGCAATGGGTGAGGATACAGGGGCCACAACTGATGGTCAGCCCACGCCTGCTCCAGCTGCTCCAGAAGTGGAGGATGAAGAGCCGGTGGAACCTGAGCCATCACAAGAGAAGTCCACAGATGGTACGAGTGACAGATCGGATGCTTGGCTTTGCTGGGTTTATAAAGTAACAGAACACAGTTTTTGTAGGATTAGACCTAAAAAAAAAATGTAGACAGAGCACTCTAGTGAGATGTGGGAGAAAGAAACTCCATAAGAGAAGTACCTGGGATTCAAACCATGGACTTCCAGTAGGACAAGCAGCCGTCTAGCCACGAGAGAACAGCGCAGTAATGAACTACACTGTCTCGCACTGTGTTCTGTTACTTTACTGTACGAAAGCCATGTTGTTCCCTGTTTATTAAGAATCTGTTCCTGCTGGGTTTATAGTTGGTTTGGGCGGTTATGTGGACCTTCCGTTCAGATGAAGCAGGAGGGTCCACAGTTACATCTGGTCAGGTTATGGGTCGATGTGGCCCCTGTAGTGGTGGGATATACAGGGAAGCTTACTTCCTTGGCCTAGTTTGAGAATTTAAGAAATGATAAAAATGTAAAATGATAACCCAACCAGTATAATTGTAATCCAACTAGTATAATGGTAATCCAACCAGTATAATGGTAATCCAGCCAATGTAATGGTAATCCAACCAGTATAACAATAACCCAACCAGCGTAACATATTTCAACCAGTCTTTTAAAGCTCTGTTTACAAGATCTTCAACACATCACCAGCAGCAAAGTTCGCATCAAAAGAACGTTACTTGCCAACTAACCTGAAGCAGCGAGCTGATATCTGCATGTGCTTTCGGGGGTAAACTGGCCACTCTGTTTTTGTATAAGTTTCATGAAGTCATGTCTTGTGTTATGACCGCTGGTGAGTTTTTTTGTTGTTGTTGCTTTCTTAACAGATTTTTCCATGGATTTTATGAATATGAAGAAGAAGAAAAAGAAGAAGAAAGCTTTTGACCTGGAGGAAGTGGGAGATGCTTTGCCGGTAAGTCCTGAGTCACTGACAGATTATTTTTGGTGTTCTTCATCTTCCATTGTCTGCTTTTGATCGGCCATTTTCTTAGGGAGCATGAAGTTGTAGCTTGTGGAGCAAGAATAATGGGAGTGTTAGTATGACTTCCTTGTGGGCCGGGAATAGTGAGAGTGTTATTATGACTTCCTTGTGGGCCGGGAATAGTGGGAGTGTTATTATGACTTCCTTATGGGCCGGGAATAGTGGGAGTGTTATTATACCTTGCTTGTGGGCTGGGAACAGTGGGAGCGTTATTGTACCTTCCTTGTGGGCCAGGAATAATGGGAGAGTTGTTATACCTTCCTTGTGGACCATGAATATTGGGAGCATTATTATACCTGCCTTGTGGACCAAACATTGTTAAGAGAAGTCAGTTTAGTGGGCATAACATCCCTTGATGAAGTTGAAAAGACTTGCCGAGAACAGGAAAACTTGGCAAACAACTATGTGAGCCCTATGTGACGTTTAACGGCATGGGAAGGATGTAAGATGTGAACCAAAAACAGTGGGAGAGATTATACCTTACAGACCAAGAGGTTGTATTGTGATTATACCTTATGAATCAAGAAGTTGGACTGTGATTAAATCTCATGAAACAGGAGGTTCGACTGTGATTATATATATATATCTCATTGACCAAGGGGTTTAGACTGTGATTACATCTCATGAACGAAGAAAAGTATGATTATACCAAAATCAACATCTGAGAGAGAAAGGAGATGAGTTACCAGTTTTTGAGAAACCATAAAGGAGATGAGTTACCAGTTTTGGAGAAACCATGATAATAATCATTAAGTAACCATGTTTTGGTAACAATGTACTTATCGTCTTGTACATTAGCTGGACAGCCAGGAAAACAAAAGCAGAAGGAAGGATCAAGGATTGATTGAGTGAGTGAACTTTGTTTCTTTTATTTGGAAGGATAAAGAATTGGCGTTCCACCCTCCCATGATGGCTGCAGTTCTTTGGAAATGTCACGAGAGGACAGGTGTTGGAAAACTTGATATTGGTAGTAAAACTCATGTCAAAAGAAAATAAGGAAGAAATATCTGAACAAGCTGATAAAGTGACTCGGAAAACAAAGGTGGCCAGGAGTTTAGCGGAGCAGAGTCACGATAGTTTGGTGTTGATTACAGCGTTGGGTACACCTTTGCTGGTGTCAGTGTCTTTTGCTTCTGGGCAGTCTGAAGTGGTTTGTGGTTGGTGTGGTTTAATATTCTCACTTTGTAAATTTGTATTGTTGAGTTTTTAAGCTGAAGTCTCAAGTGTATGGTCTGTAACAAGTTGCTGTCCAGTTGGTTATTTGCCACGTCTTTCACTGTTATTCTGTTGATTATCAGGCCACATGTTTTGTTATTGCCCTGTCGATTATCAAACTACATATTTTTATTACTCTTGTGGTGATTATCAAGCCACATATTTTTTGTTACTCTTGTGGTGATTATCAAGCCACATATTTTGTTATTGTCTTGTTGGTTATAAAATCAAACTTTTTAATACTCTCCTGCTGGTTATAAAACAACATCTTATTACTGTTTTGTTGATTATCAAACCATATATTTTATGACTGTCTTGTTGGTTATCTATGAATAAATGAATGAAAGATGGAGGGGTGAAGGACAGAATGTAAGACTTGTCTGCGTGCTCAATTCTTTACCCTTAAAAATAAAGATCATTCATTCATTCATTTTACCACATCTTTGGTTATTGTCTTGTTCGTTATCTACCACATCTTTGGTTATTGTCTTGTCCGTTATCTACCACATCTTTGATCATTGTCCTGTTCATTATCTACCACATCTTTGGTTATTGTCCTGTTCGTTATCTAACACATCTTTGGTCATTGTCCTGTTCGTTATCTACTACATCTTTGGTCATTGTCCTGTTCATTATCTACTACATCTTTGGTCATTGTCCTGTTCGTTATCTACCACATCTTTGGTCATTGTCCTGTCCGTTATCTACCACATCTTTGATAATTGTCCTGTTCATTATCTACCACATCTTTGGTTATTGTCCTGCTCGTTATCTACCACATCTTTGGTCATTGTCCTGTTCGTTATCTACCACATCTTTGGTTATTGTCCTGTCCGTTATCTACCACATCTTTGATCATTGTCCTGTTCATTATCTACCACATCTTTGGTTATTGTCCTGTTCGTTATCTACCACATCTTTGGTCATTGTCCTGTTCGTTATCTACTACATCTTTGGTCATTGTCCTGTTCATTATCTACTACATCTTTGGTCATTGTCCTGTTCGTTATCTACCACATCTTTGGTCATTGTCCTGTTCGTTATCTACCACATCTTTGGTCATTGTCCTGTTCGTTATCTACCCCATCTTTGGTTATTGTCCTGTTTGTTATCTACCACCTCTTTGGTTATTGTCCTGTTTGTTATCTACCACATCTTTGGTTATTGTCCTGTTCGTTATCCACCACATCTTTGGTTATTGTCCTGTTTGTTATCTACCACCTCTTTGGTTATTGTCCTGTTTGTTATCTACCACATCTTTGGTTATTGTCCTGTTCGTTATCTACATCTTTCGTTACTGTTCTGTTGGTTATCTACCACATCTTTAATTACTGTCCTGTTTATCTGCCACATCTTTGGTTACTGTCCTGTTGTTTATCTACCACATCTTTGGTTACTGTCCTGTTGTTTATCTACCACATCTTTGGTTACTGTCCTGTTGTTTATCTACCACATCTTTGGTTACTGTCCTGTTGTTTATCTACCACATCTTTGGTTACTGTCCTGATGTTTATCTACCACATCTTTGATTACCTTGCTGTTGGTTATTCCACAGGAAAGCATAGAGACTGACACAACTCAGAACACAGCTGCAGATTCTGAATTTAATTTTGAAGACCTGGACTTCACAAACAAAAAAAAGAAGAAGAAGAGGCCAGTAAATGTGGAAGATGTCAGAGAGGACGGTCAGGGAGATGAGGGTAAGACGAAATATGTTTGTAGGGTTTGATGCCAGCTGTGAGTGTATGAAGTGATGCCAGCTGTGAGTGTATGAAGTGGTGCCAGCTGTGAGTGTATGAAGTGAAGCCAGCTGTGAGTGTATGAAGTGATGCCAGCTGTGAGTGCATGAAGTCCTTCCTTACATTGTCCTTCTTTAGGCTGAGAAGTTGTGTGTGCCCTCCAGCTGATGATACTGAGAAGTCAGGATGTGTCTCAGAAGGGGGAGGGAGTCATTGCGACTGAAAGTCCTGAGAGGACACAGAAAGTGGTCTTTATAACAGTATGTGACGCAATGCTGTATTAGGACGAACTAGCAGAGCAAACTGCGAGCAGGAATAGAAGATATAATGAACAAGTCAGATGATGTACATTAGACTTGATGGACAAAAATGATAGAGACATACCTTAGACTGGACAGTGTACAGTGTGTTGTGAATTCTTTTCATTTATGATGATAGGTGTGTTATGGAAAAGTTATATAAGAGACAGATGTCCACCTATTTCACTTAATAAACCAATTCAGTTACCGGAAAAAAAAAAAGGATTCATATTCCTGGTGATTTAAAAAAAAATTGTTTTGGACGTTTGTTAATCTTGAGAAGAAAACATTTTCTTGAAAACTTAAGTTACAGTGAAGTGTAAACAGCTGACACAGAATCTGGAGATCTACTGCAGCTGTATCCTAACTTCCGCTCAGTTTACTAATCCGATGGTTCTGGGTTAAAGTCCTACCACTGGGATTTTTTCTGGTACCACCACACCAAAAAAGGCCACAGGGTCCACCCAGCCTCAAAAAGTCGGGTACCAGAGAAATCTGGGAAGGTAAATGCGGCCAGGCCTTGATACTGACAACATTAACTTTCATGTGCTGAAGGTCTTGGAAATATAGGCCTAACACTGTATCCACAATATGTCTTAATTGCTAAGTAAGTAATTTTACCTAGTTACAAGGGGTGATTGATAAGTTCTCGGCGTAAGGTACAACAGATTATATGTGGACAACTTTTTTGGGTTATTTCTCAACATAGTCACCTTGCAGGTTTATGCACTTAGTCCAGCGATCCTGGAGCATACAGATCCCTTCTTTGTAAGAGTCAGCATCTTGTGCCAGTAGAAAGTGGTCTACAGCATGAATGACGTCATCATCTGAAGTAAATTTGTGACCACTGAGCTCCTTTTTGAGTTTGGTAAACAGGTAATAGTCCGAAGGGGCCACATCTGGGGAATAAGGAGAATGTTCAAGAAGCTGGAAGCCGCATTTATGAATGGCAGCCATTGCCACCACCGACTTGTGAACTGGAGCATTGTCTTGCTGAAAGATGACTCTTTTTGTCAATTTCCCTCAATGCTTTTCCTTCAGTTTGACCCGCAGTTGCTTCACAATATTAGTGTAATAGGCCCTGGTGACCTTTCTGCCCTTTTGAAGATAGTCTACCAACAGCACACCTTCTGAATCCCAAAAGATAGAAGCCATCACTTTGGCAGCAGACAGAACAACCCTTGCTTTCTTTGGAGTTAGGGATCCATGATGTTTCCACTACTTTGACTTCTTTGGTTTCTGATTGAAAATGGTGAACTCAAGTCTCATCCATAGTCACAAATTGCTGAAGAAACTTTTCAGGATCTGCAGAAAAATGTCTCTTGACATGTTGAGACACTGTCGTTTGTGATCCGCTCCAAGAAGTTTCGGGACCCATTGAGCAGAAACCTTTGTCATTTGAAGATCATTGTTGATGTTCAAGCGCTAAAGGAACGTAGAGATACAAAGGTCATGACCTTGGGAGAGAAATTCCTCAGCTCTGTAAGCCATCCCCTGAAGGAGAGATTCTATAACTTGGCACTAAGATGGCTTAAAAGAAGCAGCTTCATTCATCAGGCCAAGCGTATGCGTAAGCTGATACTGACCTTCCAACTGTAGTCGCTCCATTATCATCTGTACCAGAGCATACACCATGGAAAGAAACATACACAAATAACTATTCAGACTGAAGTGAAAGGTGTGCAGAATGGTGAGATGCAGAGCACTCTTGTAAGATCAACAGCCACACTTAGTGTTCTAGATGACAAATATCCATGTGACACCTGGATACATGTGTATACAGACAGATCAGTTGAAAAACTATCAGACTCCAGAATTGATACATGTCCCGTAGTAATTCTCACAGATGCAGGATCAGTACTGGAAGCTCGTCAGTGCAACAAACTACCAGACCTTAAGGATGTCTTGTTAAAAATTGGCTTACAACACGGAGTCACTTTGCAGTGGATTCCATCCCACTGGGATACCAGGCAGTGAGAAAGCTGACCATCTGGCCAAAGATGGCACTGAAATGGAGCAACCAGACATACCAATCACCTATAATCAGAAGAAAAGCATGATAAAATCTACAGGAAGCCACAAACACCACCACATGATGACTATCACATGCTAAACAGAAAGGAACAAGTCACCATTTTCCGTCTCCGAACAGGACACAGCCGACTCCGAAGTCATATATATACAAAGTTTAAGGTTGGTACTACTAATCTATGTACATGTGCCCAGGTGCCCCAAACTGTGGAACATATCCTCCAAAACTGCACCAACTATGAGACACTGAGAAATAATTACTGGCCCAGTGAAACCACTAAAGAAAAGCTCTATGGTTCCATACATGCATTACAAAAAAACAGAGAAATTTGTCCAAGAGACAGGACTGCAGATATAGACAGACAATGCGAACGAAGAAGAAGATTGTGAATAATGGCATGAACACGTTCCTGGGAGTTGCCCAACTCAGTAGCACTGTACCGCTCAGTTAGTCAATCCGCCATTATCATGTCATGGATTCTGCCGGTGGTTTCATCGGTGGTTACCGTTCTTGGTCTTCCTGGACGGGGATCATCTTCTAGACTCTCCATGTTTGAATTGAGCTGCCCATTTCTTCACTGTGCTGTAAGAAAGGGCACTCTCCCCTAGAGTCTCTACCATATCCTCATGGATCTTCTTCGATGATAAGCCCTTGATGCAGAGGTAGTGAATGACTGCTCGATGAGAAATTTTATCCATTTTCTCATTTTCTGCCACCCATTACCGCTGCACAGAGTACTTTGCAGCTCTTGGGGTTAGAGATGAAAGTCAAAACGGGGATATTTAGAAAAGAGAAAACAATTTTTACAGTCAGTTAATACAGAACTTGAAGGAGAGGTCAGATAAAGACAACCAGGCAGAGAACTGTAGAAACTGCGATAAGTAGCTTGCAACAGAACTTGGACACCATACAAAAGCTGGCTGTGGACTTTGAGAGATGGAGATAACTTGTCGCTGCTCTAGATGACACAAGACACGCAGGGCAGCGATTGCTCAGTCACTTAACTTGGTTTCTCTGTAGGCTGTGCTATAAATGCAGGCATTGTATCATTTGACAAGGAAACTGCAGGTTTATTTAATAACCAGAATGGCTGTCTTTGTAATACCCAGTTTGACCAGCCATTCTCCCTGATAACTACAAATTTTCCATGACAGCCCTCGTTATCTCGTTTATATTCACAGTATTTAAGCACACATCTTTTTCATGGGCGTCTGTGTGTTGTGTGATTACGGGTCTTTATTCTGTGTGTTGTGTGATTACGGGTCTTTATTCTGTGTGTTGTGTGATTACGGGTCTTTATTCTGTGTGTTGTGTGATTACAGGTCTTTATTCTGTGTGTTGTGTGATTACGGTCTTTATTCTGTGTGTTGTGTGATTACGGGTCTTTATTCTGTGTGTTGTGTGATTACGGGTCTTTATTCTGCAGCTCCTGACGAGGGTCTTTGACATCATGAGGGAGAAGAATCCAGACATGATCGCTGGCGAGAAAAAGAAGTTTGTCATGCGACCCCCGCAAGTCCTGAGAGTTGGTACCAGAAAAACATCCTTCGCAAATTTCGCAGATATTTGTAGATTGTAAGTAGCTAATTCAGTGTTCTGAGTACAGGAAATTTTTTATCCTAGAAGTTTTTGATTTGCTAATTGTAGGAACATGATGATCAAGTACTGGTCTTAATTTTGTAAGAGAAGATTGGTGTAAGATTTCTTTTTACGATAAAGCATATTAGAAATACAACATTAAAGGTCAAGGCACAAAGAATATATAACATCAGGAGAGGTCTTATATTTGTGTTGGGGATTGCTAGTTGAAGATAATTCTACAACATGATACAAGTTTTTATAGATTATGCAGTGACATTTAAGAGTATTTTGTGTGTTGTGTAGGTTAAAATAGTTGTAGCTTGTAGCAAATTGTATGTAACATTAGACTGTGATGTCATTGTCTATGATTGTAGCTTGTAGCAAATTGTAGACTGTGATGTAAATGTCTAAAGTATGTAGCATAGATTACAATTTAGAACATATTGTAAGTGTTCCAGTCTTAATATTTTAACTTTCAAACTTTCACAGATTACATAGACAGCCAAAACATGTCCTTGCTTTCTTGTTAGCAGAATTAGGAACCAGGTATGTAATACTTAATGTTAGCAAAGTTGGAAACAGATATGTAATACTTAATGTTAACAAAGTAATAACCAGGTATGTAATACTTAGTGTTAGCAAAGATAGAAACCAGGTATGTAATACTTAATGTTAGCAAAGTTGGAACCAGGTATGTAATATTTAATGTTAGCAAAGCTGGGCTATTGGCGAGATCTTCAGCTGCCGTGTGTGGAGCGGTGCTCCTCCCGGCCAGTGAAGAAATTTGCAAATGAGGTTGCCGCGCAGCATCACTGCGGAAAAGGTGGTAGAAAGGATAAAGCGAAGCAGACAGTCAAATCACGGCACTTCTGGTCTGGAGGTTGGCCACGTCCTGAGTGCAGTCATATCGGGTGAAATGCATGAACCGACTTGTCCCAGAGGTTAAGACACTGCTGGCGAGACTCTTCAAATGCCGCGCGTGGAGTGAAGCTCCTCCCGGTTAAGGAAGTGAATGCGGTAAAGAAATAAAGGTTGCTGTGCGGAGCCGATGGGAAAAGGTGGTGGAAAGTGAAGTTTAACCGTTATGTCCAGTAGTATCGCTACGAGAGCTATACCACGGCACCTCTGCTCTAGAGGCCAGCCACGTCCGAAATACACCTACATTGGTGAAACATGCCTAAACCGGCACACGCCAGGGGTGGAACTTGATGGCTAGACATGTCATGCCACCTCCGCTCTAGAGGTCGGTAACGCCTGATAAACACCCATACTGGTGAATTTTGCCTAAACCGGCTCATACCAGGGGTGAATCTTGAAGGCTATGCATGTCACAGTACCTCTGCCGTAGAGGTCGGTCCCGTCCCAAACACGCCCATACTGGGATAATGCCTAAACCGGCTCAACCCAGGGGTAGAAGTCACTAGTGGCGAGGATTCGTCCTCCTGGACAAAAGCTCCATCCTGGTCATAACTAGGAAGGGTAGCGGCCACGACTGCAAAATGCTGAAGTCGGAGACACTGGATCAGGGAAGTCTAGATAGGCAACCACCTCTCACCCGGCGGGGATGTTTGCGTATCCTAATCACGCTGAGGTTTTCCATTGAGAAAGTCCAACTCTGGCCTGGGTGGGCTACCGCCTCTCACCCAGCGGGGATGCACTGATATCCTAAACACGTCGAGGTCTTCCAGTGAGAAAGTCCAACCCTAGACTAAACTGGTGCAATGAAAACCACGGTGTCACGCAATCCCGCTTCCGAGACCCACCAAGAATACAGGCTAAAGCACTGATATACTCTGAACCCCTTGTGGTCCTCTCGTGGATCTCGTGTGGTCTATTTTGGACCACACAGGGGACCACGGGACCTAACGAGGACCACAGGCGTGAATTCAGTAGGTTCACAGTGCGGTTTTTGGTGGTAGAAGTGAACAAAGAAGAAGAAGAAGAAGAAGCAAAGCTGGAACCAGGTATGTAATACTTAATGTTAGCAAAGTTGGAACCAGGTATGTAATACTTAACTCTTTCCCTGCCACAGGCAAAAATGCGGACGTTCCACTTCTGCCAGATTAAAAGCACTGGTCTTGATATGTATAGTGGGCATAGTTGAAAACGTGAATGTGACAAAGTATTTGCACATTAAAAGTGTACGCATTATGTATCAAAATAACTGTAAATGTATGAAGATTTCATAAATGCAGAGTTTGTTTTAGGAAAATTGAAAAAGGAGAACACTTTTATTTGATGACTGTGTCCTACTCACCATCGGCTAAGTCTTGATCCTTACCATCAGCGATGTCCAGATCTACTTGTAGATCTATAGATGTGTGACATGCTCACTAAAATAATGCCTGAAATAACCTCCTAACTACTTCTCTAGTTCGGTTAATAGGTCTAGAGCTACTTGGGATACATTCACGAAGAGTGGCCTGGTCATAGGGCATGTCCGTATGCCTCTCTACATCACCAAAAATTGAAAATTCTCGATCAAAACATTGAATTTCACACTCGTTTCAAATCATGCTTTGAAGGTGACGAAAAGCGTCACTGGAAATGTGCAAATAAAATGTTTACAATAAAAAGTTACATCAGTTTTTAGTGAAACAAAGCATGGATCGCAGAATGCGACCTCTGGTAGGGTATGCATATACTGGAAGGATTGCAGATTGCGACCTTCAGCAGGGAAAAAGTTGATGTTAGCAAAGTTAGGAACCAGGTATGTAATACTTAGTGTTAGCAAAGATAGAAACCAGATGTGTAATACTCAGTGTTAGCAAAGATAGAAACCAGGCATGTAATTTTTAATGTTAGCAAAGTTAGGAACCAATTATGCAATACTTAATATTAGCAAAGTTATGAGCCAGTTATGTAATATTCAATGTTAGCAGAATTGGAGCCAGGTATGTAATAATTAGTGTTAGCCAATTTGAAACTGGGTATGTAATACTTAACTCTTTCCCTGCCATAGTCGATATCACGACAATTTCCCGTTAGTCTAGTGACTGCCGTGTTCGTTATAGCAATTTTGTTTCGTTGCAACGTAAAACTGTTGAAAAATTTTTTATTGTACATGATTTATCTGCGCATGTCTGGTAACCTTTCATAGTTCAGTCCAAAGCGTGGCTAACAACCGAGTGAAATCGATGTTTTACCGGAGAAATATCAGTATTTATTGAGATTTCGGAGGTATAAGGACATGTCCTATGACCCGACCACTGTTCCTGAATGTACCCCAAGTACATCTAGACCTATTAAATGGACTGGAGAAGTAGTTATAAGGTTATTTCAGATATTATTTTAGTGAGAATGCCACCACATGACGAGATTGAATGAAAATTTAAGTATATCTGGAAGTCGCCGATGGTAAACATTGTACACCTAGGCATCGCCGATGGGTAAACACTACACAAATATCCGCTAAAATCATCACATTACTTCTTTTTTTCCTAAAAAAAACTCTTCATTTATGAAATCTTCTTACATTTACAACTATTTTGATGCATAATATGTGTACTTTTAAAGTGGAAATACTTTGCAAATTCACTTTTACAACTATACCCCCTGTACATATCAAGACTCGCGTTCTTTTTCTGGGCATGGGAATACTCAGTGTTAGCAAAGATAGAAACCAGGCATGTAATTTTTAATGTTAGCAAAGTTAGGAACCAATTATGCAATACTTAATATTAGCAAAGTTATGAGCCAGTTATGTAATATTCAATGTTAGCAGAATTGGAGCCAGGTATGTAATAATTAGTGTTAGCCAATTTGAAACTGGGTATGTAATACTTAACTCTTTCCCTGCCATAGTCGATATCACGACAATTTCCCGTTAGTCTAGTGACTGCCGTGTTCGTTATAGCAATTTTGTTTCGTTGCAACGTAAAACTGTTGAAAAATTTTTTATTGTACATGATTTATCTGCGCATGTCTGGTAACCTTTCATAGTTCAGTCCAAAGCGTGGCTAACAACCGAGTGAAATCGATGTTTTACCGGAGAAATATCAGTATTTATTGAGATTTCGGAGGTATAAGGACATGTCCTATGACCCGACCACTGTTCCTGAATGTACCCCAAGTACATCTAGACCTATTAAATGGACTGGAGAAGTAGTTATAAGGTTATTTCAGATATTATTTTAGTGAGAATGCCACCACATGACGAGATTGAATGAAAATTTAAGTATATCTGGAAGTCGCCGATGGTAAACATTGTACACCTAGGCATCGCCGATGGGTAAACACTACACAAATATCCGCTAAAATCATCACATTACTTCTTTTTTTCCTAAAAAAAACTCTTCATTTATGAAATCTTCTTACATTTACAACTATTTTGATGCATAATATGTGTACTTTTAAAGTGGAAATACTTTGCAAATTCACTTTTACAACTATACCCCCTGTACATATCAAGACTCGCGTTCTTTTTCTGGGCATGGGAATAGTTAGTGTTAGTAGTATCAAGAATAAGATATTTAACACTTAATGTTAACATAAATGGGAGCCAAATATGCAACTGCTAATGTTAGCAGAGTTTGAAAGCTGATGTGTCAAGAGATAAAATGCTAGATGATTGGTAGAGATATGAATCGAGTTTGTTCTGCTCTGTTTAATGTTGGCAGAGCTGAGTGTAGAGGCAAATAAGCATATGTTGCTGCTGCACTGATGGCACAGTTGTTTGGGAGTGGTGACCCAGAACTATACCCGACTGTCCCAGCTATGGGTGTTGTGCTTACTGATCCTGTGAAGTGGGATTTGTTGTGTCAGTGATGATAGATTCACCCCATGATGACAAATGAAAGTGAAATTTTGCATTTTCTTCTCGTTTCAGTGGGTCAGTTGATGGCAACAATCAGTTGATCATCCGAGGCAAATACACACAGAAACAGATAGAAAATGTCTTGAGGAGATATATCAGTAAGTTTCACACGTAAATCTCCTTGCATATGAGTAAGTTTCATATAAATCTTTCTCCAGCATAGGAGTAAGTTTCATATAAATCTTTCTCCAGCATACGAGTAAGTTTCATATAAATCTTTCTCCAGCATACGAGTAAGTTTCATATAAATCTTTCTCCAGCATATGAGTAAGTTTCATATAAATCTTTCTCCAGCATATGAGTAAGTTTCATATAAATCTTTCTCCAGCATATGAGTAAGTTTCATATAAATCTTTCCCAGCATATGAGTAAGTTTCATATAAATCTTTCTCCAGCATATGAGTAAGTTTCATATAAATCTTTCTCCAGCATATGAGTAAGTTTCATATAAATCTTTCTCCAGCATATGAGTAAGTTTCATATAAATCTTTCTCCAGCATATGAGTAAGTTTCATATAAATCTTTCTTCAGCATATGAGTAAGTTTCATATAAATCTTTCTCCAGCATATGAGTAGGTTTCATATAAATCTTTCTCCAGCATGAGTAGGTTCCATATAAATCTTTCTCCAGCATGAGTAGGTTCCATATAAATCTTTCTCCAGCATGTGAATAAGTTCCATATAAATCTTTCTCCAGCGTATCAGCAATAAGTCTTTTGCTTTTTTTTGTTGCAGAGGAATATGTGACGTGTCACACGTGCAGATCTCGTGACACACTGCTTCAGAAGGACACTCGCCTGTTCTTCCTCCAGTGCGAGACGTGCGGCAGTCGTTGCTCTGTGACCAGCATCAAGACAGGTTTCCAGGCAGTCACGAGTAAAAGGGCCGCAATTCGAGCCAAGACAGCTTAAATTTTGGAGTTATTTCCTCTTGTTGATTGTTATGAGTGAGTGGTGTGAGAGGTTCTTGTTTTGATTAACAGCTGCTCTCCTCGGCCCACGCTGATATTGGTGGTGATGATGAGTATGATAATTGCTGGTGGTCATGATTTTCTGCACTCCCTCAGGCTAATGAAAATGGAAATACCTTTTGCGTTACCCTGTAGGATCGTAAAAGTGGTTGTAGTGGTTGTTGGGACAGAAAGTCGATTTATATCAGTTGAATAGTTTTTGTTAATGTGGGCACATTCTGGCACAAAAATAATTATTTTGAACAGAACCGCAGGCGAAACCATTTTTATTTGCAAACATTGCCATGATGAGGGTCGCGTCAAAATCTACCTCATTTTATCGAGTTGGTAAAACGGCACACAGAGATTAGCGTCTATATTCTCCTTGACCTTTTGGCACACTAGAGAGCGACGTGGTCAGCATCACGTCTGGCCAACTTTCCTTCTGCAGCTTCAGAAACTGGGAACTCGTTCATACAGTCGGGTGACTGAATCACCTCGGTCTGGGTTCGAACCATCGAACTGAGACATGAGTGCACTAACCAGTCTGACGTAGCAGCATATTTCTAGCAAGCCTTAACTGAGTACATCGATACTTGTTGTCATCATATGAAAGAGGAAAATATGCTGCGAGTTGATTGTTGGTTGTTAAGTTGTTTATGTATGAATGTCAAGTGCTTTGTTGTGAAATGTTATGCCATGAAATATCAGATGATATTTGTGTGACATTTATAGCATGTTGTGATGTCTTGATGTGTGGATGTTCATAGATTATGTGATGTGAGCTGGAATATGGCACTTTAATTAGTATTTGTGTCACTGATAATTGTTGTCTCTTTTCTAGCAACCTCTTTGTTCCCCACCCCCACAACTTGGCGTTCGAGTTTTATATTTCTTTAGTGTTTAGTGGAGTTTGTTCAGCTTGTGATGTATCGGAGATGCTGCTTGTCAGTTTCTGAGGCTAATCACAGGCATTGTCACTTCATGGTTTTGTGTTGTCTTTGTATCTCTGATCCAGGGTTTCTCAACCTGAGTTCTGTCAGAGATCGTGACTAAAAAAAAACCCCATTAAGAAACTTCTTTCTCCAGCATAGGAGTAAGTTTCATATAAATCTTTCTCCAGCATACGAGTAAGTTTCATATAAATCTTTCTCCAGCATACGAGTAAGTTTCATATAAATCTTTCTCCAGCATATGAGTAAGTTTCATATAAATCTTTCTCCAGCATATGAGTAAGTTTCATATAAATCTTTCTCCAGCATATGAGTAAGTTTCATATAAATCTTTCCCAGCATATGAGTAAGTTTCATATAAATCTTTCTCCAGCATATGAGTAAGTTTCATATAAATCTTTCTCCAGCATATGAGTAAGTTTCATATAAATCTTTCTCCAGCATATGAGTAAGTTTCATATAAATCTTTCTCCAGCATATGAGTAAGTTTCATATAAATCTTTCTTCAGCATATGAGTAAGTTTCATATAAATCTTTCTCCAGCATATGAGTAGGTTTCATATAAATCTTTCTCCAGCATGAGTAGGTTCCATATAAATCTTTCTCCAGCATGAGTAGGTTCCATATAAATCTTTCTCCAGCATGTGAATAAGTTCCATATAAATCTTTCTCCAGCGTATCAGCAATAAGTCTTTTGCTTTTTTTTGTTGCAGAGGAATATGTGACGTGTCACACGTGCAGATCTCGTGACACACTGCTTCAGAAGGACACTCGCCTGTTCTTCCTCCAGTGCGAGACGTGCGGCAGTCGTTGCTCTGTGACCAGCATCAAGACAGGTTTCCAGGCAGTCACGAGTAAAAGGGCCGCAATTCGAGCCAAGACAGCTTAAATTTTGGAGTTATTTCCTCTTGTTGATTGTTATGAGTGAGTGGTGTGAGAGGTTCTTGTTTTGATTAACAGCTGCTCTCCTCGGCCCACGCTGATATTGGTGGTGATGATGAGTATGATAATTGCTGGTGGTCATGATTTTCTGCACTCCCTCAGGCTAATGAAAATGGAAATACCTTTTGCGTTACCCTGTAGGATCGTAAAAGTGGTTGTAGTGGTTGTTGGGACAGAAAGTCGATTTATATCAGTTGAATAGTTTTTGTTAATGTGGGCACATTCTGGCACAAAAATAATTATTTTGAACAGAACCGCAGGCGAAACCATTTTTATTTGCAAACATTGCCATGATGAGGGTCGCGTCAAAATCTACCTCATTTTATCGAGTTGGTAAAACGGCACACAGAGATTAGCGTCTATATTCTCCTTGACCTTTTGGCACACTAGAGAGCGACGTGGTCAGCATCACGTCTGGCCAACTTTCCTTCTGCAGCTTCAGAAACTGGGAACTCGTTCATACAGTCGGGTGACTGAATCACCTCGGTCTGGGTTCGAACCATCGAACTGAGACATGAGTGCACTAACCAGTCTGACGTAGCAGCATATTTCTAGCAAGCCTTAACTGAGTACATCGATACTTGTTGTCATCATATGAAAGAGGAAAATATGCTGCGAGTTGATTGTTGGTTGTTAAGTTGTTTATGTATGAATGTCAAGTGCTTTGTTGTGAAATGTTATGCCATGAAATATCAGATGATGTTTGTGTGACATTTATAGCATGTTGTGATGTCTTGATGTGTGGATGTTCATAGATTATGTGATGTGAGCTGGAATATGGCACTTTAATTAGTATTTGTGTCACTGATAATTGTTGTCTCTTTTCTAGCAACCTCTTTGTTCCCCACCCCCACAACTTGGCGTTCGAGTTTTATATTTCTTTAGTGTTTAGTGGAGTTTGTTCAGCTTGTGATGTATCGGAGATGCTGCTTGTCAGTTTCTGAGGCTAATCACAGGCATTGTCACTTCATGGTTTTGTGTTGTCTTTGTATCTCTGATCCAGGGTTTCTCAACCTGAGTTCTGTCAGAGATCGTGACTAAAAAAAAAACCCCATTAAGAAACTTCTTGCACAATCCTAGGACTTTGCTACATGTTTTTTGTCCGAGACAGGTTGGTTAAGAAAGGGATTCTTAGTTCTACAAGTAGCTTTTTTGTCTGAGACAGGTTGGTTAAGAAAGGGATTCTTAGTTCTACAAGTATCTTTTTTGTCCAAGACAGGTTGGTTAAGAAAGAGATTCTTAGTTCTACAAGTAGCTTTTTTTGTCTGAGACAGGTTGGTTAAGAAAGGGATTCTTAGTTCTACAAGTAGCTTTTTTGTCCGAGACAGGTTGGTTAAGAAAGGGATTCTTAGTTCTACAAGTATCTTTTTTGTCCAAGACAGGTTGGTTAAGAAAGAGATTCTTAGTTCTACAAGTAGCTTTTTTTGTCTGAGACAGGTTGGTTAAGAAAGAGATTCTTAGTTCTACAAGTATCTTTTTTGTCCAAGACAGGTTGGTTAAGAAAGAGATTCTTAGTTCTACAAGTAGCTTTTTTTGTCTGAGACAGGTTGGTTAAGAAAGAGATTCTTAGTTCTACAAGTAGCTTTTTTTGTCTGAGACAGGTTGGTTAAGAAAGAGATTCTTAGTTCTACAAGTAGCTTTTTTGTCCAAGACAGGTTGGTTAAGAAAGAGATTCTTAGTTCTACAAGTATCTTTTTTGTCAGAGATCGTGACTAAAAAAAAAACCCCATTAAGAAACTTCTTGCACAATCCTAGGACTTTGCTACATGTTTTTTGTCCGAGACAGGTTGGTTAAGAAAGAGATTCTTAGTTCTACAAGTATCTTTTTTGTCCAAGACAGGTTGGTTAAGAAAGAGATTCTTAGTTCTACAAGTAGCTTTTTTTGTCTGAGACAGGTTGGTTAAGAAAGGGATTCTTAGTTCTACAAGTATCTTTTTTGTCCAAGACAGGTTGGTTAAGAAAGAGATTCTTAGTTCTACAAGTAGCTTTTTTGTCCAAGACAGGTTGGTTAAGAGATTCTTAGTTCTACAAGTAGCTTTTTTTGTCTGAGACAGGTTGGTTAAGAAAGAGATTCTTAGTTCTACAAGTAGCTTTTTTGTCCAAGACAGGTGGTTAAGAAAGAGATCTTAGTTCTACAAGTAGCTTTTTTGTCTGAGACAGGTTGGTTAAGAAAGGGATTCTTAGTTCTACAAGTATCTTTTTTGTCCAAGACAGGTTGGTTAAGAAAGAGATTCTTAGTTCTACAAGTAGCTTTTTTTGTCTGAGACAGGTTGGTTAAGAAAGAGATACAAGTATCTTTTTTGTCCAAGACAGGTTGGTTAAGAAAGAGATTCTTAGTTCTACAAGTAGCTTTTTTTGTCTGAGACAGGTTGGTTAAGAAAGGGATTCTTAGTTCTACAAGTATCTTTTTTGTCCAAGACAGGTTGGTTAAGAAAGAGATTCTTAGTTCTACAAGTAGCTTTTTTTGTCTGAGACAGGTTGGTTAAGAAAGAGATACAAGTATCTTTTTTGTCCAAGACAGGTTGGTTAAGAGATTCTTAGTTCTACAAGTAGCTTTTTTTGTCTGAGACAGGTTGGTTAAGAAAGAGATTCTTAGTTCTACAAGTAGCTTTTTTTGTCTGAGACAGGTTGGTTAAGAAAGAGATTCTTAGTTCTACAAGTATCTTTTTTGTCCAAGACAGGTTGGTTAAGAAAGAGATTCTTAGTTCTACAAGTAGCTTTTTTTGTCTGAGACAGGTTGGTTAAGAAAGAGATTCTTAGTTCTACAAGTATCTTTTTTGTCCAAGACAGGTTGGTTAAGAAAGAGATTCTTATTTCTACAAGTATCTTTTTTGTCTGAGACAGGTTGGTTAAGAAAGGGATTCTTAGTTCTACAAGTATCTTTTTTGTCCAAGACAGGTTGGTTAAGAAAGAGATTCTTAGTTCTACAAGTAGCTTTTTTTGTCTGAGACAGGTTGGTTAAGAAAGAGATTCTTAGTTCTACAAGTAGCTTTTTTTGTCTGAGACAGGTTGGTTAAGAAAGAGATTCTTAGTTCTACAAGTATCTTTTTTGTCTGAGACAGGTTGGTTAAGAAAGAGATTCTTAGTTCTACAAGTAGCTTTTTTGTCCAAGACAGGTTGGTTAAGAAAGAGATTCTTAGTTCTACAAGTATCTTTTTTGTCTGAGACAGGTTGGTTAAGAAAGAGATTCTTAGTTCTACACAAGAGAAACCTGCTCTTGTACAAGCTGTATACCGCAGACCATGCGTGATTAACATTTTGTATATTATACATTTATTATTATTCTTTGTTGGCAGTGGTGGCCTTGACTGGATCAGTTGATCAGTGTTGGCTTTGGTTCAGATCTCGATGCAAATATGGAAAGAACAATAATTCCATAAGAACATTTAATTTTCGTTGATGTTTGTGAAGTGTTTTACTTTTAAAATGTGAGCATAAAGTAGCACCTGTTGTGTTGAGAAGACCGGTGTTTCAAAAAAGTACTTCATAGAAAGTGAAAGACGATCACTGCCATTTTTCTATCTCCTTTCTTTTTCAGGGCCGGCTAGCGTAGTGGTTAGAGCACTCGTCTAGCAACCAAATGGTCGAGGGTTCGAATCCCCAGCTGAGCGGGATTTTTTTTCCGACCAATACGGCCCTGAGGTCGACCCAGCCTCGTAAAATGGGTACCAGAGAAAATCTGGGAAGTAAAGGCAGCGAGGAAAGGAACTGGTCACCCTACCTCACACGCTGATGACCCAGCATAATGAGGTCTCTAACGCTTCACCCCCTACGGCATTTGAAATGCTATGGGACTATCTTTACTTTTTTACTTTTTCTTTTTCAATTTTCCAGTGATAGTCAGGTTCTCCTGTCTTCTTGTGTCATGTTCAGAGAATATTTATCTTTGTCTTTTATATCTGACTAATCAATGTTTTACAACATCGAACTCTTGAGAACTTACTTCATGTGTTGTCTTGTTTGTCTAGGGAATATTTTCCGTCTTCCTCCAAAACCCACATCTCCACATTTTATTTGTCACTTCAAAAAAAAAAAAAACAGTTCACATTGTGTTCGCTGGGTTGTAAATCTCATGCCTGTTTTTGTACTGCGAGGATGCCACTTTGACTCGGCTTATCAGAGACTTATCCATTGCTGAGGTTTTCATTAGATGCACCTAATGTTAGCATCACATGTATGGTCCAGATTTATGAAGCAAGAATGGCTGTTACCTACTAGGGTGGGCGTGTGTATGCACCACCTGGCATCTTTCCGTTGAGTGCAGTTTTGTCTTCTTACATTATTTGGCGTTTTAACCTCAGACTGTTATATTGGTGTATTGTGAATGTATCTTTATGTATGTGAAAAGATATGCAGATCTGTGCTGTTAGATTCTGTTTTTGTGTACACTGTAGTGATAATGAATTATGTACACTGCTACTTTTGTTTTAATAAACAATATATGTATAAAAACAGTGACAGCATCACACAGAGGATTTCTGTACTGTTGTGATGGTTTTTGCATACACATTTGTGAGAAATCATTTTAAGTTTGTGAATTATGAAAAATATCAAAGCGAATGAATCCAGGCAGATTTTTTATTTCATCAGCGACGATTTCACTGCTGCATTTTAAAAAGTCTTTGTATAGACCAGATTCTGTAAAGTGTTGGGCTGAAACATTGTTCAGTCGTGTACTGAGAAACATCCAACTGGCATAGTGTTTGTGTTCCAAAAATAGTACCTAATTTATAAACCGATAAAGTGAGCTTTCACAGCAGTGATAAAGTGATAAATTTTGAAATGTAGAGAAATGGGTCCATCTTTTGTGTTGCAGATTGATTTCTTCTGGGCACTGATCTTATTATATGTCAGATCATGCACACATACACATATCTTAGAGTGAACATAGGACCACACACACACCTAATAGTTTTATTGAAAACTGGACTTTATGCAGGCCCCTGTAATCCCGGGAAGAGACAGTTACTAGAGCAGTGAAAACTTTATGGGAAAAGGACTGGATTCTTTCCTGTTTCTGAACAAGAGTATCAAACCTGTGCTGATCAAAGCGGAGTTGTGGATCTGAGTAAAAAAAAAAACCATGAGGTTACTAAAGACAAATGTGCAGCATCCTTATGACCCCCAAACCTGAATGCAGGAAAAACTTGTATAAATCCCACTTTCTGCTTTCATATGAACCTCTGTGTGTGTCTGAGAAAGGTAAACACACCGGGTCCTTTGTCTCAAGTCCTGAAGATCTTTGTCTTCTTACAGCCCATGGACAGAAGTCTGTGGAGATTGTCTGCAGTCATATTCTGAAGTGTGCTCTTTGGCCAGTGACTGATGTATTTATTTGATGCTTGTTAACTGCAGAAACCACATGGTGGTGGTGGATCTCCCTGTTGCTCCAGGCTAGAAGATCTTGGCAGCTGATGACACAGTGAATAATTTGACTGTCCTTTGTGGTTGTTCAGGTTTGGAACATTGGTAGTTTTTGAACTGTGAGATGTTGTGGAAGCAGTTTTATTTGTAGTTCATCAAATCTGGGGCATTTGAAATGTTCTGCTGTTTCCATTATAACAGTGTCTGCAATTTAAACTATGGCTTTTCTTGATTTTGTTCAAGTGTTTAAGGAGATATGGTTTGTTTGTAGCCTGAAAATGATGCTTTGTCTGTTTAGATTGTACGATTCATCACATGTATCAGGTTTGTCTCATGTGTTTGTACAAGCTTACCCAGTATTCCCTCTCGCTCACTGGTTCTGCCATTTTCTTTTCTTTGGTGATGTCTTGAAGAAGTTGCTTGACTGTGTGGTAGGATACATCTTTGGTTGGAACCATTATGCACTCTGTCTGGCAGTAGGATCCACACGAGAGAAAACAGATACAGAACACAAGTTTTTCTGGGCATGTTAAGCCTGCTAGAATCAGTAGTAACATATTCCGCATATCTTTAAATTTCTTTTTTATTGTATTTATGCCTGTTTTATGCATGGATAATGGCCCCTCACTGACATTCAGAGAGAGCTGTGAAAGCTGAATATGACCAGAACTGTATGAATGTTCTGCTACATCATGTAGCAGATATTTTCATGTCCTGTCATACAATACAAATACTCATGTCCTGGACCTTCGCAGGGGCTGCTGTTATATATATATATAATATATATATAATGCACCAGAATGTACAAACTAATAGATGATCATGAAATACATGCTGATAGCATAAGACTGCAGGTTCCTGGGTGTATATTTTGGTTGTCTTTGTCCTACTGTCCTGTATTACTATCACTTTTTCTGGTTCTCTGTTGTGTTACTGTTCTGTTTTTCTGATTCTCTTCGCGTTACTGTCTTGTCTTACTGTCTCCATTTCTGGTTTTCTCAGTGTTATTGTATTACTCTTTTTTCTTTTTCTTTCTAGTTCTGTTTGTCCTGCTATTCAGTTTTGTTTTCTCTGTTACTGTCCTGTATTACTGTTTTTTTTTTATTGGTGGTTATCCTAGTGGTGCATCCACTTCTCTGGTTCTCACCATTTTCTGCTTCTTTGTGTGTTGCCATCTCTTCTTTGCACTGATCTCATTTGTTGGTTCATGCACTCATACGCATAGCTTACAGTGAACATAGGACTACACCCTAGATCTCTCACAAATGTCAGTTCTAAAACAAAACAGATTTTGAGTGGAAAACAAAATATTTAATGTTTACAGGTAGCACAAAACAAAAGTCCAGAATGCTCTAAGCTGAATGTGTGCAAACACTTAAGGAACTCCAACATCCAAATTGATTATATTAAAAAAAAAAAACCTAAGTTAATGGACTTTGGAAAGTATTAATGCAAGTCTGAACTGACATTTAAATTAACATCTGTGAATAAACATGAAAGTTAAACTTATAATCAGTGATAGAATCTACACTTTATATAATTATAACCACTAAGTCGAAAGTAACAAATAATGGAGGGAACATAAAGTTAGTTCTGACTTGGCAGTATAGAACTGCAGCCACAAAATTTATTTAAACAGACCTCACAATTATTGTGAAAATAGGGTGTCGTCTTTATCTAGTGTGTGTGTAGCAAGTAACTTTGTTTTGCTGAATGTGTGGATCATATGAAAGATAAATTTGTTCATGATCAACATTCAGTCCGTTAAGTGTGTAATATACATATAATAAACTGTTGTTGAATTATGGTGTAAAGATGTGGGCAATCACAAACCAGGTGGCCGAGTGGTTAGACCTTTGGTCTAATAATCTGGTGGTAGCTGGTTTCAAGTCCCAGAGGTAAGGAACTTATCCAGGTACCACTACATCAAAAAGGTCCTGGGGTCCACCCTGCCTCTAAAAATGGGTACCAGAGAAATCTAGGAAGGTAAAGCAGCCAGGTGTGATACTGACCATATCGCACTTTCATGTGCCGAAGGTCTTGGAAATACGGGCCTAACACCGTATTCCCCAATATGCCTTAATGACACAGAAACGAGGATTGTACATTTTTACCAATCACAACCGAACCAGGGATACAAATTTAACAGATGATAGTGTACTAACAGTGGAGAACAAAAGCAGCACACAGACATCACTAGATGTAGATGAAGGTTAAAGGACTCGCCCCCTAAATAGCACAGAAACCGTGGTCATACCATGCATGAGCTCACCTGAAAGTTAAAGTACAAGGAACAACCTAGCGACAAGTGCAAACATCTAAATATCTGGACACCTGAGTAAGAATCTTATCTGAGATCCACTTCAGAAATCAAGAACAGAATGTGCCAAACCATGAAAAGTGATGAGTATTTTGTGTAATCCATCTCAATGACTGATATATATATATAGTGAATTTTAAACAAGGTTTCTTTAGAAAGGCGTTCACAAAACCACGGACAGTTAAGATGTCAAACAAGGAGTGCTGAAGAAAAAAAAAAAAAGACAGTATTAAAAAAAAGCAATTTAAACATTGAAAAAAAAAAAAAAACCAAAACAATCAGAGAAGTGGAGGACTTGAAAACATCCTAACAGGTAAGATAAATGGGAAGAGAAGCAGGTGAAGCCCAAGGGAGAAGATCATGGAGATTTTAACACAGGGATTCTCAAAGTGTAGGCGAGCAACTCTCTATGCCAGGAATTTTTTTTTTTATGTTCATGGAAACTCCATTTCAATATTTTCAATGTTAAAGAATGTATAATGTGAAACGCCTCCCAGGATGAAGATTTAAGAGGGAGGGTTTGGGACCTGAGATGTTGAAAATCTCTGAATGTGCTCATATGCAGTGGTTTTTTAAAATTATAATTTGGAAATGAAGTTGTCAATTTGCTGTTTCAAGACTGCGAGTAAATTTTGAATCCAACATCTGACCTCAATATTCTGATGTTTTACAGCAAACTTTCATACAAGTTTCACATGTGATGGTGGTGGTGTGTGAGTGCGTGCTTTCTGGAAACCTATAAAAGCCCTTCTTCTTCTACTATCTCCCTGAAACTGCGAGCTGGTGTTTTCTGCAGCTGAAGCACTGAAGATGTCCGAGGGCCAACATCATCTCACTTTGGAGCGGATTATGGTGGATATTTTTTTTTTTTTTTAGTCCTTGAGTGGAGTTGAAAGGATTTAATGAAAATGAATCAAACTAGTTTAAGAGAAGCCAAGAGTTAATGAAAACAAGCTGGTTTCAGAGAAGCCAAGAGTTAATGAAAACGAATCGAGCTAGCTTCAGAGAAGCCAAGATTTAATGAAAATGAATCAAGCTGGTTTCAGAGAAGCCAAGATTTAATGAAAACGAATCAAGTCGGTTTCAGAGAAGGCAAGATTTAATGAAAACGAATCAAACTGGCTTCAGAGAAGCCAAGAGCCACAGTGGAATTTAGAGGCCGAGTTTCAAATCTCCAACTGTAGCGTAGCAACCCTTCTGAGATGAAGCTATCAATGTCCATAGAAGTATTTTTTTTTTTTTTTGCCTGATGAAAGCACCAGCCAGGAAAGTTGTTACCTTTCTGGTGTGCCTAGACCAGTGGTTCTCAACCCATGGGGCATGGCCCAAAGGTGGGGCTTGACAGGGAGTATTGTGGGCCGCGCTGATGTCTCAAAGCAGCAAAAAAAAAAAAAAAAATAGAAAAAAAGTAGATACAATAAAAAATTATTTCACATTTTTCATGCAGTTCATAGGAGCAGACTGCACGGATGCAAGCCGCAGAATTGTAGGTCGCTTTATTAGTAAATGAAAAGAACTTTTGTGTAGCAACGAATATGCAGTTAAATATGTAGAGAAAATATATACTTTATAAAATTAGATTTATACCTTGCACATATAAAGCATTTTATTAGTGGGTCACAAAAATGTCTGACTTTTAAATGTGGGCTGTGCAGCAAAAGGGTCTGAGAATATACAAAATAAAGGGGAAGAGCAGAGAAAGACACACAGAACAAAATAAAACTCTTGTGATTTGGCAGAGGAACGAGCGGTTGGGACAATGTAACAAAGACAGTGTTTATTATCCCCCGGTGTAAAGCTATGTCCGATTCCCCTGTCTCGTGTTGTGTAGGTTCTGCTCTTCCCTGCTCAAGGCTAACATAACAACCTATTTAAGAGAAACACGTGAATGTTGCGCCCATGTGTGGAACAGTGACAGTTTGCTGAAAAGTTTAGCCTTTCTGAGTCTACCAAGATGTGATGGCTACATTTAGTAAGCACAAACTTATGTTTGTTTTGTACAATATACACATGCTTCTTCTTCTTCTTTGAGTGGCCGCTGAATTCAGCAGCTTCCTGAGCCACTGAGGCTCACTGTAGCAGACAAGACATGTTTCCATTCCTCTCTGTTCTTCATCTTTTCTTCTCTCCAGTCCTCTCTGTTCTTCATCTTTTCTTCTCTCCAGTCCTCTCTGTTCTTCATCTTTTCTTGCCTGTTCTTGATTCAAAGAGAGCACATACCTTTTTTTAGGTTGTCTCGCCATCACTGTCATATCTTCTTCTAGGTTGTCTCATCATCAATGTCATATCTTCTAGGTTGTCTTGCCATCACTGTGATATCTTCTTCTAGGTTGTCTCATCATCAATGTCATATCTTCTAGGTTGTCTCGCCATCACTGTCATATCTTCTTTTAGGTTGTCTCATCATCAATGTCATATCTTCTAGGTTGTCTTGCCATCACTGTGATATCTTCTTCTAGGTTGTCTCACCATCACTGTTACATCTTCTTCTAAGTTGTCTTGCCATCATTGTCATATCTTCTTCTAAGTTGTCTCGCCATCATTGTCATATCTTCTTCTACGTTGTCTTGCCATCATTGTCATATCTTCTTCTAAGTTGTCTCGCCATCATTGTCATATCTTCTTCTAAGTTGTCTTGCCATCACTGTGATATCTTCTTCTATGTTGTCTCACCATCACTGTTACATCTTCTTCTAAGTTGTCTCGCCATCAATGTCATATCTTTTATGTTGTCTCACCATCACTGTCATATCTTCTTCTAGGTTGTCTCGCCATCACTATCATATCTTCTCCTAGGTTGTCTCGTCATCACTGTCATATCTTCTCCTAGGTTGTCTCGCCATCACTGTCATATCTTCTTCTAGGTTGTCTTGCCATCACTGTCATATCTTCTTCTAGGTTGTCTCGCCATCAGTGTCATATCTTCTTCTAAGTTGTCTCGCCATCACTGTCATATCTTCTTCTAGGTTGTCTCGCCATCACTGTCATATCTTCTTCTAAGTTGTCTGGCCATTGTTGTCTATATCTACCTCTTGGTCTCTCACCTTTCATTACTTCTTTATAGTCCATCTTTGCTTGTCTTCTAGTACAGACAACTTAAACAAGAAACAGGAAATTACCAGCTAGAATAAACTCAAAAACAGCCAAAAGATTACACCCAAACCCAGTTCTCTGCTGACACTGTCCTTGGTGCAAAACTCTCTACACGTGACTACAGAAAAAAGGTCAGAATTCACAGAAAACAAAAATATCTAAAAAAAAAAAAACATTCTAAAAATGTAAAGAATAAGTTGCTTTCACATATACTGTTTTTTTTTTTTCCACTGCAGTTTTCTGAAAGGTTTCTTAATCTGTGATCTAGAAAAGCCATCTTGAAAGTTTTATTTCTACAGCTAATCTAATCTCTGTCACACACAGCATAACTTTACAACATCAAAACACCTCCCCCCCCCCCCTTTCCAAAAACAAAAACAAAAACAAACAAAAAACTGGTCAAGCCACTCTCTTATCTTGATATACTTACTTCACTTTGTCTTAGACAATATTTCTATCTTCTTGTCTCTTCTCTACAACACCCGCATCCCCTCCATACCAACATCATCATGTGCAAACATACAGTGGAAAAAAAGAGCTATCTTCTACAACAGCAGAGGTTTTCAAGTTTTCTAAACATGCACATAGTCAACGTCAACAGTAGAATATGATAATCTCATGTCTTTTGTTTTTGATGTGTGTCTGTTCTCTGAAGATAAGACTCTGCTTGTTGTCTGTTCTCTGAAGATAAGACTCTGCTTGTTGTCTGTTAATTGGGGGGATGGGACCTGTGTTCAGATCTTACTGCCTGGCTGCAAATTTTTTCTTGTACTTGAGGTCAATAAAGGTCGTCTGGGCTTTCTTCTCCAGCTGGGCCAACTCAGAGACGGTCGGGGCCAGAAAATCCACGTGGCCTTTATACATGCTTCCTGTGAACACAGGTGAGATATCAGACAGGTTAGAAATCAGCCAGGTGAGAGATTAGGTAGGTGAGATATCAGACAGGTTAGAAATCAGCCAGGTGAGAGATCAGACGGGTTAGAAATCAGCCAGGTGAGAGATCAGACAGGTTAGAGATCAGCCAGGTGAGAGATTAGACAGGTTAGAAATCAGCCAGGTGAGAGATTAGGTAGGTGAGAGATCAGACGGGTTAGAAATCAGCCAGGTGAGAGATCAGACGGGTTAGAAATCAGCCAGGTGAGAGATTAGACAGGTTAGAAATCAGCCAGGTGAGAGATTAGACAGGTTAGAAATCAGCCAGGTGAGAGATTAGACAGGTTAGAAATCAGTCAGGTGAGAGATCATGATACAGGGAAGACATCACGAGTCAGGTGAGATACAACATGGAATAAATCAACGAGAAATCATGAACTCTCTCTCTCTCTGAACCTTAAGTGCCCAGGGCACATGGGGCTTCCACAAGGGTTTTCCACAAATGCCTGTCCTTCGCCTTTTTTTCTGCTCTTGCCCAGGTGAGCCCTCTATTGCTCAACATCCTTTCTGTTGTTCTTCTCCATGTCTCTTTTGGTCTACCCTTACTTCTGTTCCCCTGTGGTGTCCATCTTAGTGCTATTTTTGGTAGTGAGTTGTCAGTCATTCGGACCACATGTCCCAACCATCGCCAGCGTCTTTCCTCAATAATTGTTATCAGTGGCTTCATCTGCATTTCTGCCAATAAGATGTTATTTCTTATGGTGTTTGGCCAAAATATTTTTCTAATTCTTCGTAAACATTTAGTCTGGAAAGAATTCAACTAGTTTTCTATGGTTTTGGTGATTTTCCAGCATTCACTTCCATAGAGTAGTACACTTAGAACATTAAATATCCTGATTTTCATATTTATGCTTAGTTTTTTTGATTTCCATATAGTCTACAGCATTGCAAAAGCCTGGTTTGCTCTAGTAAGTCTGCTGTTGATGTCCTCTGTGCTGTCTCCATTTTCTACTACTCTCCTGCCAAGGTATACAAATTCGTTGACCTCCTCCACTAACTTGCTATCTACTCTGAGTACATTTCTGTTGTTCACATTTTGCTTCATTAACTTTGTCTTTCCTACGTTGATCTTTAGTCCTATGTTGTTTGCATTCTGAGTTAGCTTGTTTATTTTATCTTGCATATCTTTGTGACTGCTTGATAATAGACAAATGTCGTCCGCAAAGTCAAGGTCCTCCAGCACTGTGTCAAGGGTCCATTGTAATCCTCTGCGTTTGTCTGATGTTGCCTCCTTCATTAACCAGTCTACTGCCAAGATAAATAATGTTGGTGATAGTACACATTCCTGTTTCACTCCTGTTTGTACCCTAAAGCTGCTGGAGGTATGTTCTCCACAGATCACTTTGCACTGAAAACCCTCATATAGGGCTTTGATTACATTTACTATCTTGTGGGGGAGGCCATGCCATCTTAGGATTTTCCACAGTGCATCTCTGATGACACTGTCAAAGGCTTTCTCAAAATCTATGAATAATGCATATGCTGTGCTATGCCATTCATTTGCCTGTTCTAATATTTGTCTAAGTACAAATATGTGGTCTATGCATGATCTTCCTTTCCTAAATCCTGCCTGCTCTTTCCGAAGTTTTTCCTCAAGTGTTGGTACAATTCTGTTGATGATTATTCTGCAAAATACTTTACTGGTGAGTGGCAGTAGGGTAATGCCTCTCCAGTTCCCGCAATCTCTGAGGTCACCCTTCTTTGGTAGTTTTACTGTAAGTCCGGTTTTCCACTCATCTGGGGCTTTTTCTAGATCCCAAATTTGTTGTAATATCTGGCAAAGTTGTTTTGGTGTTTCTGTTTCTTCTGCTTTCAACATCTCAGCAGTCACTTCATCTTCACCTGGTGCCCTGTCTGATTTTAGCTTCTTTATCGCCTCCTTTACTTCACTTATTGTTATTGGTCCTGTATTGATGTTTAGTTCCATTTTTGCTTCAGGTATGTCTATTGTCTGTGCTGCCTGTGTTCTGTTTAGTAGGGTGTTAAAGTGTTCCCTCCATCTTTCAATTTTTTCTCTTTCTCCACTGACCAGTTGTCCTTTTTGTGTCCTTACTGCACTTTCATATCTTGTGTTGAAGTTACCTGTCATCTGCTTTGTGATTTTATGTACGGTTTTCATGTCATTTGTATATGCTGCTTTCTCTGCTGCTTCTGCTAAGTTGTCATAGTATTGGCGTTTATCTTGACGGCATGATTCCTTCACTTCTTTGTCTTTTTGTGCATAATTACTTAAAAATTGTTCTTTAAGCCGTTGTGATTTGGTGTTCAGTAATTTTCTCTTGATTTCTTTTCTTTGCTCTATCTTTTCCCATGTGGTCTTGCTTATCCATTCCTCTTTTCTCCATTTCCGATATCCAAGCACCTCTTTTGCTGTTTCCTGTAGAGTTTTATTGAATTCTAATATGGACATTTCTGCTTCGTCTTGTAGGACACTGAAGCGGTTCTTAAGTACTATTGAGAATTCATTTCTTGTTTGCTGGTCTTTCAGTTTTCTTGTATCAAAACGTATCTTTCTGTGTTCTCCGATTTTGGCTTTCCTTAATTTTAGTTTTAATTTTGCTACCAGAAGGTTGTGATCACTTCCTACATCTGCTCCTTTCCTTGCTCGCACATCTTGTAGTGACCGTTTCCACTTGTTGTTTATTAGTATGTGATCGATTTGGTTTTCTGTGGTTTTATCTGGTGACCTCCAAGTCACCTTATGGATGTTTTTATGTTGGAAAATTGTTCCTCCGATGGTCATCATGTTTTCTTCACAGAAAATGCACAGTCTTTCTCCATTTTCATTTATTTCTCCAATTCCTTCTCTTCCCATGATTTTTCTTCTATCTTCATTTCCTTCACCTACTTTTGCACTGAAGTCGCCCAAGATGAGTAGCATATCATGCTTGGGTATTGTTTCTACTGTGGCTTGGAGGCTGTTGTAAAAATCTTCTTTTAATTCCTCTTCACCTGCTTCTGTTGGTGCATAACAAACTATAATAGACAGCTTCGTGAATCTTGAGTTGAAGCGTGCATATAATAATCTCTCATTTATTGGGGTCCATTTCAGCAATGCTCTTGATGCTTCTTTTGTTATAATCAATGCTACTCCTCCTTCATGAAGATCTTCTTTACCTGACCATATTATTGTATCTTCTGTGTGCTGTGTTGTTAATTTCCTTCTGCCTTGTCCTGTCCATCTTGCTTCTTGTATTCCTAGTATGTCTAGTTTGTATCTGTGCATTTCCTTGATGGTTTGTGCTAGTTTTCCAGTCCCCTGGTTTAGTGTTCTTACATTCCAGCTGCCTATTTGCATCTTGTGTTTAGGTTCCAGGAGGTCTGCAGTCGGGCTGGGGACTTCCAGTGGCTGGCTTTCATCCACAACCTTCATGGGCTCAGTTTCCTGATACGCATTTCTGCTTCGTCTTGTAGGACACTGAAGCGGTTCTTAAGTACTATTGAGAATTCATTTCTTGTTTGCTGGTCTTTCAGTTTTCTTGTATCAAAACGTATCTTTCTGTGTTCTCCGATTTTGGCTTTCCTTAATTTTAGTTTTAATTTTGCTACCAGAAGGTTGTGATCACTTCCTACATCTGCTCCTTTCCTTGCTCGCACATCTTGTAGTGACCGTTTCCACTTGTTGTTTATTAGTATGTGATCGATTTGGTTTTCTGTGGTTTTATCTGGTGACCTCCAAGTCACCTTATGGATGTTTTTATGTTGGAAAATTGTTCCTCCGATGGTCATCATGTTTTCTTCACAGAAAATGCACAGTCTTTCTCCATTTTCATTTATTTCTCCAATTCCTTCTCTTCCCATGATTTTTCTTCTATCTTCATTTCCTTCACCTACTTTTGCACTGAAGTCGCCCAAGATGAGTAGCATATCATGCTTGGGTATTGTTTCTACTGTGGCTTGGAGGCTGTTGTAAAAATCTTCTTTTAATTCCTCTTCACCTGCTTCTGTTGGTGCATAACAAACTATAATAGACAGCTTCGTGAATCTTGAGTTGAAGCGTGCATATAATAATCTCTCATTTATTGGGGTCCATTTCAGCAATGCTCTTGATGCTTCTTTTGTTATAATCAATGCTACTCCTCCTTCATGAAGATCTTCTTTACCTGACCATATTATTGTATCTTCTGTGTGCTGTGTTGTTAATTTCCTTCTGCCTTGTCCTGTCCATCTTGCTTCTTGTATTCCTAGTATGTCTAGTTTGTATCTGTGCATTTCCTTGATGGTTTGTGCTAGTTTTCCAGTCCCCTGGTTTAGTGTTCTTACATTCCAGCTGCCTATTTGCATCTTGTGTTTAGGTTCCAGGAGGTCTGCAGTCGGGCTGGGGACTTCCAGTGGCTGGGTTTCATCCACAACCTTCATGGGCTCAGTTTCTTGATACGCATTTCTCCTTCCACCTGCATTTGTTTTTTCCCTTGCTTCTGTTTCTGTAGCAGTCTGATAGTTTTTTTTTACCAGATAGGGTTGCTGGCCCTATGCCGAACCCTCCTTAGTCATCTTTTACGATCATGCGTGGTAGGGTACAGTGGTCCTACTCTTTGCAGATCCCGGGTACCACACGGGGGAAATCATGAACTACAGAATATAAACCATCGTCTAGTTCCTCGTCCTCATCAAACACTGAGGAGAATCAGGTCCACATTGTAACACAGCAGTAACACACAAGCAACAAAAAACACCAGATACGTGTATATAACATGAACAGATGCAACAAAATACCACCATATACGTGTATGTAATACAACAGATGCAACAAAATACCACCAGATACGTGTATGTAATACAACAGATGCAACAAAATACCACCAGATACGTGTATGTAATACAACAGATGCAACAAAATAACACCATATACGTGTATGTAATACAACAGATGCAACAAAATACCACCATATACGTGTATGTAATACAACAGATGCAACAAAATACCACCAGATACGTGTATGTAATACAACAGATGCAACAAAATACCACCAGATACGTGTATGTAATACAACAGATGCAACAAAATACCACCATATACGTGTATGTAATACAACAGATGCAACAAAATACCACCAGATACGTGTATGTAATACAACAGATGCAACAAAATACCACCAGATACGTGTATGTAATACAACAGATGCAACAAAATAACACCATATACGTGTATGTAATACAACAGATGCAACAAAATACCACCATATACGTGTATGTAATACAACAGATGCAACAAAATACCACCATATACGTGTATGTAATACAACAGATGCAACAAAATACCACCAGATACGTGTATGTAATACAACAGATGCAACAAAATACCACCATATACGTGTATGTAACACAACAGATGCAACAAAATACCGCCAGATACATGTATATAACACAACAGATGCAACAAAACACCACCAGATGCATGTATATAACACAACAGATGCAACAAAATACCACCAGATGCATGTATATAACACAACAGATGCAACAAAATACTACCAGATGCATGTATATAACACAACAGATGCAACAAAATACCACCAGATACATGTATATAACACAACAGATGCAACAAAATACCACCAGATACGTGTATATAACACAACAGATGCAACAAAATACCACCAGATAAGTGTATATAACACAACAGATGCAACAAAATACCACCAGATACATGTATATAACACAACAGATGCAACAAAATACCACCAGATACATGTATATAACACAACAGATGCAACAAAATACCACCAGATACATGTATATAACACGAACAGATGCAACAAAATACCACCAGATACATGTATATAACACAACAGATGCAACAAAATACCACCAGATACATGTATATAACACAACAGATGCAACAAAATACCACCAGATACATGTATATAACACAACAGATGCAACAAAATACCACCAGATGCATGTATATAACACGAACAGATGCAACAAAATACCACCAGATACATGTATATAACACAACAGATGCAACAAAATACCACCAGATACATGTATATAACACAACAGATGCAACAAAATACCACCAGATACATGTATATAACACGAACAGATGCAACAAAATACCACCAGATACGTGTATGTAACACAACAGATGCAACAAAATACTACCAGATACGTGTATATAACACAACAGATGCAACAAAATACTACCAGATACATGTATATAACACAACAGATGCAACAAAATACTACCAGATACATGTATATAACACAACAGATGCAACAAAATACTACCAGATACATGTATATAACACAACAGATGCAACAAAATACTACCAGATACATGTATATAACACAACAGATGCAACAAAATACTACCAGATACATGTATATAACACAACAGATGCAACAAAATACCACCAGATACATGTATATAACACGAACAGATGCAACAAAATACCACCAGATACGTGTATGTAACACAACAGATGCAACAAAACACCACCAGATACATGTATATAACACAACAGATGCAACAAAACACCACCAGATACATGTATATAACACAACAGATGCAACAAAATACTACCAGATACATGTATATAACACAACAGATGCAACAAAACACCACCAGATACATGTATATAACACAACAGATGCAACAAAATACCACCAGATACATGTATATAACACAACAGATGCAACAAAACACCACCAGATACATGTATATAACACAACAGATGCAACAAAACACCATAAACAGAGGAAAAAGATGAAAAAATAAACCACAGAATTAAAAAAAAAATAAAAAAAAGAAACTGTAACAAACTGGACATCTACTGTAGCCAGCTGCTATTGCCGAGATGGCACAAGATGATGATGTCTTGGTCTTGACAAGACGTGGGGGAGGGGAACAGACAAAGCAGATAAATATCCACCATCATTCCTCGCAGGAAACCAAAGGCGTCCCATGTATCCATTTTCGGGAAACAGTAACCCAACCTGATATCTTACCTAAACCTGTCACCTTATACACCAAACTACCTAACACTTGTCACCTTATACACCAGACTACCTAACACTTGTCACCTTATACACCAGACTACCTAACACTTGTCACCTTATACACCAGACTACCTAACACTTGTCACCTTATACACCAGACTACCTAACACTTGTCACCTTATACACCAGACTACCTAACACCTTATACACCAGACTACCTAAAACTTGTCACCTTATACACCAGACTACCTAACACCTTATACACCAGACTACCTAACACCTTATACACCAGACTACCTAACACTTGTCACCTTATACACCAGACTACCTAACACCTTATACACCAGACTACCTAACACCTTATACACCAGACTACCTAACACCTTATACACCAGACTACCTAACACCTTATACACCAGACTACCTAACACCTTATACACCAGACTACCTAACACCTTATACACCAGACTACCTAACACCTTATACACCAGACTACCTAACACCTTATACACCAGACTACCTAACACCTTATACACCAGACTACCTAACACCTGTCACCTTATACACCAGACTACCTAACACTTGTCACCTTATACACCAGACTACCTAACACTGAATTCCTTCCACTGTAGACAGAGTGCTGTTCTTAGACACATGTTTTCCTAGTTCTCTAACTCTCTGCTTGCCTCCTAGCTTTCACATGCTTATATAAGGACGGATATTACATCCGAGTTGATTATCTTTGTTCTTGTGCTTAGCAGTTTTGATTTCCATATCTTCTCAAGTTTCTCACTGGACAGTGCTCTTTCTTTTTTTCTTTCTTTCTTTCTTTCTTTGAAAAGTTTCTAATGACTTTCTTTGTCTCTCTTTCTTGATCTACGGAACTTCCACGATACACACAATGATCCTGATCTATATAACTTCCGAGATACACAAAATGATCTACCACTTCTGCTGTTCCTTCTAGATATACTTTTTCCCTCTTGCTCGACTGGAGTATTGATTATTTATGTCTTCTCTTTGTTGATATCATGTGCTATTTTGCTAGCCACTGAGTGTAGGGCATTTTTTTTCTCTCTGTTTCTTGTATCATTTCCACATCTCCTCTAATAAGCGCTACACCAGCCGCAAGATCACAATGACTATATCATACAAACAACTTGGATGATACTGACAAGGTATCGCGGACTGTGGATATAATGTTACACACACTTGTATTCTGCCAGATCCTGGCGATGATAGCAGGATAAAGATGCTGAGAAAGGCTGGCGGAGAAATAGCTTCCAGTTTGTTAGAAAAACGTCGCGGAAGCTACCAGCCCCGACGCCGAGGAAAGCCAAACAAAATCTGTTCTGTCGCTGTTAAACACGGCATTGATACATTCATCTTTGTCGCTCACAGACAACTGCAAAGTCTTTCGCGGAAATCTAAATCTTCCTTGTAAAGCCGCTTGTTTATACATATAGTTTTTCCCCCAGAAAGCCAGATGTTTGTGTATATTCTAACCTGAGAAAACAGAGGATAGCACCGCTGTTTTCCTAGATCAGAACAGTGATTATACTGGCGAAATATGTCATTTTAATAAGAATACAGTGTAGCTTTCCTGATACACCAATGTCAGGGTCGTCTCCATGGATACCACAAGTTCAAATGACGAACGCAGGCATTAAAAATGGTGAATTCTTAAAAGTAAAATTTCCCCCTTGTTATGTTAAGTCTTCTCTGTTCACACTCCCTCCCTCGTCCAGCTCCAACATGTAAAAGAATGAGACAGTAAGCTAGGTCAGGTGTGCTAGTGCTGAAGGTAGACACAGGTGCATGATTCAGTTTTACAAAACGATATAAAGAGCTACTAGAGTGAGCAGAAACAAGACTGGGAAACAGTAAAGATGAGCGCACAGAAATGAAGAACACACAACAATCCAATATTTCGGCCGAAATACTAGCACGACGATCTGGAAATGGATGCAGCAGCAGCAGGGCATCTTGCTCACAACCGAGAGACCTACAGGAGTGCTGTTTGGGAGGCAAAGTTCCGCAAGGGACATGCAAATGAATGAATGAACTAGCACGAAGTTTTCTCTTATCCTTCTCAGCCACGCTCCTTTATCCGCGGATATCTTGGTAACCACGCTCCTTTATCCGCGGATATCTTGGCAACCACGATCCTTTATCCGCGGAAATCTTGGCAACCACGCTCCTTTATCCGGGGATATCTTGGCAGTTTTTTCTCGCTGTATTTAAAAGCCTCGTGATCATTAATTTAGCACAAAGCCCGCTCCTGGACAATGGCTGATCTCACGACATTTTTTTTTATGGACATTTCCTGCATGCCGGTAATTCCTGTCAGTCGTATTCCTGGACCCCTGATGTCCTGCTTAAACGCGGTCCGTGTCCCAGTTTAACAACTGTACATCCGAGTTGATTATCTTTGTTCTTGTGCTTAGCAGTTTTGATTTCCATATCTTCTCAAGTTTCTCACTGGACAGTGCTCTTTCTTTTTTTTCTTTCTTTCTTTCTTTCTTTGAAAAGTTTCTAATGACTTTCTTTGTCTCTCTTTCTTGATCTACGGAACTTCCACGATACACACAATGATCCTGATCTATATAACTTCCGAGATACACAAAATGATCTACCACTTCTGCTGTTCCTTCTAGATATACTTTTTCCCTCTTGCTCGACTGGAGTATTGATTATTTATGTCTTCTCTTTGTTGATATCATGTGCTATTTTGCTAGCCACTGAGTGTAGGGCATTTTTTTTCTCTCTGTTTCTTGTATCATTTCCACATCTCCTCTAATAAGCGCTACACCAGCCGCAAGATCACAATGACTATATCATACAAACAACTTGGATGATACTGACAAGGTATCGCGGACTGTGGATATAATGTTACACACACTTGTATTCTGCCAGATCCTGGCGATGATAGCAGGATAAAGATGCTGAGAAAGGCTGGCGGAGAAATAGCTTCCAGTTTGTTAGAAAAACGTCGCGGAAGCTACCAGCCCCGACGCCGAGGAAAGCCAAACAAAATCTGTTCTGTCGCTGTTAAACACGGCATTGATACATTCATCTTTGTCGCTCACAGACAACTGCAAAGTCTTTCGCGGAAATCTAAATCTTCCTTGTAAAGCCGCTTGTTTATACATATAGTTTTTCCCCCAGAAAGCCAGATGTTTGTGTATATTCTAACCTGAGAAAACAGAGGATAGCACCGCTGTTTTCCTAGATCAGAACAGTGATTATACTGGCGAAATATGTCATTTTAATAAGAATACAGTGTAGCTTTCCTGATACACCAATGTCAGGGTCGTCTCCATGGATACCACAAGTTCAAATGACGAACGCAGGCATTAAAAATGGTGAATTCTTAAAAGTAAAATTTCCCCCTTGTTATGTTAAGTCTTCTCTGTTCACACTCCCTCCCTCGTCCAGCTCCAACATGTAAAAGAATGAGACAGTAAGCTAGGTCAGGTGTGCTAGTGCTGAAGGTAGACACAGGTGCATGATTCAGTTTTACAAAACGATATAAAGAGCTACTAGAGTGAGCAGAAACAAGACTGGGAAACAGTAAAGATGAGCGCACAGAAATGAAGAACACACAACAATCCAATATTTCGGCCGAAATACTAGCACGACGATCTGGAAATGGATGCAGCAGCAGCAGGGCATCTTGCTCACAACCGAGAGACCTACAGGAGTGCTGTTTGGGAGGCAAAGTTCCGCAAGGGACATGCAAATGAATGAATGAACTAGCACGAAGTTTTCTCTTATCCTTCTCAGCCACGCTCCTTTATCCGCGGATATCTTGGTAACCACGCTCCTTTATCCGCGGATATCTTGGCAACCACGATCCTTTATCCGCGGAAATCTTGGCAACCACGCTCCTTTATCCGGGGATATCTTGGCAGTTTTTTCTCGCTGTATTTAAAAGCCTCGTGATCATTAATTTAGCACAAAGCCCGCTCCTGGACAATGGCTGATCTCACGACATTTTTTTTTATGGACATTTCCTGCATGCCGGTAATTCCTGTCAGTCGTATTCCTGGACCCCTGATGTCCTGCTTAAACGCGGTCCGTGTCCCAGTTTAACAACTGTAAGAGCGCAGGTGTATGGCAGCTGCTGCGTATGTTGACTTCTCATCAGTTAATGAAGCGCAGGTCGGCTGCAGTGAAATCAGTTGAGGTTCGGGTACCTGGCACACACAAATATCACGAAAACTACCTCTGAAATTGCAAGAAAATGTCTTTCTACATGGCGAGGCGCACTTGACCACACTGCACATATGGCTGTCTGTGCATCATTCGAGGAAATAGATTTTCACGCCCCCCCCCCCCAACCAAAACAAAGAACACAAAACAAAACAAATTCGTATATTCCAGAAACAGTTTCTTGAGTTCTACGAATCGTAAACAAAAAAAAAAAAAATGACCCAGACAATCCAGACCTTGTTCCAAATGTGGAAATTTAATCTGAAAAAGAAAACCGTGACTTTCTTTGTCTCTCTTTCTTGATCTACGGAACTTCCACGATACACACAATGATCCTGATCTATATAACTTCCGAGATACACAAAATGATCTACCACTTCTGCTGTTCCTTCTAGATATACTTTTTCCCTCTTGCTCGACTGGAGTATTGATTATTTATGTCTTCTCTTTGTTGATATCATGTGCTATTTTGCTAGCCACTGAGTGTAGGGCATTTTTTTTCTCTCTCTCTCTTATTTCTTGTATCATTTCCACATCTCTTCTAATAAGCGCTACACCAGCCGCAAGATCACAATGACTATATCATACAAACAACTTGGATGATACTGACAAGGTATCGCGGACTGTGGATATAATGTTACACACACTTGTATTCTGCCAGATCCTGGCGATGATAGCAGGATAAAGATGCTGAGAAAGGCTGGCGGAGAAATAGCTTCCAGTTTGTTAGAAAAACGTCGCGGAAGCTACCAGCCCCGACGCCGAGGAAAGCCAAACAAAATCTGTTCTGTCGCTGTTAAACACGGCATTGCTACATTCATCTTTGTCGCTCACAGACAACTGCAAAGTCTTTCGCGGAAATCTAAATCTTCCTTGTAAAGCCGCTTGTTTATACATATAGTTTTTCCCCCAGAAAGCCAGATGTTTGTGTATATTCTAACCTGAGAAAACAGAGGATAGCACGGCTGTTTTCCTAGATCAGAACAGTGATTATACTGGCGAAATATGTCATTTTAATAAGAATACACTGTAGCTTTCCTGATACACCAATGTCAGGGTCGTCTCCATGGATACCACAAGTTCAAATGACGAACGTAGGCATTAAAAATGGTGAATTCTTAAAAGTAAAATTTCCCCCTTGTTATGTTAAGTCTTCTCTGTTCACACTCCCTCCCTCGTCCAGCTCCAACATATAAAAGAATGAGACAGTAAGCTAGGTCAGGTGTGCTAGTGCTGAAGGTAGACACAGGTGCATGATTCAGTTTTACAAAACGATATAAAGAGCTACTAAAGTGAGCAGAAACAAGACTGGGAGACAGCAAAGATGAGCGCACAGAAATGAAGAACACACAACAATCCAATATTTCGGCCGAAATACTAGCACGAAGTTTTCTCTTATCCTTCTCAGCCACGCTCCTTTATCCGCGGATATCTTGGCAACCACGCTCCTTTATCCGCGGAGATCTTGGCAACCACGCTCCTTTATCCGCGGATATCTTGGCAGTTTTTTCTCGCTGTATTTAAAAGTCTCGCGATCATTAATTTAGCACAAAGCCCGCTCCTGGACAATGGCTGATCTCACGACTTTTTTTTTTATGGACATTTCCTGCATGCCGGTAATTCCTGTCAGTCGTATTCCTGGACCCCTGATGTCCTACTTAAACGCGGTCCGTGTCCCAGTTTAACAACTGTAAGAGCGCAGGTGTATGGCAGCTGCTGCGTATGTTGACTTCTCATCAGTTAATGAAGCGCAGGTCGGCTGCAGTGAAATCAGTTGAGGTTCGGGTACCTGGCACACACAAATATCACGAAAACTACCTCTGAAATTGCAAGAAAATGTCTTTCTACATGGCGAGGCGCACTAGACCACACTGCACATATGGCTGTCTGTGCATCATTCGAGGAAATAGATTTTCACGCCCCCCCCCAACCTAAACAAAGAACACAAAACAAAACAAATTCGTATATTCCAGAAACAGTTTCTTGAGTTCTACGAATCGTAAAAAAAAAAAAAAAATGACCCAGACAATCCAGACCTTGTTCCAAATGTGGAAATTTAATCTGAAAAAGAAAACCGTAGCTGTTGGTATAATTCCGTTCCTATGGTTATTCCATGACTTAGGAATGGTGATTGCGCAAATCGGGTAGATGGCAATAGTGCATAAAACAACGCAGTAAACCCAGTCTTGTTTGCAGGCCATCCTCATTCAAACTGTTTTTCTGTTTTCTGACGAAAGTGCAGACACTGTTGTACAAGCATAGTCCACCATCAGTGGCCAGACAACCGCTTCCACTCTCCAAAGATTCTGACAGGGGTACGAAACGACGCCGGCGGCTTGTGAAAATCTGTAGGCCTGTGTTAAGGTTTCAATATTTGCCCGTGCTGTGGGCTGCAGATATTACCAGCGTGGGCACCGCTCCCGGCGAAACAGCACCATCAAAATCTATTTCCCATCTGTAACCGATGCTAATGTTTGTTCTCTAAATTCACTTCTTCAATGTCTCGGTCTCTACGGTAAATACATTATCACGTTTTCAATAGCAGTTTACATACAATCAACTTATGTTTAACGAATGCCACTGGAATAAGTTATATCTTTCTCTGTTTCTTTGCTCGCTTGTTTGTTTTTTTCTCTCTCTAGTACACACCGAGTAAAGATCGACATAGCCCACTGTGTAAGGATCGACCAAGTAAACCATGTAAGGATCGACCTAATAAACTATGTAAGGATCGACCTAGTACGTCATGAATGAATCGACGTTATACGAAGTGTAAGATCAACCTAGTACATAGTATAAGGTTCGACTTAGCACAGAGGGTAGGGATCGATACCATCAACTGTATGCTTGTGCAGGCTACTGAAATCCCTGCTTCTTTGGGCTCACTCAGAGAAACAAGCTGGTACTTCAACATCTTCACCACAGCTTCCACTGCTAACAACGACAAAAAGAAACAAACAATCAAACAAGCAAGAAGAACATGTAGGAACTGAAAACTATAGACTAAAAGCCCCACATACAACAGAGGACTTACCTCCACCTTTTCTCTTCTGACCGTAGGTAACCTTCCCGTCGAACTCGTTGACTGGGACCTTCATGTCCAGGCTGATACGATCTATGGTCACGTCAAGATGCTCCTCTACGTCGGCCAGCAACTGAAAAGGAGGGTGAGGGGGAAAGACACCCCTAAGCGTCATTACCAACCTAAACACACATCTGTCTGTTCATCCACTCATTCATCCTGCTAGCCACAGGTCCCGACGATACAGGAAACACACTTTGTAGACACATCGGTTTAACAACACACCTATTGCTACAATAATATGTGGACACGGGCATAAGAAGAAACGAATATATATATATATATATATATATATATATATATATTATATATATATATATATATATATATATATATATATAAACACAACACAATGATTACGTGAAACATAATCGGGGCATGGAAGAAACCTGAAGCAGAAAGATTAGGTTAAGCTATATTTACAGTTCAGACTTATCTACTGTTCTCAATGAAGGCTTTTAAAGGTCCAAATATTGCTTGCTTCTTGCTTTCCCTCCGTCTACTTCCAGAACAAGTTCTAATCTTGCATTTCTGATTCTGTATCCCTTCCTCTAACTGTCCAGGCTACAAAACAGCATGACCAATGAAAGCAAGGATCTGTGTGATCAACACCATGGTGGAGCCTACACAGAAAACGGGGCACTGGAGCTCGAAAGGAAGACATGGAGCGAGCAAAAAAATCATCGTGAAAGCCAGGGAAGCTTAACTTCCGCCAAAAATACAGCAGAGCTCTTCGTGTGGACAAGATATCAAGAACTAGTTCCCGCAAGATCCGAGAAGATCAGACTTATCTGAGATGACCAGACTTATCTGAGATGACCATACTTATCTGAGATGACCAGACTTATCTGAGATGACCAGACTTATCTGAGATGACCAGACTTATCTGAGAAGACCAGACTTATCTGAGATGACCAGACTTATCTGAGATGACCAGACTTATCTGAGATGACCAGACTTATCCGAGAAGATCAGACTTATCTGAGATGACCAGACTTATCTGAGATGACCAGACTTATCCGAGAAGATCAGACTTATCTGAGATGACCAGACTTATCTGAGATGACCATACTTATCTGAGAAGACCAGACTTATATGAGATGACCAGACTTATCTGAGATGACCAGACTTATCTGAGATGACTAGACTTATCCGAGAAGATCAGACTTATCTGAGAAGACCAGACTTATCTGAGATGACCAGACTTATCTGAGACGACTAGACTTATCCGAGAAGATCAGACTTATCTGAGAAGACCATACTTACCTGAGAAGACCATACTTATCTGAGATGACCAGACTTATCTGAGATGACCAGACATATCTGAGATGACTAGACTTATCCGAGAAGATCAGACTTATCTGAGAAGATCATACTTATCTGAGATGACCAGACTTATCTGAGAAGATCAGACTTATCTGAGATGATCAGACTTATCTGAGATGACCATACTTATCTGAGAAGACCAGACTTATCTGAGATGACCAGATTTATCTGAGAAGATCAAAGATGCTCTCTTTAAGAATCAAACCTAGCCCAATGCTGGGACAAGACGCATAAATCAGGATAGTGGACAGTGAGATGACACTCACGGTAACTCTCATCCAACAGCTAGGATATAAAAACCAACTGCTAGGACTGCTATTTTTTTTCAGTATCAGAGCGGAGCTAAAAAACGCTAGGGGTGTGCAGTACTTCTTTAGCAGACTCCACCACCACGGGGACTATGACCGTCCCTGCCCTGTTAGCCAGGCTAGGCCAGTTACCGGTGGTACCAACGGAGAGGTGGGGCAGGGTTTTGGTCAGCTATGGTTCGCCAATCCTGACGCTGGCTGCCACAACGGACAGGGTCTTGACCCCTCTGACAGAACAGATAAAACACGAAACTGAACTCACAGCTTGACATACTGTCTTTCTCTTCTCCTGAACACCAGCCGTCTCCAGCATCTTTTGTTTAAAAACAATCACCTCCGAAAGCGAAACAAAAACACTTTTTGCAGCAATTACAAGCAGCTTTTATAAGATTAGAACAATGCGGCATGTAAATTCTAACTTTGCCGGCAACCACTCAGCTTTTTGACGTCAAGAGTTTGTGTTTGCCAAGTCTCCGCTAGACACGAAATCTCCGATAAGTTGATCAACAAAGCCTGCACATGTTTAGAAATAAATAAACTGGCACAGAGAGAGAGAGAGAGAGAGAGAGAGAGAGAGAGAGAGAGAGAGAGACAGAGAGAGAGACAGAGAGAGAGAGGGAGACACAGAGAGAGGGAGACGGAGAGAGAGGGAGAGAGAGAGAGATGGGATATGAATCTGGCAATCAGAAGATGTTACATCTGCCATGACTGTTACTTCTGGCATATGAAGCATGAAGAACTTGATACAAGCGCTTGGAAAAAAAACAACAACATAGAACAAGCTTCAGACAGAGAAGAGAGAGCGCTAACTCAGTAGCCAAACTAGAAGCGTGAACAAAGATATAGCAAAGATGTAGTTTTAGACAAAGATGTAGGATACATCCTAGGAGGTAGTTCTCGGAGAAACAGAACAAATCCAGTTACAACCACGGGGGGGGGGGGGGGGGGGGGGGGAGAAAGAAGGAAGGAGGAAGAGAAAATACAGGAGTCCAAATTCTCTGAACATGAAGACAAAGAATCAGTGAGCCTGATAATCACTGGAAAACTAGAAAAGAAAGAAAAAATTGGGACAGTGAAAGAAACAAAGGAAAAAAAAAAACCAAACTTTTTTAAAATTCAGTTTCACATGCTTCACCATGTATCCCAAAAGATGGGTCGCCTCTAGGAATTCCAACATCTCACTGAACTTCGCAGGGTTGGATACAAACATCTCATGGAACTTCACAGGCTTGGATACAAACATCTCATGGAACTTCACAGGCTTGGATACAAACATCTCATGGAACTTCACATGTCTGGATACAAACATCTCATGAAACTTTGCAGGCTTGGATACAAACATCTCATGGAACTTCATAGGGATGGATACAAACATCTCATGGAACTTCGCAGGCTTGGATATAAACATCTCATGGAACTTCACAGACTCTGATACAAACATCTCATGGAACTTCACAGACTTTGATACAAACATCTCATGGAACTTCACAGACTTTGATACAAACATCTCATGGAACTTCACAGACTTTGATACAAACATCTCATGGAACTTCGCAGGCTTTGATATAAACATCTCATGGAACTGATATGTGGCACAGATATTGGGAATGCGGCCGAACCAAAGAAAGCATACAGCAGACAAACCTGATCATCAGTGCTTATCAAACACAATATATGATACGTGAAAGAACACTAATGTTGTTCTTGTTTTCTCTCTCTCTCTCCCTGGTACTGCTAGCAGTTGAAGAATCAAGCAGGATAGGGAGTGGGTTCCTGGCCCGAAGTGGAACTTCCCTGCTGATCCCACCGCTGTGGAGGCACAAGGGATTCTTGCCGCACTGGCCAGTCTGTCTGTTAATAGGAAGCACCAACGTAGAGATGGGACAGGGTCTTGGCCAGCTAACCATAACATCTATGCTGCCGCTCTAACAGTCATCTCCCCCCCCCCAGAATGAACGACAAAGAGTTAAAAAGCAAAAAAGCAAACCGTGTGACCTACCTGTGACTCATTATACCATATACAGCAACCTCCGTTGTCAGTCAAGTTGGTGTTGTAACAGTTGCGCCCCTTGGAGCTGCAGTTGGAGTGGTACCACACCTGCAACATACAACAACAGCCACGTGTTGTCATACAACAACAGACCAGATTACTGTGTTGAGCTAGAAAATCTAACACTATCTGCGTCAGTGGACGACCACATCGTACCTCCTCATGGGTGCTGCTACTAAAAAGCCACGGCATTTCTTCAGACTACGACATAGTAGACAGGAGATGGAGCCTGTCAAGAAACTCCGAGTATGACAGGAGCACAGCCCATGATGAAACACGCTTACCACGAGAAGCTACTAGGGCAACTTCTTCGTCGCTCGCTCAGACACCGGACGCTAGTCTTCTCTCACAAATGCGGCAGGCGCCTCGTCTCAGGTTTCCAGCATCACCGTAGAGGCATGGGGCCCGGCCAGCTCATGTACCCGAGTGAGTTGTGTAGCCAGCAACTCTGGAGGACGTGATGTGCTGCATGCTGCTCTTTCCCGTGGGTACACCAGGTATTTTGAGGCAATTTTCAGCTTTTGGTATAGATAATGTCTCAGCCTGCCATGTCCTGCTTTCAGTCGGGAGACTATCATTTGGCCATTTCTTCACCCCCTGTTTTTGCGCCTGGGGTGTTGTTTTGCCCATTTGTCTTTATACATGGCTGTTAGAATGTTTTTTTGTTTGTTTGTTCTCATGCTGTGCCTCTATTCGCTGCTGTGGCGTTCCAGTCAATTCAGCTGCATCACAATAAACATATGCCAAACCTCGTCCGAAGAAGCAGTCAAATCTCCACACGCAAGGCGAGGCACGCTGTGGTCAAGTGCACACACGACTGGACTGTCAGTGTATTAAGAGATAAACAGATGCTCATACTTAAAAAGAAATCAAAAGGCAACAAAAAAGAACATAAAAACAGTATGACTTAATAATTACTGTAATACTGCTTACATATAAATAACCAGAGCGAAGCTATGACTTTATTTTAACAAAGAAGAAGTACATTTCATCTCTAACCCCATTTAGTATCCAACTCCCTTCCCCATGTTCCTGCATTCTGGTCTTCCAGTGAACAAAGCAGTTTTTTTGGGTGGTTGGGGGGGGGGGGGGGGGGGGGGGGGGAGGGGGATGAGGTTTCTCCTGAGAAACTTTGCGGCTCCGGGAATATTCCGGGAGGAACTTTCTGATCATTGCTGGGCGCTGCCAGGAGATCTTCAAGCCCTAGGAAGGCAGGACCCAGCTTATCTCGGTCCCCCTCAGACATCAGAGATAATAACAGCGTCATACCAAGTCAGACATCAGAGATAATAACAGCGTCATACCAAGTCAGACATCAGAGATAATAACAGCGTCATACCAAGTCAGACATCAGAGATAATAACAGCGTCATACCAAGTCAGACATCAGAGATAATAACAGCGTCATACCAAGTCAGACATCAGAGATAATAACAGCGTCATACCAAGTCAGACATCAGAGATAATAACAGCGTCATACCAAGTCAGACATCAGAGATAATAACAGCCGCATACCAAGTCAGACAGCAGAGATAATAACAGCCTCATACCAAGTCAGACAGCAGAGATAATAACAGCGTCATACCAAGTCAGACATCAGAGATAATAACAGCGTCATACCAAGTCAGACAGCAGAGATAATAACAGCGTCATACCAAGTCAGACAGCAGAGATAATAACAGCCTCATACCAAGTCAGACATCAGAGATAATAACAGCGTCATACCAAGTCAGACATCAGAGATAATAACAGCCTCATACCAAGTCAGACATCAGAGATAATAACAGCCTCATACCAAAGGGAGAGTAAAACAACAACCAACTTCCCCACAGCTGTCCTGGCAATAACTGCCTACTCAATTATTCTTCATTACATTTTCTCCTTTCTCATTAAAAAAAATCTATACTACGGGGCTGTGATTTTTTTTTCTTTATCCCTGTGGCGATTTTTTATCCGTTATTGCACTTTTTCGTATCCGTTGTGATGATTTTTTTTTTCCGTTGTGATGATTGAAAAAAATCATTGTGGTGAATTATTTTCTATCCGTTGCGGCGAAGTTTCTTTAAACCTTGTGGCTAATTTCTTTTTATCCGTTGTGGCGAGTTATATTTTATCCGTTGTGGCGAATTACTCTTTCTCGGTTGTGATTAATTTCTTTTTTATCGATTATGGCAACTTTTTCTTCATCTGTTGTCGCTAATTTTTATTAGTTGTGGCGAGTTTTCTTCCTGATGTGGCGGATCTTTTTGTTTTGTTTCGTTTTTTAGCCCTTGTCTGCTTTCCACAAGGGAGGCCAGAGATGATCTTGTCCAAGAGAATTCCACAGAGACGAGAAGACGGAGCTTTGAAAGCCAGGACAAAGTTTCCAAACAAAGGCTTGTAAATTCTCTCCCAGCAGGTCAACGTGTTCTCTCAGCACATGTTATCCTACCACCATATTTGGACTTTAAAAACTAAGAACAGCTTTATCTTATTAACGGAACAGACAGTTGTGATGTTCCAGCTTACGAATTATTCATTAAAAACAAACAAACAAACAAACAAACAAACAAACAAACAGGACAAAGAAGTAGTAAAAGTAGAGAAAGAGTAAACTGACATTTATAATCTCCCTTGTCCTGTCAGCGCCCAAGACAAACATGGAACTGTTGGTAGCGAAAGACTTCCACTTCTGACGCTCTTTTACTATCTTCTTCTCTGTCTCAAGACATGTCAGTTCTTTGTTCATCAGCATTCTCTCTCTCTCTCTCTCTCTCTCTCTCTCTGCTGTGCGTCTCAATGTCTTTGTGTCGTCCCATGCTTCTTTTACCCCGTGAAGTCCACATCAAAGCTGTTCGTGGTAAGGATTCGTATGTCAATCTCATAATGTGGCCAATCCATTTCCACTTCCTCCTTTAAATCACCGCTGCCAGTGGTGTCATGTCTACAAGTATATATAAACATCAGAAAGGCAAGAAATAAACAAGGAGAGTTCATTACTTCTTGACTTGTATGGAGCTGTGCCCAAAAGATTCTGGCCGTAAAGAGTTGTAAATGTTTATAAGAAGAGCCGTGGGAGACGGGGGTACTAATCTCTGCCACACAACATGAAGAAGGCGAGTTTGTGTGTGGTTGTATAAATCGTCTCTCTTATAATGTTCTCATCTGCTGCAGGAAACAAAGAAATGTTTCTGTTCTGTAGTGGACTGAAGGTACCTCCGTTTCCATGCCATTAAGGAATACTGGAGATACTGTGCTAGGTCAGTGTTTCCAGGATCATCAGCACATGACCATCGGCTAGTGGACTAAGATCACATGACCATCGGCTAGTGGACTAAGATCACATGACCATCGGCTAGTGGACTAAGATCACATGACCATCGGCTAGTGGACTAAGATCACATGACCATCGGCTAGTGGACTAAGATCACATGACCACGGCTAGTGGACTAAGATCACATGACCATCGGCTAGTGGACTAAGATCACATGACCATCGGCTAGTGGACTAAGATCACATGACCATCGGCTAGTGGACTAAGATCACATGACCATCGGCTAGTGGACTAAGATCACATGACTATCGGCTAGTGGACTAAGATCACATGACCATCGGCTAGTGGACTAAGATCACATGACCATCGGCTAGTGGACTAAGATCACATGACCATCGGCTAGTGGACTAAGATCACATGACCATCGGCTAGTGGACTAAGATCACATGACCATCGGCTAGGGGACTAAGATCACATTGTAACAGAATAGCCATTCTGTTCAGAGAGTTTTTGTGTATTGCTAATAATTGTGTTGCGTAGACTACGTCATTAGGAAAGTACGTGTGCAAAGAAGTCGTTAAAAAGGTCCGTGTGAAAAAGCCGGTCGTTAGGCAGTCTATGTGTGGAAAGTTGGACTGGATGGACGTGTCGGGCGAACGAGAATGGGGTAGAGCGAGTCTTGTTGTCAGAATTAGTTTAGTTTGTCTTTCTGTGTGGCTGCAGTCCTTGGTTAGCCTGTAAGTATGGTTTTTGGTATGAATAAATCATTGTAAGGTTTTCCTTGCCCATGTGGCGTAGATATTTCACGCCGGGCATTTGTTGCTGTGAATTTCTGTAATAAGTGTGTGTTGTCTGATGATAAACTACACCAAATCGGCTTTGTGGAAATTCTCATTGTTGACCAGTTTGTTTTGGTCGGAAGACTGCAAAGTTATGTTCAAGTTGTTGTATTCGTACTAATTTTGTGGAGTGGAAAGCCTGGGTGTCTTGTTGTATTTTCTTAGTGTATAATACAGAAAATTAGGTGAAGGTTAGAACACCAGCAACAAGAAGAAACTTATATAAGTTGAAACTGTACTCCACAAGAGGATTCAATCAATCCAGTAGTCTCCTTGTAAGGGGAATCCTGCTTCAGTGGCGCAGTGATTCTGCTTCAACATGACCATCGGCTAGTGGACTAAGATCACATGACCATCGGCTAGTGGACTAAGATCACATGACCATCGGCTAGTGGACTAAGATCACATGACATCGGCTAGTGGACTAAGATCACATGACCATCGGCTAGTGGACTAAGATCACATGACCATCGGCTAGTGGACTAAGATCACATGACCATCGGCTAGTGGACTAATCACATGACCATCGCTAGTGGACTGTAAGATCACATGACCATCGGCTAGTGGACTGTAAGATCACATGACCATCGGCTAGTGGACTGTAAGATCACATGACCATCGGCTAGTGGACTGTAAGATCACATGACCATTGGCTAGTGGACTGTAAGATCACATGACCATCGGCTAGTGGACTGTAAGATTACATGACCACTGGCTAGTGGACTGTAGCCGACGAAAGATCCTACATCGATCTCTACTCGCGAGCCCGACACAACAGAATGTGTCACAAACGCCTGACACAACAGAATGTGTCACACACGCCTGAGTATCCAGGCGGCCTCTAATGTTGGCAGCTCACTGGGAAGACATCGTTTCATCTGTAGTGTGTCACGGCCAAACACACGAGGGAAGCCATGAGAGCCAACTATCAAGCCACTATCTCTCTCTTGTCACGTACAGATACATCAAGTCTGTCTAGTGTCTTACCTTCTCCTTGCAAGTAGCTACCAAGCTGATGGCCAGTCCCATTCTGTGTAACAATAACAACAACAATATAAATAACAATTATAAACTAACAAGAAATAATACATAAAACAACCGTTCCAAATAAAAAATAGTAGAGCAGAGACGGAGTAGTTTTATAAAAGAAAAAGAAAGAAGTAAAGATGAGAAGGAACGACAAAAGTGGCACATAGATGAGCATGTAGAAATGTAAAACAAGCAGTAATAAACCAATATTTCAGCGGTATGACCTTATTGGGGACGACGAGGAGCTGACCAAGACATTCTGCCGAATCTCTAGCTGGTGCTCATAGTCTGACTCGATCCTCGCTGTACTGGTCTACCGAGAAGCTGACACTACTACTACTACTACTACTACTTTTTCTTCTTCTATTTCACGGAACTGGGAGCTGGTGTTCTTTGCAGTCGATGTGGTAAAGTTGTTGTGTCGACTTGGGAGCGAGTTATGGCCGTTATTATTTTTTCAGTCCTTGTGGAGCAAATCAGCAGGGGGTGTGCAAAACTTCTTTAGCAGACTCCACTACCATGGGAAATATGGGCATTCTTAGCCCGATAGTGTGGCTGGTCCTCTTATTGGGGGATGGGGGTGAGGGGTGGGGAATACCAATGGAGAGGTAGGGGCGGGGTCTTGGTCAGCTATAGTTCATCAACCCTGAAGCTAGCGTGTCAGCTATGGTTCACCAAGCCTGACGCTAGCGTGTCAGCTAAGATCACATGACCATCGGCTAGTGGACTAAGATCACATGACCATCGGCTAGTGGACTAAGATCACATGACCATCGGCTAGTGGACTAAGATCACATGACTATCGGCTAGTGGACTAAGATCACATGACCATCGGCTAGTGGACTAAGATCACATGACCATCGGCTAGTGGACTAAGATCACATGACCATCGGCTAGTGGACTAAGATCACATGACCATCGGCTAGTGGACTAAGATCACATGACCATCGGCTAGTGGACTAAGATCACATTGTAACAGAATAGCCATTCTGTTCAGAGAGTTTTTGTGTATTGCTAATAATTGTGTTGCGTAGACTACGTCATTAGGAAAGTACGTGTGCAAAGAAGTCGTTAAAAAGGTCCGTGTGAAAAAGCCGGTCGTTAGGCAGTCTATGTGTGGAAAGTTGGACTGGATGGACGTGTCGGGCGAACGAGAATGGGGTAGAGCGAGTCTTGTTGTCAGAATTAGTTTAGTTTGTCTTTCTGTGTGGCTGCAGTCCTTGGTTAGCCTGTAAGTATGGTTTTTGGTATGAATAAATCATTGTAAGGTTTTCCTTGCCCATGTGGCGTAGATATTTCACGCCGGGCATTTGTTGCTGTGAATTTCTGTAATAAGTGTGTGTTGTCTGATGATAACTACACCAAATCGGCTTTGTGGAAATTCTCATTGTTGACCAGTTTGTTTTGGTCGGAAGACTGCAAAGTTATGTTCAAGTTGTTGTATTCGTACTAATTTTGTGGAGTGGAAAGCCTGGGTGTCTTGTTGTATTTTCTTAGTGTATAATACAGAAAATTAGGTGAAGGTTAGAACACCAGCAACAAGAAGAAACTTATATAAGTTGAAACTGTACTCCACAAGAGGATTCAATCAATCCAGTAGTCTCCTTGTAAGGGGAATCCTGCTTCAGTGGCGCAGTGATTCTGCTTCAACATGACCATCGGCTAGTGGACTAAGATCACATGACCATCGGCTAGTGGACTAAGATCACATGACCATCGGCTAGTGGACTAAGATCACATGACCATCGGCTAGTGGACTAAGATCACATGACCATCGGCTAGTGGACTAAGATCACATGACCATCGGCTAGTGGACTAAGATCACATGACCATCGGCTAGTGGACTAAGATCACATGACCATCGGCTAGTGGACTGTAAGATCACATGACCATCGGCTAGTGGACTATAAGATCACATGACCATCGGCTAGTGGACTGTAAGATCACATGACCATCGGCTAGTGGACTGTAAGATCACATGACCATTGGCTAGTGGACTGTAAGATCACATGACCATCGGCTAGTGGACTGTAAGATTACATGACCACTGGCTAGTGGACTGTAGCCGACGAAAGATCCTACATCGATCTCTACTCGCGAGCCCGACACAACAGAATGTGTCACAAACGCCTGACACAACAGAATGTGTCACACACGCCTGAGTATCCAGGCGGCCTCTAATGTTGGCAGCTCACTGGGAAGACATCGTTTCATCTGTAGTGTGTCACGGCCAAACACACGAGGGAAGCCATGAGAGCCAACTATCAAGCCACTATCTCTCTCTTGTCACGTACAGATACATCAAGTCTGTCTAGTGTCTTACCTTCTCCTTGCAAGTAGCTACCAAGCTGATGGCCAGTCCCATTCTGTGTAACAATAACAACAACAATATAAATAACAATTATAAACTAACAAGAAATAATACATAAAACAACCGTTCCAAATAAAAAATAGTACAGCAGAGACGGAGTAGTTTTATAAAAGAAAAAGAAAGAAGTAAAGATGAGAAGGAACGACAAAAGTGGCACATAGATGAGCATGTAGAAATGTAAAACAAGCAGTAATAAACCAATATTTCAGCGGTATGACCTTATTGGGGACGACGAGGAGCTGACCAAGACATTCTGCCGAATCTCTAGCTGGTGCTCATAGTCTGACTCGATCCTCGCTGTACTGGTCTACCGAGAAGCTGACATTACTACTACTACTACTACTACTACTACTACTACTACTACTACTACTACTTTTTCTTCTTCTATTTCACGGAACTGGGAGCTGGTGTTCTTTGCAGTCGATGTGGTAAAGTTGTTGTGTCGACTTGGGAGCGAGTTATGGCCGTTATTATTTTTTCAGTCCTTGTGGAGCAAATCAGCAGGGGGTGTGCAAAACTTCTTTAGCAGACTCCACTACCATGGGAAATATGGGCATTCTTAGCCCGATAGTGTGGCTGGTCCTCTTATTGGGGGATGGGGGTGAGGGGTGGGGAATACCAATGGAGAGGTAGGGGCGGGGTCTTGGTCAGCTATAGTTCATCAACCCTGAAGCTAGCGTGTCAGCTATGGTTCACCAAGCCTGACGCTAGCGTGTCAGCTACGGTTCATCATCCCTGACGCTTGCGCGTCAGCTACGGTTCACCAACCCTGACGCTAGCGTGTCAGCTACGGTTCACCAACCCCGACGCTAGCGTGTCAGCTACGGTTCACCAACCCCGACGCTAGCGTGTCAACTATGGTTCACCAACCCTGACGCTAGCGTGTCAGCTGTGGTTCACCAACCCTGACGCTAGCGTGTCAGCTGTGGTTCACCAACCCTGACGCTAGCGTGTCAGCTGTGGTTCACCAACCCTGACGCTAGCGTGTCAGCTGTGGTTCACCAACCCTGACGCTAGCATGTCAGCTGTGGTTCACCAACCCTGACGCTAGCGTGTCAGCTGTGGTTCACCAACCCTGACGCTAGCATGTCAGCTGTGGTTCACCAACCCTGACGCTAGCGTGTCAGCTGTGGTTCACCAACCCTGACGCTAGCATGTCAGCTGTGGTTCACCCACCCTGACGCTAGCATGTCAACTTTGTGTCGGCGACCGCCAAATCGGACAGCGCCTTCGCTCCCACTCCAGGTCTTCAAGACAACCATCACGACCCACTCTCAGTCCTACACGAATTTCTGTGTTCCAACATCTCCACGACGTCAGATGTTAAGACACCCTGAAGACGTCAGATGTTAAGACACCCTGAAGACGTCAGATGTTAAGACACCCTGAAGATGTCAGATGTTAAGACACCCTGACTGCTGTTCTGTGAAGATGATATACACAAACTATATATAAGCTAAAGGTAAAATCCCCGTTTCCATGTCATTAAAGCATACTGGGGATACGGTGTTAGGCCCGTACTTCCACGACCTTCGGCACATGAAAGTCTGATGTGGTCGGTATCACGCCTGGCCGCACTTACCTTCACAGCTTTCTCTGGTATCTAGTTGTAGAGGCTGGGATATTTTTTTTTTTTCCTGATGTGGTAGTAGCAGAAAAAAAGAAACAAATCCCCACTGGTTGGACTTGAACCCGGGTCCACCGGATTAGCCGACCGGGGGTCTAACCACAGATCAACCAGGCCACAAACTATATGTACAAATCAATACACACACGCCAAGAAGTAGATGAGTGGGTGGTAGGCTCTTACCTCTCAGCTCTGCCTACTCGACCAATGCGATGAATGTAGTTCTGCTTCTCATCTGGCAGCGTCACGTTGATAACTGAAAGTAAAAGGGCCAACAGAACCGTCAAAGAGACAATTAAAAACAAGAAACATTGACACGAAAACATGGACAGGGACGGTCATGTCCTCTCTGGTACAGTTACTTGTCTTGCGCTATCTCCCTGTAACTGCCAGCTGGTGTTCTTTGTAGCCGATGCTATGAAGATGTTGAGGCACAACATCGTGTAGCGTTAGAGCGGGTTATGGTGGCTACTGTTTCAGTCCCGGAGTACAGCTAAAAAGCAAGGGGTGTGCAACGCTTCTTTAGCAGACTCCACCACTATGAGGACTATGGCTATCCCTGTCACGTTAGCCAGGCTAGGCCTGTTACTGGGGGTACCAACGGAGAGGTGGGACAGGGTTTTTGTTAGCTTTGGTTCGCTAACCCTGACGCTAGCATACCAGTTATATACAAATGTAGTTCTCTCTCTCTCTCTCTCTCTCTCTCTCTCTCTCCACGCACACAGCCTTCTGTCATCTGAGACTGGTTTGAGACGTCTACATTTGCTTATACAAGGGAGGGACCACTGCTTAGACCAGAGATCAGAAAGTCGAAGATCAGACGTGGGAAGCAAAGAGTATTCATGATGGCAACTAGGGGATATGGTATGATGGCAACTAGGGGATATGGTATGATGGCAAATAGGGGGTATGGTATGATGGCAACTGGGGGATATGGTATGATGGCAACTGGGGGATATGGTATGATGGCAACTAGGGGATATGGTATGATGGCAAATAAGGGATATAGTATGATGGCAACTAGGGGATATGGTATGGTGGCAACTATGGGATATGGTATGATGGCAACTATGGGATATGGTATTATGGCAACCATGGTATATGGAATGATGGCAACTAGGGGATGTGATATGATGGCAACTAGGGGATGTGGTATGATGGGAACTAGGGGATATGGTATGATGGGAACTAGGGGATATGGTATGATGGCAACTATGGGATATGGTATTATGGCAACCATGGTATATGGAATGATGGCAACTAGGGGATGTGGTATGATGGCAACTAGGGGATGTGGTATGATGGGAACTAGGGGATATGGTATTGGTGGTTGCACATCTTTTACCTGTCCGTACGCAATATCAGTGGTTCTCACACTTGTACAGACTTTGGAACACCTGACAACGCGAACTTCTGTCGCGACACACCTGTGTTCATATTAAGCGTTATGGTATTTTACTGCTTATATTTCAATGAGCCAGGTGTAATTTGATGAAAATATTTTTACAACTAAAAGGCGGCGGCATATTTCTGACTGTCTTGAGGCACACCAGCGTGCCGGGGCACACCGTTTGAAAAACACTGCACTAGAGACTGATGTGGTGAGTATCAAGCCTGGCAGTCTGTCGTTTCTCATCCCATGAACAGTCAGGTACCTACAGTTTGGTGACTCGGGAGGGTTCGAGCCACCATTCTTTGCTATGAACAGCGAGTGCGTTAACAACTCAGGCGTCCTGTGCTGTAGCGACGACAAGGGTAGCAGGACCTGTCAAACAGACCTGTACTTGATACTGCTCCATGTCTTAGCCATAGTCTCTTATCCCCCCCCCCCCGTCTTGAGGCACACCAGCGTGCCGGGGCACACCGTTTGAAAAACACTGCACTAGAGACTGATGTGGTGAGTATCAAGCCTGGCAGTCTGTCGTTTCTCATCCCATGAACAGTCAGGTACCTACAGTTTGGTGACTCGGGAGGGTTCGAGCCACCATTCTTTGCTATGAACAGCGAGTGCGTTAACAACTTTGGCGCTCAGGCGTCCTGTGCTGTAGCGACGACAAGGGTAGCAGGACCTGTCAAACAGACCTGTACTTGATACTGCTCCATGTCTTAGCCATAGTCTCTTATCCCCCCCCCCCACCAACCACCCTCACGATGAATTTGGGTCTAGCGAGAACTGCGGTCCCTAAGTCCACACAGGAACCTTAAAGCAAATAATTATTCTCCACTCCCGATCCGATACAGTGCATGTGCTTCAACGTCAGCAGGAAGTCAAGTGGAAAGTGCAACTGTCTGCAGTTCCAAGGACAAGACTGTAAGGCACAGCATCTGTGTGAAAGAAATGACTACCTTCACTCAAACAATCCCACTAACAACAACTCTTGGCCTTCCTCTCCTTCTTTTCTCTTTGAATTTTCCAGTCATTACTAAGTTCTCTAACTTCTGTCTCCCCATGGCTTGTCCAAGAAATTTCTGATTGCTTTTTCATTATAATTTCCACACTAAGACTCACTTACAGAATGTCATGTTTAAGAAAGCCAATTGGGAGTGCAAGGTTTATACAAAACTCACCATAAGGAAGACCGGAGATATCTATCCCTCGGGCAGCCACGTCGGTGCAGATCAAGTACTTCACTTCTCGTTTCTGGCAGACAAGAAAACAAAACATCAACTGCGGTCGCCAGTCAGCACATATTTATTATTGGGTCTCCTTTACTAAGTGCCACGGTGGTGTAGTGGTTAGCGCATAGCCTGACGACTAGAACGTTAGATCCCGCAACAGGATGTCATTTTTTTTTTTTTGGCATCAGAGTCAGCCCAGCCTCAGTATCTGGAGTTTCCCTGGGGAGATCAAGTGCTGCCCTCCCTACTTCCCTCGGCTGTACTGGTCTTTTAACGTGAAGCCACTAACACTTCACACCCTAACTGCACGGCCGCGGGACATAAATCATCCAGGCTGCTAGTCGCTATTAATTCATGCATTCCCGCTCCCACCACGAACACAACAGCACCAACCACAGAAAGTACCATCACCAGTCTCAGTGCTATAAAATATTAATGATACAATATCGGTAACCATCTACAAAAATGCATCGATGTTACAGAAGAAGAAAAGGAAATATCGAGGGTTTAGGACTGGAACTCGCACCTCGTCCTTCAACTGAACAAGCAACCGCCCAGCCAGCCACGGAAAGGCAGAGAGCACTAAAGCTTCAAGCACATGACATTAATGAAAATGACGCAACCATCTGATCCAGGGAGCCAACATACAGAATCTATGTCATGTCACTATCATGTCTTCCAAGTCATGTCACTATCATGTCTTCCAAGTCATGTCACTATCATATCTTCCATGTCATGTCACTATCATGTCTTCCATGTCATGTCACTATCATGTATTCCAAGTCGTGTCACTATTATGTCTTCCAAGTCATGTCACTATCATGTCTTCCAAGTCGTGCCACTATCATGTCTTCCAAGTCATGTCACTATCATGCCTTCTGATGCTTTTCATCATCATCATCATCATCATCATGATATGCCGTGCCGACTGGCGCTGGCTATTATGTTTCTCCAGTGTACACGATCCTTCATGCAGGCTATTAGCTCAGTTGGTGATCTCCTCTCACACCATTCCGTCAGTATCATTTCTCTTCTTCCTCTCGATCTTCTTTCTTCTATTTTTCCTGTTATAATATTTTCAATGCCCCCTCTTTTCAATGCATGTCCTATTAAAGTACATTGTCTCTCCAGCTCTTCTCATGCATTCTTCATTAGTTATTTTTTCTGTCCAGGGGATTCGCAACATTCTTCTAATAAATCACATTTCTGCTGCTTCCAATGATTTTTGTGCAGATCTGCCTATTGTCTATGATTCACTTCCATATAACAAGATAGGTTCAATATAGCATTTTAGGACTCGTTTTCTAACATGCATTGATAAGGATGTGTTGGCTAATATGTTTCTCATTCTCTGAAATGCAATCTTTGCTTGGCTTATTCTGTTCCTAATTTCTGTTCTGAATTTCCCATCTGAAGTTATAATTGCTCCAAGGTATTTGAATTTCTGCACCTGCTTTAGAATAGTTCCGTTTAATTTTATACTGCATATTGGTGGATTCTGTTTCTTAGATATAACCATAGTCTCTGTCTTTCTGATGTTCAAAGTAAGGCATTTCTGTTTACTTTCTTTAGCGACCTTATCCAAGAGATTTTGCAGGTCTTGTTGGTTCTCAGCTATCAGTACTGTGTCGTCAGCATACCGAAGGTTGTTAATATTGTATTCTCCAATTTTTATGCCTGGTTCTGTGATGATTGTTCTTAGAATATTCTCGCTGTACAGAGAAAAAAGGTCTGGAGATAGTACACATCCTTGTCGCACCCCTTGTTTTATAGGTTGACATTTTCCAATCCTATTTTCAACTCGAACTGCTGCTTCTTGCTGCCAGTATAGATGTTTTACAATCCTCAGGTCTTTGCCGTCTATATTGATGTCTTCAAGCATTCTAATAATTTAATTATGTTTCACCTTGTCAAATGCTTTGGTGTAATCAATGAAGCATAAGTAGAGATCTTTCTGTACTTCTAAAGCTCTTTCTGTTAGTGTTCGTAAAGCATAAATGGCATTGTGTGTTCCCTTTCCTTCAACAAATCCAAACTGTTCATCTGCTATTTCCATTTTTATCTTTTTCCTTGTTCTCCTCATAATGATTCTCAAAAGCAGCTACGTTATGTGACATGAGAGGCTGATAGTCCGGTGTTCATCACATTCCTTTGCACCTGGTTTCTTTGGTAGTGCTATAAACGTGGATTTAAGCAGGTCCCTGGGAATATAACCACTGTTGTAAATGTCATTCAGTAACTTGGTTATTATTTTTATTCCTATCCCCTCTAGCGCCTCTATTTTTTATATTATTATATATCAGGCCCAGTCGCTTTTCCTTTCTTCATGTGTTTGATGGCATCTATGATTTCATCTTCAAGTATTGGCGGTCCTTCACAGTTTTCGGTATCTGGTGTTAATTCTGGTCTTTCTCCTCCATATAGCTCACCGATGTACTCTGTCCGCTGATGCTTCTATCACAATCAATTGACCCTATATCACCTTATATCGATGGAGGGGAGAGATGCCTTCATTGTTTCCCCCACCTTCCGTACCTCGTCTAGCAACTCTTAACCGTGTATGTAAACGTGTTCCAAAATTAATTCTCAATCGGAACGATAACCAGTTAAAAGAAGAGTGGCCCGACTGCAGGCAACGAATAACGAAGAGTCATTATTCTCATCTCCCAGGCAACGAATAACAAAGAGTCATTATTCTCATCTCGCAGGCAACGAATAACGAAGAGTCATCATTCTCATCTCCCAGGCAGCGAATAACGAAGAGTCATCATTCTCATCTCCCAGGCAACGAATAACAAAGAGTCATTATTCTCATCTCCCAGGCAAAGAATAACGAAGAGTCATTATTCTCATCTCGCAGGCAACGAATAACAAGGACTCATCATTCTCATCTCCCAGGCAACGAATAACAAGGACTCATCATTCTCATCTCCCAGGCAACGAATAACAAGGACTCATCATTCTCATCTCCCAGGCAACGAATAACAAAGAGTCATTATTCTCATCTCGCAGGCAACGAATAACGAAGAGTCATCATTCTCATCTCCGAGGCAACGAATAACGAAGAGTCATCATTCTCATCTCCCAGGCAACGAATAACAAAGAGTCATTATTCTCATCTCGCAGGCAACGAATAACGAAGAGTCATCATTCTCATCTCCCAGGCAACGAATAACAAAGAGTCATCATTCTCATCTCCCAGGCAACGAATAACAAGGACTCATCATTCTCATCTCCCAGGCAACGAATAACAAGGATCATTCTCAACTCCCAGATTCTCTGCTGTTTGTTGATAGTTTATTTCAACACCGTTCAGGAAAAGTTAGATTTCGGCAATAACAACAGCAACAGTATCTTTTATTTGAAAGAAAAGAAAAAGACACCCCGCAGTCCCTATGTTTGTCGTCAGCATCTCAGTCGCGTCTTGATCTTCTAATCGTACTGCTGTTGTTTGTCCATCGTCTTCGATGATGACCACAGATTCATCTTAGTCAAAGTAAGGAGAGGTGTGTCCGTGCATGACCAACTAGCCCTATACGAGCTCTAAAAGTTTTGCCACACACGGAACATTTATGTCCAGATTCAGTTGTGGATGCTTGTGCTGCCTTGGCTTTTCGCATTGCGCGTTTGTGCTGGGCACTTTCAATTCTTGAGCGCTCTGCTCTGAGCACCCAGGCTGGTTAAAGCCCTCCATGATGGCCGGAATTGTGCTATGGCCTCTCAAGAGTTTATGTGTATCCCGAAGGCTTTGAGTGAGATTTTGAGCGTATCCTTGTAACACTTTTTTGCTCTCCAGCTTTCCGTTTTCCGTTCAGTAGTTCCCATAAAGCAGTTGCTTGGGCAGTCGAGTGTTACTCAATCTGACTACGTGCCCTGTCCATCGAATTTGCGCGTTTGGAAGCATTGTGTAGATCCTTGGAATATTAGATTTTGTGACGACTTTAGTATCAGGTATTATTTGCTGCCATTTGATGTTCAGTATTTTTCTGAGACAGTATAGATGGAAGTGATTTGGCTGTCTTGCATGTCTACTGTCCCTGTTTCGGCTGCATGCATTAGTGTGGTCATAATGACAGCTTTATAGACCTTTAACTTGGTGGTAAGCTGAGTCTTCCTCTTTCTCATACATTTTTTCCTAGCCTCCCAAATGCTGCTCTGGCTTTAGCTATTCTGTTGCTATTTCAGCATCAAGACTGACTGCCATGGAAAGGATACTACCAAGATAAGTGAAATTTTCTACGGATTTTAGCTTTTGTCCCTTTATCATGATTTCCGGGTCAGTATATTCTTTTGCCGGCTAGCGTAGTGGTTAGAGCACTCGTCTAGCAACCAAATGGTCGAGGGTTCGAATCCCCAGCTGAGCGGGATTTTTTTTCCGACCAATACGGCCCTGAGGTCGACCCAGCCTCGTAAAATGGGTACCAGAGAAAATCTGGGAAGTAAAGGCAGCGAGGAAAGGAACTGGTCACCCTACCTCACACGCTGATGACCCAGCATAATGAGGTCTCTAACGCTTCACCCCCTACGGCATTTGAAATGCTATGGGACTATCTTTACTTTTTTTTTTTACTATATTCTTTGTTGGGGGCGGGCTGATATACGACTTCTGTTTTTCCGATGTTGATCGTAAGGCAAAAGTTGTCACACGGCTTCGAGAGGTTATCAGTAATGGTTTGCATATTAGATGTTGAATTAGCATTTAGTGCACAGTCATCGGCGAACAGAAAGTCTTTGATTTTCTCATTCCTAACTTTTGAGGCAGCTTTTAATCGCCTTAGATTGAAGAGTTTTCGGTCCGTCTTAGAAATTAACGGAAAAGAGTCATTATTCTCATCTCGCAGGCAACGAATAACGAAGAGTCATCATTCTCATCTCCCAGGCAACGAATAACAAAGAGTCATCATTCTCATCTCCCAGGCAACGAATAACAAGGACTCATCATTCTCATCTCCCAGGCAACGAATAACAAGGATCATTCTCAACTCCCAGATTCTCTGCTGTTTGTTGATAGTTTATTTCAACACTGTTCAGGAAAAGTTAGATTTCGGCAATAACAACAGCAACAGTATCTTTTATTTGAAAGAAAAGAAAAAGACACCCCGCAGTCCCTATGTTTGTCGTCAGCATCTCAGTCGCGTCTTGATCTTCTAATCGTACTGCTGTTGTTTGTCCATCGTCTTCGATGATGACCACAGATTCATCTTAGTCAAAGTAAGGAGAGGTGTGTCCGTGCATGACCAACTAGCCCTATACGAGCTCTAAAAGTTTTGCCACACACGGAACATTTATGTCCAGATTCAGTTGTGGATGCTTGTGCTGCCTTGGCTTTTCGCATTGCGCGTTTGTGCTGGGCACTTTCAATTCTTGAGCGCTCTGCTCTCTGAGCACCCAGGCTGGTTAAAGCCCTCCATGATGGCCGGAATTGTGCTATGGCCTCTCAAGAGTTTATGTGTATCCCGAAGGCTTTGAGTGAGATTTTGAGCGTATCCTTGTAACACTTTTTTTGCTCTCCAGCTTTCCGTTTTCCGTTCAGTAGTTCCCATAAAGCAGTTGCTTGGGCAGTCGAGTGTTACTCAATCTGACTACGTGCCCTGTCCATCGAATTTGCGCGTTTGGAAGCATTGTGTAGATCCTTGGAATATTAGATTTTGTGACGACTTTAGTATCAGGTATTATTTGCTGCCATTTGATGTTCAGTATTTTTCTGAGACAGTATAGATGGAAGTGATTTGGCTGTCTTGCATGTCTACTGTCCCTGTTTCGGCTGCATGCATTAGTGTGGTCATAATGACAGCTTTATAGACCTTTAACTTGGTGGTAAGCTGAGTCTTCCTCTTTCTCATACATTTTTTCCTAGCCTCCCAAATGCTGCTCTGGCTTTAGCTATTCTGTTGCTATTTCAGCATCAAGACTGACTGCCATGGAAAGGATACTACCAAGATAAGTGAAATTTTCTACGGATTTTAGCTTTTGTCCCTTTATCATGATTTCCGGGTCAGTATATTCTTTTGCCGGCTAGCGTAGTGGTTAGAGCACTCGTCTAGCAACCAAATGGTCGAGGGTTCGAATCCCCAGCTGAGCGGGATTTTTTTTCCGACCAATACGGCCCTGAGGTCGACCCAGCCTCGTAAAATGGGTACCAGAGAAAATCTGGGAAGTAAAGGCAGCGAGGAAAGGAACTGGTCACCCTACCTCACACGCTGATGACCCAGCATAATGAGGTCTCTAACGCTTCACCCCCTACGGCATTTGAAATGCTATGGGACTATCTTTACTTTTTTTTTTTACTATATTCTTTGTTGGGGGCGGGCTGATATACGACTTCTGTTTTTCCGATGTTGATCGTAAGGCAAAAGTTGTCACACGGCTTCGAGAGGTTATCAGTAATGGTTTGCATATTAGATGTTGAATTAGCATTTAGTGCACAGTCATCGGCGAACAGAAAGTCTTTGATTTTCTCATTCCTAACTTTTGAGGCAGCTTTTAATCGCCTTAGATTGAAGAGTTTTCGGTCCGTCTTAGAAATTAACGGAAAACAGTTTTCATTAATGCTTCTGGAAGCATCCATGAGCACGGCCGAGAACACCGTGCTGAAGAGTGTGGGTGCAAGGACACATCCCTGTTTTACCCCAATGTAGGTGCAAAGACACACCCCTGCTTTACCCCAGTGTAGGTGCAAGGACACACCCCTGCTTTACCCCAGTATATGTGCAAGGACACATCCCTGCTTTACCCCACAGGTAACAGGAAAGGATTCGGAGACCTCACCATCATCGAGAACACAAACCTTCATGATCTCATGAAACTGACGAACTATTTCTGTGAATCTAGCTGGGCATCCAAATCTTGCCATTATTAGCCAAAGACCGTCCTTACTAACAGTATCACAGGCTTTGGTTAAGTCTACAAAAAAAAAGGTTAATAGGTCAGTGTGCTGCTCCTGGCACCTTTCCTGTAGTTGCCGGATAGCAAAGATCATGTCAGCTGTCCCTCTTCCTGCTCGAAACCCACACTGACCCCCCCCCCGGAAGCAAATTATCTTCAAGATGCTCACTGAGTCGGTTTAGCACAATATAGCACTTGTCTAGCCACGCAAAACAGATCATCGGTTTCTTCTACTTTTTTTTGTCATCCCTCTACTATGTACCTGGTCAAATGTGTTCTTGTCCGTCTTATGCTCGTCCCGCCTATCTTTACTGTCTTCTTGATGTTCTCCCCTAAACTTTCCCATCAAATATGGCTTTCAGTTTTGCTATGATGGATCCATCTAATATTATCGTCTTTCTCGTTTTTTTCTCTTCAACTTTCCCATCAAATATGGTTTTCAGTTTTGCTATGATGGATCCATCTAATATTGTCGCCTTCCTCGTTTTTCTCTCTTAAGCTTTCCCATCAAATATGGTTTTCAGTTTTGCTATGATGGATCCATCTAATATTGTCGTCTTCTTCGTTTTTCTCTCTTCAACTTTCCCATCAAATATGGTTTTCAGTTTTGCTTTGATGGATCCATCTAATATTATCGTCTTCCTCGTTTTTCTCTCTTCAACTTTCCCATCAAATATGGTTTTCAGTTTTGCTATGATGGATCCATCTAATATTGTCGTCTTTCTCGTTTTTCTCTCTTCAACTTTCCCATCAAATATGGTTTTCAGTTTTGCTATGATGGATCCATCTAATATTGTCGTCTTCCTTGCTTTTCTCTCTCCAACTTTCCCATCAAATATGGTTTTCAGTTTTGCTATGATGGATCCATCTAATATTGTCGTCTTTCTCGTTTTTCTCTCTTCAACTTTCCCATCAAATATGGTTTTCAGTTTTGCTATGATGGATCCATCTAATATTATTGTCTTCCTTGCTTTTCTTTCGTCAACTTTCCCATCAAATATGGTTTTCAGTTTTGCTATGATGGATCCATCTAATATTGTCGTCTTCCTTGCTTTTCTCTCTTCAACTTTCCCACCAAATACGGTTTTCAGTTTTGCTATGATGGATCCATCTAATATTGTCGTCTTCCTTGCTTTTCTCTCTTCAACTTTCCCACCAAATATGGTTTTCAGTTTTGCTATGATGGATCCATCTAATATTGTCGTCTTCCTTGCTTTTCTCTCTTCAACTTTCCCATCAAATATGGTTTTCAGTTTTGCTATGATAGATCCATCTAATATTGTCGTCTTCCTTGCTTTTCTCTCTTCAACTTTTCCATAAAATATGGTTTTCAGTTCTGCTATGATGGATCTATCTAATATTATCGTCTTCCTCGTTTTTCTCTCTTAAACATTCCCATCAAATATGGTTTTCAGTTTTGCTATGATGGATCCATCTAATATTGTCGTCTTTCTCGTTTTTCTCTCTTCAACTTTCCCATCAAATATGGTTTTCAGTTTTGCTATGATGGATTCATCTAATATTGTCGTCTTCCTTGCTTTTCTCTCTTCAACTTTCCCATCAAATATGGTTTTCAGTTTTGCTATGATAGATCCATCTAATATTGTGGTCTTCCTTGCTTTTGTCTCTTCAACTTTTTCATCAAATATGGTTTTCAGTTTTGCTATGATGGATCCATCTAATATTGTCGTCTTCCTTGCTTTTCTTTCGTCAACTTTCCCATCAAATATGGTTTTCAGTTTTGCTATGATAGATCCATCTAATATTGTCGTCTTTCTCGTTTTTCTCTCTTCAACTTTTCCATCAAATATGGTTTCCAGTTTTGCTATGATGGATCCATCTAATATTGTCGTCTTCCTTGCTTTTCTCTCTTCAACTTTCCCATCAAATATTGTCGTCTTCCTCGTTTTTCTCTCTTCAACTTTCCCATCAAATATGGTTTTCAGTTTTGCTATGATGGAGGCACCTAATATTGTCGTCTTCCTTGCTTTTCTTTCTTCAACTTTCCCATCAAATATGGTTTTCAGTTTTGCTATGATGGAGCCATCTAGTACTGTCGTCTCCCTTCAACTCTGTTATCAAATATAGTTTAATCAGTTTTCTGTACATGAACGCGCTTCCTGACATGGCCAGAATATTTCTGTTGTGTGACTCAGACATTTTCCTTCATTTCACTTTCACGTTCTGTCTCTTTGCCTTCTTCTTCTTTCTCTGACCACGAAGCCCCGGTACAGATATTATGAGACTACTATAAGTCTGCCATAGCTTGTCCTCCGTCTCTCTAAGACACACCCCCGCCGAGACGCGCCCATGGAGTGTACTTGGACACATCAGGTTCTAAAACTGAGTCTAAAAAAGACCATGACAACTCCGTCCCTGGTACTTCTACGACCTCCCTCCACATCTACCATCAGTTATAACCTGTTCTCCTCTTGTTCGTTTTCCCCACTTTCCCTCGGTGACTGAACAGCCTTCAATCATTCATTCATTTGCATGTCCCTTGCGGAACTTTGCCTCCCAAACTGCACTCCTGTAGGCCTCTCGGTTGTGAGCAAGGTGGCCTGCTGCTGTTGCATCCATTTCCAGATCGTCAACGATGTCTTGCAGCCATCTTCGTTTTGGTCTTCCTCTTTTTCTTTTCCCCATTATGTATCCTTCCAATACGGTCTTCTCTAAATTATCATGACGTTTAATGTGTCCAAAATATTTAACAGCCTTACACTTGGAAAATGGCAACACAATCACACGGACGGGCAAACCAGCTTGATGTACTGAAGACAAGTTAACACGCTCATCGATGTCCACGTTTGTCAAAGATGTGAACCTAGTCTCATCCAGTCAGACAGAAAGTAAATACCTTCTGGCTTCATCATCTTATAAGGGTTCTTCAGCTTTTTATCTATAATATTACATAAATTTTTTCTTCAAGCGTTTTCCTTGATTACCTTTCTACAGAACCCCAGTTTTACGTTAGAACATTCTTATCTTATTGTCTTTTTTAAAAACTGTTTCTTAGATCTGTTCAGATTTCTAGCTCATTTGTTCCATCATTTTGAGATCCTTTGTACTGGAAATTACAACTCATTATCAAATATCTCTGTAAAGAGTGCCCGATTCTGATATAAAAACACATATTATTATACAGACTCTCACAAATATTCTCATACAAACTGTCTGTCACATACATATATTCTTGTACATAACATCTCTCATACACATATTCTTGCAAAACTATCTCTCATGCATATATACTCTTGTACAGATGACTTCATCTATCATATAAAACAGACATACAGACTGTGCCATTTATCACACACACAAACAAATAAAAGCATGGTATATGATGAAGCTAAATCTGTGGGAAAAAAATAGCATTCAACAAGAAATGTCACAAGACCACCCTGACTACCAGAAACACAACAACAACAACAACAACAACAACAACAACAACAACAACAACAAAATAACATTCAAGAATAAATGAGCACAAGAACACCCTGACTACTAGAAACAAAAACAAAATTGAACAATAAATGAGCACAAGAACACCCTGACTACTAGAAACAACAACAAAAAAAACATTGAACAATAAATGAGCACAAGAACACCCTGACTACAAGAAACAACAACAAAATAACATTCAAGAATAAATGAGCACAAGAACACCCTGACTACTAGAAACAACAAAAAAAACATTGAACAATAAATGAGCACAAGAACACCCTGACTACTAGAAACAACAACAAAAAAAACATTGAACAATAAATGTGCACAAGAACACCCTGACTACAAGAAACAAAAATAACATTGAACAATAAATGAGAACAAGAACACCCTGACTACTAGAAACAACCAAAAAAACATTGAACAATAATTGAGCGCAAGAACACCCTGACTACTAGAAACAACAAAAAAACATTGAACTTTCAGTTTTGCTATGATGGATCCATCTAATATTGTCGTTTTCCTCGTTTTTCTCTCTTCAACTTTCCCATCAAATATGGTTTTCAGTTTTGCTATGATGGATCCATCTAATATTGTCGTTTTCCTTGCTTTTCTTTCTTCAACTTTCCCATCAAATATGGTTTTCAGTTTTGCTATGATGGAGCCATCTAGTACTGTCGTCTCCCTTCAACTCTGTTATCAAATATAGTTTAATCAGTTTTCTGTACATGAACGCGCTTCCTGACATGGCCAGAATATTTCTGTTGTGTGACTCAGACATTTTCCTTCATTTCACTTTCACGTTCTGTCTCTTTGCCTTCTTCTTCTTTCTCTGACCACGAAGCCCCGGTACAGATATTATGAGACTACTATAAGTCTGCCATAGCTTGTCCTCCGTCTCTCTAAGACACACCCCCGCCGAGACGCGCCCATGGAGTGTACTTGGACACATCAGGTTCTAAAACTGAGTCTAAAAAAGACCATGACAACTCCGTCCCTGGTACTTCTACGACCTCCCTCCACATCTACCATCAGTTATAACCTGTTCTCCTCTTGTTCGTTTTCCCCACTTTCCCTCGGTGACTGAACAGCCTTCAATCATTCATTCATTTGCATGTCCCTTGCGGAACTTTGCCTCCCAAACTGCACTCCTGTAGGCCTCTCGGTTGTGAGCAAGGTGGCCTGCTGCTGTTGCATCCATTTCCAGATCGTCAACGATGTCTTGCAGCCATCTTCGTTTTGGTCTTCCTCTTTTTCTTTTCCCCATTATGTATCCTTCCAATACGGTCTTCTCTAAATTATCATGACGTTTAATGTGTCCAAAATATTTAACAGCCTTACACTTGGAAAATGGCAACACAATCACACGGACGGGCAAACCAGCTTGATGTACTGAAGACAAGTTAACACGCTCATCGATGTCCACGTTTGTCAAAGATGCGAACCTAGTCTCATCCAGTCAGACAGAAAGTAAATACCTTCTGGCTTCATCATCTTATAAGGGTTCTTCAGCTTTTTATCTATAATATTACATAAATTTTTTCTTCAAGCGTTTTCCTTGATTACCTTTCTACAGAACCCCAGTTTTACGTTAGAACATTCTTATCTTATTGTCTTTTTTAAAAACTGTTTCTTAGATCTGTTCAGATTTCTAGCTCATTTGTTCCATCATTTTGAGATCCTTTGTACTGGAAATTACAACTCATTATCAAATATCTCTGTAAAGAGTGCCCGATTCTGATATAAAATACACATATTATTATACAGACTCTCACAAATATTCTCATACAAACTGTCTGTCACATACATATATTCTTGTACATAACATCTCTCATACACATATTCTTGCAAAACTATCTCTCATGCATATATACTCTTGTACAGATGACTTCATCTATCATATAAAACAGACATACAGACTGTGCCATTTATCACACACACAAACAAATAAAAGCATGGTATATGATGAAGCTAAATCTGTGGGAAAAAAATAGCATTCAACAAGAAATGTCACAAGACCACCCTGACTACCAGAAACAACAACAACAACAACAACAACAACAACAACAACAACAACAACAACAACATAACATTCAAGAATAAATGAGCACAAGAACACCCTGATTACTAAAACAAAAACAAAATTGAACAATAAATGAGCACAAGAACACCCTGACTACTAGAAACAACAACAAAAAAAACATTGAACAATAAATGAGCACAAGAACACCCTGACTACAAGAAACAACAACAAAATAACATTCAAGAATAAATGAGCACAAGAACACCCTGACTACTAGAAACAACAAAAAAAAACATTGAACAATAAATGAGCACAAGAACACCCTGACTACTAGAAACAACAACAATAAAACATTGAACAATAAATGTGCACAAGAACACCCTGACTACAAGAAACAAAAAATAACATTGAACAATAAATGAGAACAAGAACACCCTGACTACTAGAAACAACCAAAAAAACATTGAACAATAAATGAGCGCAAGAACACCCTGACTACTAGAAACAACAAAAAAACATTGAACAATAAATGAGCACAAGAACACCCTGACTACTAGAAACAACAAAAAAAAAACATTGAACAATAAATGAGCACAAGAACACACTGACTACAAGAAACAAAAAAAACATTGAACAATAAATGAGCACAAGAACACCCTGACTACTAGAAACAAAAAAAACATTGAACAATAAATGAGCACAAGAACACCCTGACTACTAGAAACAAGAAAAAAAAACATTGAACAATAAATGAGCACAAGAACACCCTGACTACTAGAAACAACAACAACAAAAAAACATTGAACAATAAATGTGCACAAGAACACCCTGACTACTAGAAACAACAACAAAAAAAACACTGAACAATAAATGTGCACAAGAACACCCTGACTACTAGAAACAACAAAAAAAAAACATTGAACAATAAATGTGCACAAGATCACCCTGACTACTAGAAACAACAAAAAAAACATTGAACAATAAATGAGCACAAGAACACCCTGACTACTAGAAACAAAAAAAATATTCAACAATAAATGAGTACAAGAACACCCTGACTACTAGAAACAACAAAAAAAAAACATTGAACAATAAATGAGCACAAAAACACCATGACTACTAGAAACAACAACAAAACAACAACAAAAAACACTGAACCATAAACGAGCACAAGAACAGCCTGACTACTAGAAACAACAACAACAAAAAGAAAACATTGAACAATAAATGAGCATAAGAACACCCTGACTACTAGAAACAAAAAAAAACATTGAACAATAAATGAGCATAAGAACACCTTGACTACAAGAAAAAAAAACACTGAACAATAAATGAGCGAAGAACATTCTGACTACTAGAAACAACAAAAAAAACATTGAATAATAAATGAGCATAAGAACACCCTGACTACTAGAAACAACAAAAACATTGAACAATAAATGAGCATAAGAACACCTTGACTACAAGAAACAAAAAAAAAACACTGAACAATAAATGAGCACAAGAACACCCTGACTACTAGAAACAACAAAAAAAATATTCAACAATAAATGAGTACAAGAACACCCTGACTACTAGAAACAAAAAAAAAATATTCAACAATAAATGAGTACAAGAACACCCTGACTACTAGAAACAACAAAAAAAAACATTGAACAATAAATGAACACAAGAACACCCTGACTACTAGAAACAACAAAAAAAAATATTGAACAATAAATGAGTACAAGAACACCCTGACTACTAGAAACAAGAAAAAAAAAACATTGAACAATAAATGAGCACAAGAACACCCTGACTACTAGAAACAAAAAAAAATATTCAACAATAAATGAGTACAAGAACACCCTGACTACTAGAAACAACAAAAAAAAAACATTGAACAATAAATGAGCACAAAAACACCCTGACTACTAGAAACAACAACAAAACAACAACAAAAAACACTGAACCATAAACGAGCACAAGAACAGCCTGACTACTAGAAACAACAACAACAAAAGAAAAACATTGAACAATAAATGAGCATAAGAACACCCTGACTACTAGAAACAAAAAAAAACATTGAACAATAAATGAGCATAAGAACACCTTGACTACAAGAAAAAAAAACACTGAACAATAAATGAGCGCAAGAACACTCTACTAGAAACAACAAAAAAAAACATTGAATAATAAATGAGCATAAGAACACCCTGACTACTAGAAACAACAAAAAACATTGAACAATAAATGAGCATAAGAACACCTTGACTACAAGAAACAAAAAAAAACACTGAACAATAAATGAGCACAAGAACACCCTGACTACTAGAAACAACAAAAAAAATATTCAACAATAAATGAGTACAAGAACACCCTGACTACTAGAAACAAAAAAAAATATTCAACAATAAATGAGTACAAGACACCCTGACTACTAGAAACAACAAAAAAAAACATTGAACAATAAATGAACACAAGAACACCCTGACTACTAGAAACAACAAAAAAAATATTCAACAATAAATGAGTACAAGAACACCCTGACTACTAGAAACAACAAAAAAAAACATTGAACAATAAATGAACACAAGAACACCCTGACTACTAGAAACAACAAAAAAAATATTGAACAATAAATGAGTACAAGAACACCCTGACTACTAGAAACAACAAAAAAAAAAACATTGAACAATAAATGAACACAAGAACACCCTGACTACTAGAAACAACAACAACAAAAAACACTGAACAATAAATGAGTACAAGAACACACTGACTACCAGATACAAAAAATGACGCTTACCAGCAACTCGGCAGAGAGAAGTAAGTGATCACTTTTCGTCTCTGCAACGGTTACAAAAGGCTAAGGTGCCACCTTTTTCAACAAGCTCAAGATTAGTCCAACTGACATGATCACATGTGGCACTGACAGGACGACAAAGAGAACATGCTCTGCAGGAGTGCCCAACATCTGAGTAGCAGAGATAACAGATCTACGCCAGTACAAGAGAAGCTATATGGGGGATGTACACAACCTCCGTCTGACCACAGATTGCTGGAGAAGCAGCTGTAGGTATTGACGGACGGTGATAAATCTTTCCATACATATTCACTTGGAACCTCTCCGGTTTATCCGCCCCCTTCAAGGGTTACTGGTTACTGAACAGTTCACACTGGCCCTCAAGCAGACAGGCTCTGTCTAGCGTGGCGAACATACGGGACAGAGGGTGTTGTCCTTTACGGGACAGATACAACAAGCATCCTTACCTTGAACTTCTCCAGGTTGGCCTTCCGTTCCTGTGGCTTCCGGTCCCCGTGGAGGCACACACACGAGTACTTCTCTGTAGAGAGAAACAACGACAACATCATTTTCCCCTCTTGTCCTACCACAGACAACGACAACATCACTTCCCTCTCTTATCCTACCACAGATAACGACAACATCACTTTTCTCTCTTATCATACCACAGACAATATCATTTTTCTCTCTTATCATACCACAGACAACGACAACATCACTTTTCTCTCTTATCCTACCACAGACAACGACAACATCACTTTTCTCTCTTATCCTACCACAGACAACGACAACATCACTTCCCTCTCTTATCCTACCACAGACAACGACAACATCACTTCCCTCTCTTATCCTACCACAGACAACGACAACATCACTTCCTTCTTATCCTATCACAGACAACGACAACATCACTTTTCTCTCTTATCCTACCACAGACAACGACAACATCACTTTTTTCTCTTATCCTACCACAGACAACGACAACATCACTTTCCTCTCTTATCATACCACAGACAACGACAACATCACTTCCCTTTCTTATCATACCACAGACAACACCAACATCACTTTTCTCTCTTATGATACCACAGACAACGACAACATCACTTCCCTCTCTTATCTCACCACAGATAACGACAACATCACTTTTCTCTCTTATCATACCACAGACAATATCATTTTTCTCTCTTATCATACCACAGACAACGACAACATCACTTTTCTCTCTTATCCTACCACAGACAACGACAACATCACTTTTCTCTCTTATCCTACCACAGACAACGACAACATCACTTCCCTCTCTTATCCTACCACAGACAACGACAACATCACTTCCCTCTCTTATCCTACCACAGACAACGACAACATCACTTCCTTCTTATCCTATCACATACAACGACAACATCACTTTTCTCTCTTATCCTACCACAGACAACGACAACATCACTTTTCTCTCTTATCCTACCACAGACAACGACAACATCACTTTCCTCTCTTATCATACCACAGACAACGACAACATCACTTCCCTTTCTTATCATACCACAGACAACACCAACATCACTTTTCTCTCTTATGATACCACAGACAACGACAACATCACTTCCCTCTCTTATCTCACCACAGATAACGACAACATCACTTTTCTCTCTTATGATACCACAGACAACGACAACATCACTTCCCTCTCTTATCTCACCACAGATAACGACAACATCACTTCCCCCCTCTTATCCTACCACAGATAACGACAACATCACTTCCCTTTCTTATCCTACCACAGACAACACCAACATCACTTCCCTCTCTTATCCTACCACAGACAACGACAACATCACTTCCCTCTCTTATCCCACCACAGATAACGACAACATCACTTCCCCCCTCTTATCCTACCACAGATAACGACAACATCACTTCTCTCTCTTATCCTACCACAGACAACGACAACATCACTTCCCTCTCTTATCCTACCACAGACAACGACATCACTTCCCTCTCTTATCCTACCACAGACAACGACAACATCACTTCCCTCTTATCCTATCACAGACAACGACAACATCACTTTTCTCTCTTATCCTACCACAGACAACGACAACATCACTTCCCTCTCTTATCCTACCACAGACAATGACAACATCACTTCTCTCTCTTATCCCACCACAGATAACGACAACATCACTTCCCTCTCTTATCCTACCACAGACAACGACAACATCACTTCTCTCTCTTATCCTACCACAGACAACGACAACATCACTTCCCTCTCTTATCCTACCACAGACAATGACAACATCACTTCCCTTCTCTTATCCCATCACAGACACATGTTTCTTTAAATGTAAAGAGCACACAAATACTTTACATTAAACCTGTCGGCCACATGTTTTCAGTGCCAGATGACAGGACGCACATATTTAGCCTAAAATGGAATCTCCAAAGGCTAGAACAACACCCTTCAGACGCAATCACTATTTTCATGCTAATACGACGGCCAGTTCAAAACTAAGGGGCGTAATCAGTGAAAAGTGAGTGAAAGAGCTGAAGACACGTCAAGTAGAGAGATAAAATACTTCACATACCTCCATAATACCTCCACACATACAACCTCACATACATCCACACATACAACCTCACAGCTGTTCTCTCTCAGAAAGTCACACCAACAAACCCCCACCCCCTTTTGTGATGAAATTCAACACTTCAGTGACATGATCAAATGATCAAACGGTCACATGGTCGTTTGTTTAAACGACTGGTTTTCAGTCATTCATTTGCTTGTCCCTTGCGGAACTTTGCCTCCCTAACAGCTCTCCTGTAGGCCTCTCAGTTGTGAGCAAGACGGCCTGCTGCTGATGCATCCATCTGCAGATCGTCAACGATGTCTTGCAGCCATCTTCGTTTTGGTCTTCCTCTCTTTCTTTTTCCCATTATGTACCTTTCCGAAACGGTCTTCTCTAAATTATTATGACGTTTAATGTGTCCAAAATATTTAAGTTTTCTCTCTTTAATCCTCTTTACTAGCCAGCCTTCTTCAGTATTAAGTTCTTGTAGAATATATATATTTGTTCTTTTTTGTGTCCACGATATTTGGAGAACTCTTCTGTAGCATTTACATTCAAAGGCATTTATGTTTCTCAGCTGTTTTGTTAAGTGTCCAGTCTCACAGGCATATGTTGCGATGGGAAAGATGCATGCCCTTAAAAATCTTATTTGTGTAGTTCTGTCTGCTCCTCTCCACAGATTCTTTATTTGTTTTACTTTCTGAAGAGCGATAGATGTCCTCCTTTTAATTTCCCTCGCTGTATATCCATTATTAGTTAATAATGATCCAAGATATTCAAAACTCTCCACTTCTTCCAGTTTTTCCTCATTGATACATATTTCAGCTGCCTTGTTTGTTTTGTCAGTTGTCATCAATTTAGTTTTCTCTGCATTAAGATAGAGGTTCTGCTCTTCGCTGTTCTTACAGATTAACATAAGCAATCATGGAAACGACTGGTGTAGTAAGGCTTAAACAGCTGTGACATGTGCTGCAGTAAGGTTTAAACAACTAGGACATGTGCTGTAGTAAGGCCTAAACAGCTAGGACATGTGCTGTAGTAAGGTCTAAACAGCTAGGACATGTGCTGTAGTAAGGCCTAAACAGCTAGGACATGTGCTGTAGTAAGGTCTAAACAGCTAGGACATGTGCTGTAGTAAGGTCTAAACAGCTAGGACATGTGCTGTGGTAAGGCCTAAACAGCTAGGACATGTGCTGTAGTAAGGTCTAAACAGCTAGGACATGTGCTGTAGTAAGGTCTAAACAGTTAGGACATGTTCTGTGATAAGGCTTAAACAGCTAGGGCATGTGTTGTAGTAAGGCCTAAACAGCTACGACACTCCCAGTAATCCATATACTGCCTTAAATGGCGTTTGATAAGACACCAGCATCAGCCATACTACCACCACCACAACGACAACATCACTTCCCTCTCTTATCCTACCACAGACAATGACAACATCACTTCCCTTCTCTTATCCCATCACAGACACATGTTTCTTTAAATGTAAAGAGCACACAAATACTTTACATTAAACCTGTCGGCCACATGTTTTCAGTGCCAGATGACAGGACGCACATATTTAGCCTAAAATGGAATCTCCAAAGGCTAGAACAACACCCTTCAGACGCAATCACTATTTTCATGCTAATACGACGGCCAGTTCAAAACTAAGGGGCGTAATCAGTGAAAAGTGAGTGAAAGAGCTGAAGACACGTCAAGTAGAGAGATAAAATACTTCACATACCTCCATAATACCTCCACACATACAACCTCACATACATCCACACATACAACCTCACAGCTGTTCTCTCTCAGAAAGTCACACCAACAAACCCCCACCCCCTTTTGTGATGAAATTCAACACTTCAGTGACATGATCAAATGATCAAACGGTCACATGGTCGTTTGTTTAAACGACTGGTTTTCAGTCATTCATTTGCTTGTCCCTTGCGGAACTTTGCCTCCCTAACAGCTCTCCTGTAGGCCTCTCAGTTGTGAGCAAGACGGCCTGCTGCTGATGCATCCATCTGCAGATCGTCAACGATGTCTTGCAGCCATCTTCGTTTTGGTCTTCCTCTCTTTCTTTTTCCCATTATGTACCTTTCCGAAACGGTCTTCTCTAAATTATTATGACGTTTAATGTGTCCAAAATATTTAAGTTTTCTCTCTTTAATCCTCTTTACTAGCCAGCCTTCTTCAGTATTAAGTTCTTGTAGAATATATATATTTGTTCTTTTTTGTGTCCACGATATTTGGAGAACTCTTCTGTAGCATTTACATTCAAAGGAATTTATGTTTCTCAGCTGTTTTGTTAAGTGTCCAGTCTCACAGGCATATGTTGCGATGGGAAAGATGCATGCCCTTAAAAATCTTATTTGTGTAGTTCTGTCTGCTCCTCTCCACAGATTCTTTATTTGTTTTACTTTCTGAAGAGCGATAGATGTCCTCCTTTTAATTTCCCTCGCTGTATATCCATTATTAGTTAATAATGATCCAAGATATTCAAAACTCTCCACTTCTTCCAGTTTTTCCTCATTGATACATATTTCAGCTGCCTTGTTTGTTTTGTCAGTTGTCATCAATTTAGTTTTCTCTGCATTAAGATAGAGGTTCTGCTCTTCGCTGTTCTTACAGATTAACATAAGCAATCATGGAAACGACTGGTGTAGTAAGGCTTAAACAGCTGTGACATGTGCTGCAGTAAGGTTTAAACAACTAGGACATGTGCTGTAGTAAGGCCTAAACAGCTAGGACATGTGCTGTAGTAAGGTCTAAACAGCTAGGACATGTGCTGTAGTAAGGTCTAAACAGTTAGGACATGTTCTGTGATAAGGCTTAAACAGCTGTGACATGTGCTGCAGTAAGGTTTAAACAACTAGGACATGTGCTGTGGTAAGGCCTAAACAGCTAGGACATGTGCTGTAGTAAGGTCTAAACAGCTAGGACATGTGCTGTAGTAAGGTCTAAACAGTTAGGACATGTTCTGTGATAAGGCTTAAACAGCTAGGGCATGTGTTGTAGTAAGGCCTAAACAGCTACGACACTCCCAGTAATCCATATACTGCCTTAAATGGCGTTTGATAAGACACCAGCATCAGCCATACTACCACCACCACAACTACACCACACGTCAACACCAGATTCTTTTAATGAAAGCTTGAAGACCGCTTTCCCTCCTCCCCGCTGTTATATGAATCTAGCCATGTTTCCAGTTCCACCTGTCAGACTGTGTATAGCAATTCTCTCCTGGTCTCTTCACAGTTATTTCCCCTGAACAATATAGTATCATTTCCTGACAGTTATTTCCACTGAACAGTATAGTATTCATATCCCGACAGTTATTTCCACTGAACAGTATAGTATTCATATCCCGACAGTTATTTCCACTGAACAGTATAGTATTCATATCCCGACAGTTATTTCCACTGAACAGTATAGTATTCATATCCCGACAGTTATTTCCACTGAACAGTATAGTATTCATATCCCGACAGTTATTTCCACTGAACAGTATAGTATTCGTATCCTGACAGTTATTACCCCTGGATAGTACTTCTAGCATGTCTTCTGTGAGGATACATGTCAAGTATCGGGAATTTCGTGATGTCGCAAGCGGACATGTGGGACAAGGCCAGGCGATGGTCAACTACTGGAGGGCAGTTTTCAAATATGACCAGTGGCGGTGCTGAGACGTCGTCGTCAATGGAAGCAAGGGAAAGTATACAGACAAATATGTTGGTAGCACAGACCGGAGATGAACAGACAGAACTGCAAAAATAAGATTTTTAAGGGCATGCATCTCTCCCATCGCAACATATGCCTGCGAGACCTGGACACTTATCAAAACAGCTGAGAAACACATAAATGCCTTTGAATATAAATGCTACAGAAGAGTTCTTCAAATATCATGGACACACACAAAAAAAAAGAACAAATATATCTATACTACAAGAACTTAATATTGAAGAAGGCTGGCTAGTAAAGAGGATTAAAGAGAGAAAACTTAAATATTTTGGACACATTAAACGTCATGATAATCTAGAGAAGACCGTCTTGGAAGGGTACATAACGGGAAAAAGAAAGAGAGGAAGACCAAAACGAAGATGGCTGCAAGACATCGTTGACGATCTGCAAATGGATGCATCAGCAGCAGGGCATCTTGCTTACAACCGAGAGGCCTACAGGAGTGCTGTTAGGGTGGCAAAGTTCTGCAAGGGACATGCAAATGACTGACTGACTGACAGACACGTTCCTGAGGGATGGACTGATATATAGTTAGAGAGATATAATCTATGTATCGGTCTGTTGACAAACAGACAGAAAAACAAGATAGATAGACAGACAAGATAGACAAACAGACAGACAGATAAATAGGTGGATATAAGAGAATATAAAGTATAACAGACAGAAACATGGACAGATAAGTCAACGGATGCACGTACAGACAGAAATACATACATACAGAAACAAAGCAGATATTCTGTTATGGCAGTTGCCAAAAAACTAAGTCTGTCACATTTTCCTGACATTACTCAACGCACTTCTAACCTTTCCTCCCAGGCTGCTGGCCATCCAGGTCACAGCTCAGTGAGCAGTGTATCTGCTGTCAGTTTGTGAGATTAATCAATTTCCGCTGTCTTTTCTCTTGGAATTTGAACTTAGCAAATTTCTGCTGCACTGGTCTTCAGTGTTTCAAATCAACCCATTTCCTCTATATCGACTATCATGACTTGAAAGTAATAGATTTATTTCCGATATATCGATCACAAGGGATTGAAAGTAATCCATTTCCTATATATCGACAGGCAGGAATTAAAAGTAATCCATGTCCGGTATATCGACTCTCGTGATCTGAAATCAACCAATTTCCGGTATATCGACCATCAGGACTTGAAAGTAATCCATTTTCAGTGTATCGACACAATCAATCAACTTCCAATAAACTGACAGTCGAGACATGTGAGTCAAGCCACGTCGGAGCGCTGACCTACCTGAAATCAATCCCTAGTAGGGCATGTAGAACTGGAACTCAAGTCACAGCAAGAACTAGGTAGAGTACAGAGCTGTCTCTTTTTCTCTAGTGCTAGAATGCATACACACATAAGTTGGATCCGATGTGCTGCCGCTCGTCGTCGTCACCCCCTCCCGCCCCATTTCTACATGCCCATTAGGGAGGGAACATTGCTGCAGTTTTGGAACAAGTGCACTAGACGATGCATGGTACTGTTCTGTTTTTTGTATCTCTGATTGTCTGTTGCGTTACTTTTGAGGAAAAAGGAAAAGTGACGTTAAGCGCGGACACAGGCTGATAAAAAAAAACAAAACAAAACAAAACACAGCTTTCGCACCTCCACAAACCACGCTCACTGCTCCACACAAATCATGTGCAACACACTATATGCAAGCACAAACTGAGCCCAGAAATCAAAGCGCGAAATCACCCCATTACCCTTAGCCCGAGTATAATCTTGTATATATAAACAAGGGGCGTTAACGTTACATGAATCTTGCACGGGTGAACACAATGACAAACACATTTTGTTATTCTCGGTCAGTCAGCCATATCCAAACTGCACATGTGAGACAGGTTTTCAGACCACAGCACATCCTGCAGCCCTGCCTCCTCTACCAAGAAGCCCGAACCCCGGCCCTAGGGAGCTACACTGGAAGACAAATTCTGGGGCGCAAATCATTACCTCCAAAAGACTTAATTTATCCAGACAATAAATAAAGATGCCTGAGGCTAGAACCACCGAATTCTAAAAAATAAAGGAACCAGAAGTGATCAAAACCCTATTCTACCTCCACGTGGTGCCCCTGTTAACAGAAAGTGGTCTGGCTAAGTAAGTAGGGACAGAAACTGGAAGACAAATTGTCACAAAAATTACACCATGCCGAAGACGAATATACCGTGCCGAAAGGCGTAGGTATACACCCCCATTGCAAAACAAGGGGAAAACAACAACAAAACTGCAAGATATGTCGCAAGTCTAAACCACGGGTATTGCGACACTGTTTCTTGTTTCTCTTTTCCTGCAGTGATGCCCTTTTGTCTACACAGTCTTCAAGTACTAATATCTGTGACCACGGCAGGCCATCCGACAATGGCATTTCTTAGGTTACTGCAACTACAGAGCGCCAGGGGCTAAAGCAGGTGTCAAGTGTTCAACTACAGTATCTTTTTTGCCTCGCTCCTCTTTCTCTGAACTTGGATTTTTACAGTTAAATCGATGTAGCTGCTGACTGTTGGCAGACAGACTGGCAGGGACGCAGACAACATGACACTTATGAAGAGGCCCTAACCACACACCCAGTTAACAAGTCTATGCATCAACATACAGCAAAAGACGGACATAGAAGGCTCAAGTTACAAACTAATGGGGACTTCATCATCTTCTTCGTGTGACGTGCCCTTTCCACAACGAATGGAATTACTGAATGCATGCAGTTTTGCGCAAGCTGACCAGCACCTCGCAGTGACATATTCCGACTTTCCGTGATGTCCCGAGTCCACCCGCGGCCGGGTCGTCTCTTTTCTCTTATGCCGGGCACTATGCCTTCTACTATCAACCTCTCCATGCTGTTGTGTCTCTTGCTGTGGCCGAAATATCTCATTTTTCTAACCGATGGTGTTTACAAGGCAGTTTTCTGCTATATCTAATCCCACCAGCAGCTCTTTATTTGATTTTCTAGTGTTCATGTTTCGCATCCGTACGCTGCCACCGGGAATATGTAAGCATAGGAAACAGCTTTGTTTTCTCGCTGGTAACTTGCCGCATGCTCTTCATATCCGCTAGCTTCTGCTGGTCTTCTAATGGAGAGAGTATGTATAAATTACGTGAGAGACTTAACACCGCATGTGTGCTATTCTCTGGACACGCGCTGGGTTTGTGGCATCTAGGAAAGTCTAACTAATATATTTTTAAAAAATATAGTCAAAGGTCAGCACTGCGGCCCTCTAAGGTCTGTGACTTACAGGCAGCCTATCTGTCAAATGTAAGCATTGTTCCTGGCTGCTCTAGAGTTACAGGCATACGGGGCGAATATGGTGTCACAGTAGTTTTATTTCATCTACCTGTATACTAGAGGGCGCTTTGCTCACTCTCTTACCTTTCTGCCTCTTTCCTCAGCTCAACACGGAAGCAGGTACCCATTTTTTTTGTTTTACAAGCGGATGGACGGAAAGCTTTCTGTACGGTCTCCGGTCAGACAACTGTCATAAGAGACGAATGCACGTAAAGAAAGAAAGAAAAAAAAAGAAAGAAACACAGTCAGAAAGAAAGAAAAAACATATGTAACGATTCAGTCAGGATCTAATGTCGGGTAGATAAATAACAAAGATTCAACTGTAAGCAGTGATACAGACTATATAAACAAATATCTCGATCTATTAACATCTAGATCTAATCTATACAAATATCTAGATCTAATCTATACAAATATCTAGATCTAATCTATATAAAGACGTAGGCCAACTCTGCTCGAACATCATCGTCTCGCTGTTACATCTCATGAATGTACCACTTACTCGTCTCCACACCCACATCCTGGCCACGATCCCCACCAACTACCCATTCTAGCACCCAGCCATTCACACCCACCGTCCCATTCATTAACAAACACTCACTGTTCCATCCATTCATTACCGACGGACAGGTAAAAAAATGCGGTTGTAAGAAAGGCACAGAGATCGGATTAAAAACGGCAAGAAAAGCAAGTATGCTCAAAGAAGGAAAGAAAACACTCAGTATTTCAGCCAGATGGTTTTGTCACAGGCAGAGAAACACAAAACAATAAAAAATATGAAATGGAAAATGCATGTAGGTGTAAAAAAATGAACAGTTTTATTGGTTCTCATATAAGGCTATCCTCGATATACGTAGATCCTGAATACGTAGATTCAAATTTACGTAAAGAACCACTGATTTACAAGAAAAAAAATCACATAACGCTAGAAGCAGACATATTTTAGCGCTAAATACTAGATACTGCGTGAAAATGCATTGCTAGAGAACTGGAGTCGGGCATATATTTATGTTTATTCTTCTTTAAAACAGCCATTTTTGGTAGGTCTTTGTGACACGCTATTACAGGCTGCCTTCTAACTTACGAAGTTTTGTGGAACGATCACCCGCGTAAACCGGGGACCGTCGGCAGATATTTAGATTCTCAAATGACGGATTCTCTAAATCAAAGAACCGAAAATGTACTCACTCCTATCGCGCTGCTGGAGGTAGTTTTCCAGGTTGTCACAATCAAGTTTGGTCCTACAGAAGATCAGAGCAACGTCCATTTTGTGCTCATCCAAGGCCGCAATGACGTATTCTCCCTTGAGAATCTTCACAGCTTCCGAATAGGTCTCTGCCAACAGAAATAAAACGATAATGTCAGTCTCTTAAAAAATTTCCAAGATCTATAAGTAGGTCTGCTCACGGGGGGCGTGTTTTAAAAGCATGCATTCATCTAGAAGAGATTTTATAACAACTTTTAACACAACATGTACACAGAATGTGAATCTACTTGTGGGATTATGCCTATGTACTGTGAATCAAGTTCCAACAACAAAAGTAGGTTTTATCCCATAACTGGTAGGTTTCATCCCACAACAAAAGTAGGTTTTATCCCACAACAAAAGTAGGTTTCATCCCACAACAAAAGTAGGTTTTATCCCACAACTGGAAGGTTCCATTCCGCAACAAAAGTAGGTTTTATCCCACAACAAAAGTAGGTTTTACCCCATAACAAAAGTAGGTTTTATCCCACAACTGGTAGGTTTCATCCCGCAACAAAAGTAAGTTTTATTCCACAACTTGTAGGTTTATACCACAACAAAAGTAGATTTTATCCCACAACTTGAGGTTTATACCACAACAAAAGTAGGTTTTATCCCACAACTTGTAGGTTTATCCCACAACAAAAGTAGATTTTATCCCACAACTTGTAGGTTTATACCACAACAAAAGTAGGTTTTATCCCATAACAAAAGTAGGTTTTATTCCACAACTTGTAGGTTTTATCCTGCAACAAAAGTAAGTTTTATCCCACAACTTGTAGGTTTATACCAAAACAAAAGTAGGTTTTATCCCACAACTTGTAGGTTTATCCCACAACAAAAGTAGATTTATCCCACAACGAAAGTAGGCTTTATTCCACAACTTGATTCACAGTACGTAAGTATTATCTCGCAACTGTAAAAAAGAGAGAAAAATTAGGACCTAACGCACATGAAAATTGGAGCCATTCTCATAAAACTAAAAAAAAAAAACAAACAAACAAAAACCAGCAACAGACAAGTTTACGTGAAAGCGCGCTTGATACCGATGATATCGGAAACAAGGACGGACAACTACTGGTGCCAAAGTTCACACAGGGATCAATGCTATTCCAGGTTGTCTGCAAGAAAACACAGCACTTCCTTAATCTCCATCCAAAACCAGAGTTGTTAGGGGCTGTTCTCGCCGGCCATAGGTTTAAGAAACTTTCCCAGCCAATTAGATTTAGTAGGGATGGCTGTCCTGTGGCGGTGCTGAGATTTTGCAAGTCATTTGAGTTTATCATCTGCTGGCTTCTCTGCCAGGATTTTCAGGATGATGCCGGCCATTTAGGTTCATTGGTGCCGAACAGCAGTGCTTTAACGAATTAATGCCCGCCCAACCAAGTAAGTCGGGGTTGTTCGTCGCCATGGCTTGTCAGAATCCTGCCTAATAGCCAGGCACGTAGGAAGTTTGCTTGCTAACTAGGCGAGTAGGAAGTCTGTTTGCTAGCAAGGCTGAGTAGGAAGTTTGCTTGCTAGCAAGGCCGAGTAGGAAGTTTGCTTGCTAGCAAGGCTGAGTAGGAAGTTTGCCTGCTAGCTAGACAAGTAGGAAGTTTGCCTGCTAGCTATGCGAGTAGGAAATGTGCCTGCTAGCTAGACAAGTAGGAAGTTTGCCTGCTAGCTAGACAAGTAGGAAGTTTGCCTGCTAGCTAGGCGAGCAGGAAATCTGCCTTCTAGCTAGACAAGTAGGAAGTCTGCTGCTAGCTAGGCGAGTAGGAAATGTGCCTGCTAGCTATGCGAGTAGGAAATGTGCCTGCTAGCTATGCGAGTAGGAAATGTGCTTGCTAGCTATGTCAGTAGGAAATGTGTCTGCTAGCTATGCGAGTAGGAAATATGCCTGCTAGCTATGTCAGTAGGAAATGTGCCTGTTAGCTAGGCGAGTAGTAGGAAATGTGCCTGCTAGCTAGGCGAGTAGTAGGAAATGTGCCTGCTAGCTAGGCAAGTAGGAAATGTGCCTGCTAGCTAGGCGAGTAGTAGGAAATGTGCCTGCTAGCTAGGCGAGTAGGAAATGTGCCTGCTAGCTAGGCGAGTAGTAGGAAATATGCCTGCTAGCTAGGCAAGTAGGAAATGTGCCTGCTAGCTAGGCGAGTAGTAGGAAATGTGCCTGCTAGCTAGGCAAGTAGGAAATGTGCCTGCTAGCTAGGCGAGTAGTAGGAAATGTGCCTGCTAGCTAGGCAAGTAGGAAATGTGCCTGCTAGCTAGGCAAGTAGGAAATGTGCCTGCTAGCTAGGCGAGTAGTAGGAAATCTGCCTGCTTGCAAGGCCGAGTAGGAAGTTTGCTTGCTAGCTATACACATAGGAAGTTTGCCTGCTAGCTATGCGAATAGGAAATCTGTTAGTCAAAGAGACCCGTTTGGAATCTACCTGCTAGCGAGGTATGTAGGAATTTTGCTGGCCAGCGAGACAGAGTCTGACTGACGACTTGTAATGATAGTCACTGGATTAAATTCACGAAAGTTCCTTCCTTCTTTTTTCGGAATGATAAAGAAGCCAGTAACTTAACCATGCGAAGAAGGATGTTTCGGACCGAAAGGTGCAAGTAAAGTCGCTTAACTGTAAACCTTGACAAAAACGCAGTCAACGTCTTCCTTTTCTTTTCAAATGAGTGCTGAATGAAAGAAAATATAACTTAATGCTATATAAACTGGACCCCCCCCCCCCTCTTAAATTCTAGAGACTAACGAAAACTGGGCAAAATGAAACTTTACATATTTTAAAAAAAAAACAAAAACCTCTTGGAGACTATTCTAGGGATAAAGCTTTTCCAACTGAGACATCATGAACAATGTGAAGTGCACTGCGCTGGCTAGTTTCAGTTTCCAGATTAAAAAAACAACAACATATGCTTCTATATTCTTTTATATGCTACACCCTGACTGAAAATAATATTTAAAAAAGTCCCCGTTTCTATCCCATTAAGTCACACTGTGGTAGGCCCGTATTTGACCATCGGCACCTGACAGTCTGATGTGGTCAGTATCACGTCTGGCCGCACTTACATTCCTAGATTTCTCTGCTACGCATTTTTTTAAAGACAGGGTGGACCTTGGGGCCTTTTTTGGCGTGGTGGTACCAGAAAAAAAAAATCCCCACTGTTGGGACTTGAACCCTACACCACCGTATTAGTAGACCGAGGGCCTAACCACTCAGCCAACCAGGCCGCCACGACTGAGAAGGCAAATAATTCGTGTCTTGTCGGGGAAACTGAAATCAATACAAGAACTAGTACAAGGAACACATCCTGAAACCACGGAAAAGTCTGTGTGGCCATCTTGGCCCCAGTGATCCCTGCTCTCTCTCTCTCTCTCTCTGACTAAAGGTTAAGGAACTATCCAACTAATGGCACATGTCTTTGATCGTGATTCCCGTCTAAGTCCTGTGTGTCTCACCAACAGCTGGACACGCAAGCAGAGGAGGCAGTTTTCACATACAGATTTAGAGTGCACTTAGCTACTGCCAACTGGCCAAACTGAACTGCTCGTACGCACGTAAACATTCAAGTCTGGCGACAAACCATTATTTAGCTCCTTGTTAGTTGTAAGTTTTTGGCAGTTCAACGGCGGCGGTCTAAGTACAGGTATATATCAATACGCTTAGTTGTAACACATTCGTAAATGACGAGAGGGCCAACTACAGAGATGATGGTTGGATGATGATTCTTGTAGAAAGATGATGTTTTGATACCTATATTTTCCAATCTGATTTCAAAGATTAAATTTATATCGGATAATTTATTTATTTATTTGTAAATGCTCTAGACTTTCTCTCTTGTCCCGCCAGTGCTCAAAACACATGGGGCTGCTGGTAGCAAGAGTTTCCACTTGTGTTGGTCCTTCTCTATCTTCTTGACTCTCTCCCATGTAAGTCCTTTGTTTGTCAGCATTTGCTCAAGCCATTAATTTGACTTCATTATTTTCTCTCAGTCGATACGCACTCAAAACAAAATGGCGACTTGGCTCCTGTACACAGGAATAAAAGAAGGAAAGAGATTTCTGTAAGAAACATTTGACTGAGGTGACAAAGTTAAAATATGCATGCATGTTCCACATTCAGCTGCCGCCGTCGCTGAAACATGATAATCAGCTCTGACAGAACAAAACCTGTCAAATTACCTCTGGGATTTTAAAATTAGTCCTTATGTATAAACCGCCATGCTCATGGCAAATGACATTTTTTTCAATAAGATTAATCAAGTCTAAAACGGCCTCGATTTCCTGATTCACGAGTGTCTGGAGTAACAGATCCGTTTCTCAGTCATTTCCAAAGAATGGCTTTCTTCCACGTTTCGGCCTTTTTTGTGTGTGTTTGTGCGAGTGACTTCATTTCTTATTCCTAGTTAAGTTTCTGCCCTCGACAGTTAGCTCGTAAGTTCATGCACACCGTCTCTAGCCGGTCATGAAAGAAAGACACAGAAGATTAAAACAGAAAACAGTTCATGAAAGGGGAAAACCAGTTTCAGGAAACTACAGAACAAACAAACATTGAACCTCACAATAGCAGTTTCAAATACTCGACAAATCAATAACGTCTATTGCACGGTTTGACGGCTCCGGGAAGGTTTCCTGTCCAAAGCAGCAGAAGAAAGACTTCAGTTTAGTTCCACATAAACTAGTCACACAACAACGACGAACTGTGGCGTCTCGCTTTTGTTTTGAATGTCTGAAAACTATAAACTATCTTTCTTTTTAGTCCACATGGAGATGTGATGTCTGTGCACATAATTTCCTTGATCTATCCAACTCTACAAAGACATTCAGTGGATATGTCATGAACTGTCCGAACGGTACAGGGTGATGTGGTCAGTATCGGCCTTTCATTGTCTACCTTTACGAGAAGCCAGTAACTCAAAGCTGGGTTAACTGTGACATGATGCTGGAATTTCTGGCCATGGAATGTAATGGAGGAATGGGTTAATGTAACCCAGAGATTCCCAAAGCTGGTAGCTGCGTCGTCCTCCCCAGGGGAAACATCCATGGAGGGAGTGGCCAGTAAAGAGATAGGTACAGGATGCATCAGAAACAACTGGGCCAAAAAAAAAAAACTTTGGGGGGAGCCCGGACGTGGTCTAGGAAGCAAGCAAGAAAGGGGCGGGGCGGGAACTACATTTTTTTAAAACCACTGCTACAGCATGGATGAAGACCAGGCTTGGTGAACCCACGAAACAACCTTCTCACCAGGCTCCACAACTACAGAACCAAAGAGAAGACTCACCGTCAACCTGACTGAAGTCCTACAGGGGGTTCCACGAAGAACTGGAGCATAGTCTTATCAGGTGCGGTTCTCCAGTCCCCGTTGATGCGAACATTTATCTTAATCTGCAGGGCTGACTACACCTCAGTGAAACATGACAAACTACGTGGCTCCAGATCAAAACGGGACTAATACAAGGACGCGTACTCTCCCCACTTATTTTCCTGATCGATTGGATAGTTAAGACTGTCACCAAAGACAGGCCCAGAGGATTAACCTGGGGGCTTACAAATCATCTAGAGGATTAGGACTTCACACATAATATTGGTCTACTCTCATATACTCAAAGAAACATACGGGAGAAGACAACAAGGATCTACGAAACACCCAGATCAGTAGGTCTGAATATACGTCCGGATAAGACTAAGATCATGAGAATCAATGAAAAAAAAAATAAGGAAAGAATCTCAGCTGGGGCAAGAAAAGTACAACGCTTTAATTATCTTGGAAACCCCATTTCTGCAGACAGCAACATCGAGAAGGAAATTACCACAAGAACTGGACATGTACCTCAAGCCTTTAAAAAATCAGCAAACATATGGAAATCTCCCATTCTTCATATGAGCCACAAGCTCAGAATCTGTAAACCCAATGTTCGCTCTATTACAACCGAAATATGGATAACCAATCAGAGAACCGAAAGCAGACAGGATTTGAAGGAAGATGCCTCAGAAAAATTTTAAGAATACGCAGGGAAGAACACATGACAAGTAAGGAAATAACCAAACGAACAGGCATTGATAGAATTACTAAAGAGGTCAAAAGATGAAGATGGAAGCACTTTTAGACACAAGAGAAAGAAAAATGACTAGAGGGTTACCTGGGACTTGAACTACACACTCCGGTAGGACAAGCAACCGTCTAGCCACGAGAAAACAGCGCACTAATTAACTTAGCCATCTAGCACCCCACCAAAAAGGAAAAAAAGGCGTTTGATAGCTAAGTCATTCAAGGTGTAACCATAAAATAATGAGCTGTGTTGGTCTACTGTGCGAAAGCGTTGCTGTTTTCTATTTGTGAAAATTTCCATCTGAAAACATAAAGTGGAACTACCTTTATGTGGAGGTTTGTTTATTGTTATTGTTGTTAAGTATACACCAGACATTTGGAGGAAAACATGTGTGTATGTGTGTGTGTTTGTGTCTAAAAAAATGTGCTACATGAGGGAGACTGAATCTAAGCCAGGGAATTTCTGTGTCACGACCTCGTTCCCTTTCTGAGTTTCACGACTTTCGGTCAGATAGGCACTGGCAGATTAGTTATCAAACACCTTTTTTTGAGGGATGCTAGATAGCCAAGTTGATTAATGCGCTCTTCTCTCTGAACAGATGGTTGCTCGTCCCATGCTTCAAGACCCAGGCAATTGTTCTATCTCGTTTCTTTCTCTTATGTCTAAAAGTGCTTTGTAAGAGCAGAACGGGCTCGTTTAACCCATCCTCGTTTGCCCCTGCAGATTCCTGAATCTGATTGGTCCAGACCGACAAGATTGTTGGATTAGATTAGTAATGTTATGAAACATGGAGTAGACAATAAGATACATACACTGTACATTCTAGATTCGCCTGACATTTGATTTTATGGTGTTATGAATCAGCCCAGTCCTTTAGTCCTAGAGGGCAAGAAGTAATTAATTTCCTGGACGTCGGAGGATGGGTAAACACGGAGAAAGTCTACGAGAGAAAGAGACTAGCGGCAGCCATAAGTATATTTGTAGAAGGCACTGGTCATACAACTTGTCATCAATCAGCGCGCAAGTTCCTAGCTCTGACTAGCCAGACAGAAGCGCGCAAACATACGCTCCCCCGTACATCTCTCACGCGGTGGCGGTGTTACTTGCAGCGACGGGGTACAGCGCTGAGGTCGGAAGATCCAGTCTCAAGGTCCAGCATTCAGTCAATGTCTGGTCAACAGCTCTACCGATGTTTCTACCACCGGCTTAAAAACCTGACCAGAACAGTACAGACGATACTCAGGCGCACGCTTCGTCATTACACGGACATACACAGCGGTGATAGCGGATTTTAAAACCAGTCACAACGGTCACATTCTGGTGAAGTATGAAAATACATTTTTTAAACAAAATAAATAGTATTATTTTATGTGAATGTCCGCGACAAACCTCTTTTGGATTCCTGGTCATCTTTAGCTTAATGGTGCCCAAACTTGATCTTATAACGTAGTTCTTAACTTCACTAAATTCTAGGACACAACGATAGCTGACGTATATACTGGCTTGAGTTAAGTTAGTCGTTTAATTTGATTTTTTCCCCCTTGAACCTTTCTTATTTTTCAAGAAATTACGAACGATCTTCTTATTTTTCTTTTCTTCTTCTCCCCCTCCTCTTCTTTCTTCTTCTTTGTTTCTTCTTACTTTTCTTTCTTCTTCTTCTTAAATGGTGCATTTTGAAAACAGATTAAATTGCATTATCAGGGTTGACTAAGTGTGTTTTAGTGAGTTACCATTGTGTGGGACAGGGTAAAATGATGTCATGGTGTGTTATAGTGATATGTTAAAATGATGTCATGGTGTGTTATAGTGATAGGGTAAAATGATGTCATGGTGTGTTATAGTGATAGGGAAATGATGTCATGGTGTATTATAGTGATAGGGAAATGATGTCATGGTGTATTATAGTGATAGGGAAATGATGTCATGGTGTATTATAGCGATAGGGAAATGATGTCATGGTGTATTATAGTGATAGAGAAATGATGTCATGGTGTATTATTGTGATAGAGAAATGATGTCATGGTGTATTATAGTGATAGAGAAATGATGTCATGGTGTGTTATAGTGACAGGGTTAAAAAAACGATGTGATGGTATTACCGTGATGAGATGATTAAAAAGATGCCATGTTTAAATGGTGATGAGATGATTAAAAAGATGCCATGTTTAAATGGTGATGAGATGATTAAACAGATGTCATGGTGATGAGATGATTGATTAAAAGATGTTATGGTGATGATGTGACCGTTCCCAGAGCATAACAGTGAAAGTGTGCTATTAGAAACAGAATGTCCAACTGTGGGCTATAGTGCTGGACTGTTATGCTATGTTCAACGTTGCTCTAGGCTGTTGTAACTGTTAGCACAGAATGTGTGAGGTGCGTTAGTACTTCTATTATGTGAAGCAGAATGTGTGAGGTGCGTTAGTACTTCTATTATGTGAAGTAGAATGTGTGAGGTGCGTTAGTACTTCTATTATGTGAAGTAGAATGTATGAGGTGCGTTAGTACTTCTATTATGTGAAGTAGAATGTGTGAGGTGCGTTAGTACTTCTATTATGTGAAGTAGAATGTGTGAGGTGCGTTAGTACTTCTATTATGTGAAGTACAGATAATACTATCTCTTACTGTTCAAGAGCGGGATGTTCACTGTCATCGTGGTTGTTGTTGCTGTTTTGTGTTTTTGGCAGTGGTAATTTATTTACTTACAAATTAGGGCTCATTACCAGCGGCACGCTAGTCTGTGGAATACAGTAACATGTCACAGTGGATAATGGGACCTAGTAAGTGGTCACATTGGAGGGAGATTTTGTAGGATGTCTAACTGGAGAACTGAACCTGACAGGTGGTCAAACAGGAGAGATCTAGTACGAGGTTAAACTGGTGAGGGGGTGGGCTGGCGCGCTGATAAATGGTTAAACTGGAGAGATCTAGTACGAAGTTAAAACTGCTTTCATCTGGCGCGTTGATAAGTGGTTAAACTGGAGAGATCTAGTACGATGTTAAAACTGGGTTTTTTTTTTTTTGGGGGGGGGGGGTTCGGGGTGGGCTGGCGCGCTTATAAATGGTTAAACAAGAGAGATGTAGAACGATGTTAAACTGGTGAGGGGGGGGGGGGCTGATAAGAGGTTAAACAGGAGAGGTCTAGTATGATGTTAAACTGATTGAGTGAAGGGGGGGGGGAAGTGGTGGAACATGATAAGCGGTCAAACTGGAGAGTGATATTTTGTAAGATGTGAAACCACAGAGAGGGACCGGCGATGTGAATACTAGTTCCACGTCGGAGACAATTTGGTTGTTGTACTTACTGGCCACTGCGCCACAACTACGTAAAACGAAGAAAGAAGAGGAATATGTCTCCTATCTAAGTTATCGTCGCTCTCTATCTCTTGCTGATGGTTTGACAAGCTAATTCCATGATTCCCAGTACCAGCGATACGGTCTGTAAAACAACCCTGCTGCTCTTCTCAATATCTTCTGTCACACTTTCAGAATGTGAGCAACCATGTCTGTCATTAACACACACCTTCGCGCCTGCTCTTTCCGTCGTTTCAAAAGTTGCGGCAGATCCATTCTGTTCACGTGACGTGATGCCTGGAATCTCACTGGACAAATGCTCTGGTTGGTCAGTCCTGTCACATGACTGCTGCTGCACAGAGCGTATTTACATAACAGTCTTGCAGGCTTTCTGCTCTTCGTTGAAGAGCAAAAGAATGAAATGATTGAGAAAGAATAAGAAGCGGAACTCTGTCAAGACATGTGATATTTATTAGTCATGCTATGTGGGCAACTAAGGGACGCGATGTTAACACTCATCATTATCCCTGCGACACTACAGGGTGATACCTAGTCTTGTTAAGTGTGTCGGTTGAGTGGCGTGTACGAGTGTTTATATACCAAGTATAAAAAAGTGTGCAGAACTTGGTCACAAACATGTCAATACTGGCTGTCATGGTAGAAATTTGGCATGACCAACCAACCACCCACCCACCCACCCACCCAACCAACCAACCAACCAACCAACCAAGCCCATCACAGATGCTAACAATCTCTCTCTCCTCTGACTGGTCCTTCCTCCCTTCGTCAGTAAGCCCAACTCTTCATGCCATATCGTAGGCCTGCGTATCAGAGACCACATTACCGATGCAGTCTTACAACACAAGTAACACCTCACATGTCACATTCCATGAGCTGAACAAACTTGGGAGACCTCATCCAGACAGCAGCTATCCCCACGGACGCTATGGACTCGATTCTCAGTTTAATCAGCTGCCTGCCCAAACCGAGGCCAACCTTCATCACGTGGCAACGACCACCTTACAGTCTTCCCTTCCACAGCTCTAGAAGGTGCCAGGTGCTAATGTCTGCAGAAGGATGTCTGAGGACTCGCCGAACTTCGCCATGAGATACGAGCGTACTATCGTGCAAGAAACATCATAACACCAGCATCTGTAATTATTTGCCACCTGATAGCGAGATATATGTAACCTGAGTGTACTTGATCCCACTATCACAAGCTTACCCAGAGGCTCCTCACACACACTCTCTTGCCCAACATCTAGAACCCAGCCATTTCAGGCAGAGATCTCTTCTCCCCGCCCCCTCCTCCACACACACACACACAACATCCTGAGAAAATAATGACGCAGATTCAATATTAATATTCACGAACCGGGCGAAGAAAAAACTCCGACGTTATTAAATAAGATTGTAATGACAGCCTTGGGGTATCTCTGGTCCTACAGCGAGAGAGCAGTAATGTCTTCACCCTTTTTCTTTCATGAAGGTCCAAAACTGAATGAATTTAAAACAAAATATCCCAAAGTCATTTAAGGAACATCTTCATGAACTAGAAAACGCCGATAGCCGAGAGCTGAGTTAGATTAAAGAATTCAAAGTGAAAAGTAATTACAAGTGATAACAAGACGAGAAGCATGGCATAGCTCTGCTGCTTCAAACAGTTTGGACAATAACATTTCTCGAAAAGGCAGCAGCCAAGACTGTGCTGAACGTAAAGATCATTCGTGAGCCTGAGATGGCCAAGACCTTATCTTCCTTCATTAAAGCATGTGATTCAGGGTTATCCCATATACGAAATTTATAACAGCCAGTGACAGAACTATCCAAGATCCTATCTCGTGTGACTCACAGCTATCCAAGATCCTATCTCGTGTGACTCACAACTATCCAAGATCTTATCTCGTGTGACTCACAGCTATCCAAGATCCTATCTCGTGTGACTCACAGCTATCCAAGATCTTATCTCGTGTGACTCACAGCTATCCAAGATCTTATCTCGTGCGACTCACAGCTATCCAAGATCTTATCTCGTGTGACTCACAGCTATCCAAGATCTTATCTTGCGTGACTCACAGCTATCCAAGATCTTATCTCGCGTGACTCACAGCTATCCAAGATCTTATCTCGCGTGACTCACAGTTAGCAATAAGTCAGAATAATAGATGTACAAGAACAACATATATCACTGAGGATGTATAATATTATCTGATAAAACAATTAGTTTATGATCTTCATCTCTTCAAGTTGATAGAATAGTTTATAATCTTGTTTGGAACTGTTAAAACAACTATGTTCTTATCTTCTAAATGATAAAATGACCAATTCATGACCTTATGGAATTCAACTGGATGAAACGACTAGTTTATGATCTTGTCTTCTAACTGATAAAACGACTACTTTAGTTCTTTGCTTGTAACTTGCAAACTCGACGTAATAAAGCTCGTCATAAACAGAGACATTTGGGGGAAGCGGTGACTTTCAATAACTATCGCAATCGATCTAAAAAACTGGCTTATCAAGAAGCTCCACCACCACGTAAAAAAACATCACAATCTGGTTTCAGGGCCGTGGCAGTCAGATTGACAAAAACCTCAAGCGGAGTCCCCTCAACTAAAACATGCTGGTAAGCCAAGCAGACAGAGTAAACGCTAGCATGTCTCCCTCACTACCAACACTCACTGAAATGGCTTTAAAATAACATGAAAAAAAAACTGCACTCATACGGTAAGCTTTTATTCCGCAGGCCGGATTTCCTAATTTACAACTGCTGTGAATGCTGAAATAAAGATAATGTTATTTCTCGGTAAAATATGGCCTCGGTAATGAATGACACCAAAAAATGTTCGTGTGTCATGGGTGGTGTTCGGTGATCTGTCCACGTCATGAAAGAAATATGAGTTAGCTATTGTCATCACATTCTGCGGCGGGCGGGAAAACGGTTTTTCTAATTTCATGCCCTTTTTACAGGCAACATGGACTGCTAGAGAAACAAGCACAGAAACCGACCGACCGTTTCAGAAACCAGTGAATTAAATTTGGCTAGATATACATAATCGATCACAGTCACGATTGAGTGACCGGGCTTTGATTAATAACACCGACCCATCCCCCACATCCGCACATAGTTTACTTCAACGGATCAAAAATATTCCTTCTTTTCTTTCTTCCTTCCTGTCTCGGCCGTGTACTTATACCGCACGTATCACAAGTACAGTCGAACCCACTTTATATCATATCGCGTTATACAACCCGGACATTGTCAATTGCATATAGTCTTTATGACATATATTAAAAAATGACACCGTTTTTATCACATATGTTTCAGTCACATATAGTCTTTATGCTATTTTTTTCCATCACACATAGTGTATATGACATGTATTTCCATCACACATTATGTTTATGACATGTATTTCCACCACACATTGTGTTTATGACATACTACTCCATCACATATCGTGTTTATGACGTATTTGTTCCATCACATATAGTCTATGACATTTTAAAAAATCACATAGTCTTTAGAAAGAAAAATGTTGTAATTTACTGCTTGCCATCACATACAGTTTTTCAGACAATAAAACGCTCTCATATACAGAACTGGAATAAGAAGAGATGTGATTTTGGAGACAGATACAACAAATATCCTGGACAGATAGAAAAACAAACGAAGAGGTCCTCAAAGAAGTTTCAAAACAACGAAAACCAGTTAAAACGACAAGAAAAAACACCCCCTCCCTCCCCAGACAATCAAAATTTCTTGGACATGTCACGAGAAGACAAAAGCTGTAATGACTGGAAAGTTCAAAGGAAAAATGAAGAGAGAGGAAGGTCAAGAAAAAAAATATCTCGGTGGATTTGACCAAAGGGCTTCTATGCCCTTTGGTCAAATCCACTGAGATATTATTATTAAGAAAAAAAAAACCTCTGAACTAATAGGAGATATCAAGTGCCGCACAAGATGAGAACCATGATCTCCAACATGTCAAATGGAACATAATAATAATAATACACTGTTCAATGAATTTGTGGGTAGAAGTGTCGTTAGCAACAGAGGATGAAAGTCAGTAAAGTTGTTCATTCAGTATTTCTCTTGATATGTTGACAGCACTAGTATTCTGTTGAAGTCCACAGGGGAACAGGAGCAAGGGTAGACCGAAGGAGACATGGAGAAGAACAACACAGAGGATTTTTAGCAAGAGGACTCACCTGGGCAAGAGCGGGGAAAAAGTCGAAGGACAGGCGTTTGTAGAAAACTTTCCGGAGGGTCATCTGCCTTGGGCAGACAGACAGACAGACAGACAGATAGATAGATAGACAGACAGATAGATAATGGATGGACGGACAGACAGACAGATAGATAGATAGATAGATAGATAGATAGATAGACAGATAGATCAGGAGAGAGAAATTATACTGAAGTTTAACAACTGCGTCAGAATACATAAGACGGGCCTGCGTGTTCAATTATTTAGCCTTTGATAAAAAAAATTCGTCCATTTATCCCCCCGTCTGCCCATCCACGCGTCTATGAGAATGTGTAATAACTTTATAGCAGTGTTTCCCAAAGTGGGCGATAATGTCCCATGTGGAGGTTGGAAAGAACAAGGAGGCGGCGAAAGAAAAAAAAGATTAGTAGGGGGCGGTAGAAGAAAAGGGGGCGTAGGAGGGCGCTGAAGGAAAACGAAGCAGCAGACAGGGGCAATAATAGCACTTTTCAACCTGATTTTGAGAAACCTGTGTTCCCTACATGAAAATCGTCCATTACATTAAAAGTTGAGAAAATAATTCAGTCGGTCAGTCATTTGCATGTCCCTTGCGGAACTTTGCCTACAGAACTCCTGTAGGTCTCTCGGTTGTAATCAAGATGCCTTGCTGCCGATGCATTCATATTCAGATTATCAACGATGTCTTGAAGCCATCTTCGCACTGGTCTTCCTCTGTTTCTTCTTCCCATTATGTATCATTCCAAGATGGTCTTCTCTAAATTATTATGACGTTTAATGTGTCCAGAATATTTAAGTTTTCTCTCTTTAATCCTCTTTACTAGCCAACCTTCTTCAATATTACGTTCTTGTAGTATGGATATATTTTTTTCTTTTTTGTGTCCATATTTGAAGAACTCTTCCACAGGGTTTACATTCAAAGGCATTTATGTGCTTCTCAGCTGTTTTGTTAAGTGTCCAGGTCTCACAGGCATATGTTGCCATGGGGAAGATGAACGCCTTTAAAATGCAGTAGGTGAGTTATACATGTATCCCCTCATATTGTTAAACTAGTTTGCTAGCTGAAATTTTTAGAAGTATAATACAAATCCTAGTTTTAAATGGTCAGTGTACGAGTAGTACATAAGTGGCACCGAGGATATGGCATGGGAGAAAAGAGGGCGGCAGCCCGAACAAGCCTGGGAAACACTGCTTTTCAATATACTGTATGAATACATATTGCTGAATGTATAATTATAGGTTATAGGAATGTATTAGGTCATAGGTAAAAATCGTTCAATTCACGTTTTGTATAGCTATCCAGTATGTTCATAACATAAGTCCTACAGTGATGTTGAGTGACTTGATTAGAATGAAAGCTGAGAGAGAGAAACGGCAACGTAAGCAGAGCGCCTAAACGATATCAGTAGATTGGCTTTAGTGGTTGTCCTTCATAAACAGTTGGCTTACAGAAATTATCGCTCATGCACAAATATTTTCCTTAGAGGGAACATTGATGAAGGTTTAAATGTCAGAGTGGGTTGAGTGAGCTTCATTTTCTGAAATAAAATTTAAGTCGTTACTCTCTTTCTCTCTCTCTCTCTCTCTCTGGGTGTGTGTGTTGTCTTTGTCTCTCTGTCTTTGCAAGGGTCATTGTCTCTCTCTCTCTCTCTCTCTGTTTTTGTGTGTGTCACTGTCTTTTTGTACCTCTCTCTTTGTGTCACTGTCTCTCTGTATCTCTTTGTGTCACTGTCTCTCTGTACCTTTTTCTTTATGTGTGTTACTGTCTCTCTGTACCTTTTTCTTTATGTGTGTTACTGTCTCTCTGTACCTTTTTCTTTGTGTGTGTGTGTTACTGTCTGTCTGTACCTCTTTATTTGTGTGTGTGTTACTGTCTGTCTGTACCTCTTTATTTGTGTGTGTGTTACTGTCTGTCTGTACCTCTTTCTTTGTATGCGTGTGTTACTGTCTCTCTGTAGCTCTTTCTTTGTGTGTGTGTGTTACTGTCTCTCTGTACCTCTTTCTTTGTGTGTGTTACTGTTTCTCTGTACCTCTTTTTGTGTGTGTGTGTGTCACTGTCTGTCTGTACATTTTTCTTTGTGTATGTGTTACTGTTTCTCTGTACCTCTTTCTCTGTGTGTGTGTGTGTGTGTCACTGTCTGTCTGTACATTTTTCTTTATGTGTGTATGTTACTGTCTCTCTGTACCTCTTTCTCTGTGTGTGTGTGTGTGTTACTGTCTCTCTGTACCTCTTTCTTTGTGTGTGTGTGTTACTATCTCTCTGTACCTCTTTCTTTGTGTGTGTGTGTGTCACTGTCTCTATCTCTCTGTCTTTGTGTCCTTGTCTCTCTATGCGTCTTTATGCCTTCTGCGTTTCTCTTTCTGTCTCGGTGTCTCTCCTTTTTCTAACTGTCTCTCCTATGTACCTTTCTGTATCTTTCTCTGCGTCTCTCTCGGTGTCTCTCCTACCTCTGCCTGTGTTTCTCTCTCCTGCTCTCTCCGCCTGTGTCTCTCTATGTCTCTGTCTGTGTCTCACACAATATGTGGCCGAGAATATGACCGCACGATGACAACAGAAAACAACTGGGAAACGAAGACGCAAGGATGTAAGAGATGGCGGAAAAGGAGTGGAAAATCACGTCCTTTATGCAAGAATAATCTCCGCACACACCATCTTTTATCTACTTCCCTTCCTCCTCTTGTCTTTTTTCCCCCTTTGTCTTCATTCTTTTCTGTGGCTGCGGGGCTTGGGAGAGGAAGGAAAGGAGATATGACAGAATCTAGGAAAGACCGTTCATTTCCTTCCAACACGCCAGAGTAACTCTACCTGCTTGTACCGTCTTACAGTGCACGATGTACCGTCAGCGCTGATAACAATTATTCAATTTCAACCTCTTCTGTTTACTCTATCTTTGAGCTGGAGTTATTCATAGACACTTTTTTGTTTCTGCCTGTCTACAGTTTGGGAAGTGAACTGGTGAAGTTCTCTGTTTAACTGGAAATGTAAACTAGGAGCTGTGTGTGAAGCGCTTGGTACTCTGGTAAAGTGCGTGAGCAGGGAACAGAAGACTACAGGTTTAATCCCAAACAGGGATGTTTCTTTTTATTTATTTATTAATTTTTTGTTTTAGAATTTTATTATATACATTTTATGATTAAACAAATATAGTTCAACGAAGACCGTATCGTTTTAGGTACAGTGAATGCTTTCAAACCTCCTTCAATTGTTTTTTGACGAGGTTACATCTAGCGTGTGTGTATAAACTGTACCATATTTATACCTTCAGTCGTTTTTTGACGGGTTATATCTAGTGTGTATATAAAATGTACCTCAGTTATACCTTCAGTCGTTGTTTTTTGACGGGTTATATCTAGTGTGTATATAAAATGTACCTCAGTTATACCTTCAGTCGTTTTTTTGACGGGGTTACATCTAGCGTGTGTGTATAAACTGTACCAGAGTTATACTTTCAGTCGTTTTTTTGACGGGGTTACATCTGGAGTGTATATAAAATGTAACACAGTTGTACCTTTAGTCGTTGTTTTTTGACGGGTTTTACATGAAGCATGTATAAAAACTGTACCGCAGTTATACCTTCAGCCGTTAATTTTTGACGAGGTTGCATCTAGCGCGTATATAAATTATACCGCAGTTATACCTTCAGTCGTTATTTTTTGACGGGGTTACATCTAGGGGATATATAAATTGTACCACAGTTATACCTTCAGTCGTCGTTTTTTGATGGGTTTACATCTAGCGTGTATAAAAAATGTACCACAGTTATACCTTCAGCCGTTGTTTTTTGACGGGGTTACATCTAGCGTGTATATAAACTGTACCGCAGTTATTCTATGCTCAGGTCACTCAAGACTAAAAGAAAACACAGCAGTACCAAAACGCGCGTTAAATCATAATCTATAACGTTAAAAGAATCATCTAATTAAAAAAAATAATAATCATAATCGTAATAATCATAACAGCTAACCTCTTAAGACTGGGGAAATGTGGTCAAGTCTAGTATCTGGGGCCGACAGCCGCTATATAACAGACCTTAATAATACCGTATTTGGTATACTGAACCTCACATGTAGCAACCTCATAACTCAATACAATCATTGGCATATTTAACCATAACTCACCATAATCAACTGATATCTTTGGTATACTTAACCATAAGAACAGCTTACTCACATCTCACGTTAATTACTGCTATTTTTGCTACAATTAACCGCAATAATGGTCGTCATTCATCACCATCGCCGTTTTTTTAATTTCATTTTTCATTCATTCATAACTCACTAAAATCATTACTACATTTGTTACATTCAACTATAAGACAACAACTCATTAAAATCATTACTATATTTGTTACATTTAGCCACAAAAACATCACATCATAACTCACCATAACCACTACGACCGTTTACACATTTAACCACAAAACAGCCCATAATAACTCACCATAACCACTACAATCTTTGATACATTTAACCACAAAACAGCCGAAAATAACTCACCATAATCACTACAATCTTTGACACATTTAAAAACAAAACAGCCCATAATAACTCATCATAATCACTACCACCGTTGACACATTTAACCACACAAAAGCCCATAATAACTCACCATAACCACTACAATCTTTGACACATTTAACCACAAGAATAGCCCCCTCCTTGGCCAGACTTTTTGTTTTAATGAATTCTAACGTGCCTGTCTTCCATTTATTTATACGCGCTGCTAGTATGTAAACTACGGCCTTCTGAGATTTGCATAATACGGACCAACACTGGCCAAATCCTGATCCTTTTCCTGATCAGTGATAAGTAAGATATACCTACAGACAAACTGTGAGAACAGATATATGAAGATAAGAAATATTTGGAATGAACAGAGATAGCTGGCCCAGGATAGGTGTGACTGGAGATACGAGATAACTGGCCCAGGATAGGTGTGACTGGAGATACGAGATAACTGGCCCAGGACAGGTTCGATTGAAGATAAGAGATAACTGGCCTAGGATAGATCCTACTGGAGATACGCTTCGAAGGAAACAGTTCCCTTACAACTATTAATATGAAGATGAACGGTTTTCAAGCTGCGCGCCTTTCAGTTTGTCTGGGCGGTACTGAAATACTGAAACTGAAGACTGTTATTTAGAAGGAAGGGCGCAAGCAGTTAACTTCTGCCTTGGGCGTAGAACAGAGTAGGCGCTGCTAATGGTTACAGAATGTTTATCTTCGCTGCCAGACCCGCATTTTCACAAGGAAGATGACAACGACTGTGTTTGAAGACGAAGATGACTGCGGGATGAAGGCCATCACAGGTTACAGCGAGTAGCGTGTTTCTTTCTCCTCACTTCGCCATTAGCTGAGATTTCCCTTCCACGCTTCAGAACAATTAACTAAAGCGTGGGAGGCTGCTAAAGAGGAAGAAACAAAACAATCGGGGGGGGGGGGGTGGGAGAAACGGGAGCGGGCAGGGCGTAATCAACTTCAACACATCTTGGTTAAAACACAAACACACGTTATCTCCCTTTGCTTGAGCTAACACGTTGGCGTGGGGGAGCTGGGGTGGGGTGTGTGGGTGACAGTGTCTTGTATATTAGGATATTAAAGTTTTTACTATTATCACTACTATTAACTTTTTTATAATGATTACTAGCTGATTACCCGGTGTTGCTCGGGATTTTTATTTATTCATACTGCAGACTGGATATGAGATCGCCACGTTTCTCCCACGGACAACCGTAAGTTGCTTGCCCAAGGGTGGGTTCACCCAAGAAATTATGTATTCTTGCTCCTGGAGGTGAAATTAAAAATGATGAATATAATCAAGTTTTGAGTTAAATTAATACTGTTGTGAATCTGTACAAGACTTTACTCCATAATGTGTAGACTGCCCCCTGTGACTTGTTGATCGTGATCGAGAACGCAAGTCTCACTGGAAATTGCAATCTCTTAAAGTTAAAAAGGAGATACGTCGGAATTAGAGGTATCCGTGGGATAAAAACTGTTTCACCCTCTCCCTTTCCTGTTAAAAGAGTCGGTTCACTGGTCGTTTTCGATTACATTTACATGTCACCCCCATCCCACCCCTAGGCCCACCGTGCCGATGGGGGCTGAACCTAGACTTAAACGGCATCGGGGGTGTCACTATTCATCTAAACTACCCAGAAAACTATGCATTCGACACTAACATCGGTCGTTTTCGATTATTTGTACATGTCACCCCCCATCACATCCCTCCCCAGGGGTGCTAGAGGTGTCTTACCCCCATAGTATTTTTTCCAGACTGTAAGCCATATATGTACAAAATTTGGTTGCTATTGCTCCAGGCGTTCCAGAGTTACGCTGGAACATACATACATACACACACGTTCATATATATATATATATCTGAACCTTAAGTGCCCAGGGCACATGGGGCTTCTGCAATGGTTTTCCACAAATGCCTGTCCTTCGCCTTTTTTTTCTGCCTTTGCCCAAGTGAGCCCTCTATTGCTCAACATCCTTTCTGTTGTTCTTCTCCATGTCTCTTTTGGTCTACCCTTACTTCTGTTCCCCTGTGGTGTCCATCTTAGTGCTATTTTTGGTAGTGAGTTGTCAGTCATTCGCAGCACATGTCCCAACCATCGCCAGCGTCTTTCCTCAATAATTCTTGTCAGTTGCTTCATTATATATATATATATATATATATATATATATATATATATATATATATATATATAATTGATAAATAGAATGTAGGTAAGAAACGATGGAAAATTTGAGAACAGGTGGGAGAGGGACACAGTATTAGTAGTACAACGACAGAATTAAGTACACATTTTGAAATATTAGATACAGGGACCCTCAATACGAACCAGTAGGATTTACTCAGATAACAATAGTACACAGTCTCCATGAAGCCTTGTATAGATAGGAGACAGACGGAGGTTGCGTAGACAGAGGTGGATTAATAATACCCACGCGAAAAAATTGAATAGACGGATCTGACGCAACAGACTTATTGACAGGTGAGGTATATTTGCTAATCTTAGAACGCAATTTGGATACATGAACAGTCCAGCGGACCAATAAGATGAACACAGGGAGTGAACCGACTCATCCCAAAGTCCAATCAGTATGTGGTCAACCAACTGACCAATAGAAAGATCCAGAGGTGTGTCCTATTGGACAAGTGATTAAATATATATTGTATATGTATTAACTAAAATATGGAGTCTGTTGTTCTTTGCTGCTGGAACATAGGTCTGTTTTGGCAATTTTTAGCTTCTGGTATAGACGGTGTCTCAGCGTGCAACCTCCTGCTCTCAGTTACAAGACTTGGTCATTTCTTGATAATGTATTGTACTCGTCATCTGTTTCTTGATAATTTATTGTACTCGTCATCTGTTTTTTGATAATTTATTGTACTCGTCATCTGTTTCTTGCTGTGGGGTGCTTGTTTAAGCAACCCAGGTAGGGCTAGTTTTGAAAGCCTGCAGAGAAAACACTTTAGACACGTGAGACAGGAATAAAACGGCCAGTGAAGACAAAGAGAAGCTCTGAAAAAAGGTGTGTTCTCCGCTCGTGGTCAGGCGGTCGCTGGTTCTTGTGAAGCGTGTTTCAAGCGGAGACCAGTGTATACACGCCGCATCTGTGTAGATTCTGTGCCCAAACTTCCTGCTGCTGCTGCTTCTCTCTGGCTAACGTCGTGCTGGAATCGATGTGGCAAACCGTGGTGACAGTGGGAGCCATTCAAGAAGCTAGTTTCTCCATTCTGCTGAGGAGTGTTAAAAAACAGAAACTGAAATACATGAATGTGTCCCTGACTGTGTGGCACAATGGCACAGACGTATTTCATGATTCTACGTCACAGGGGAGAGTATTACTCAAGTCAAGGAGCAAAAAGAAAGAAAGAAAAAATGCAAGAACTTACAAAACTCTTCAACGAGGTTTCCATCCCCCTCCAGAGCGTCAGGACTCGTCTGAGGATGATATATTTTCTGATGATCTCAGGAGTTCTCAACGTCCCATGTCTCTTCCGCCTAAGGACAGGCCACTGCAGACTACTGAGCCACCTGCATCGACTCAAAATGTCCATGTGGCAGTGGAGTCCAGACTCCAGAACATATCCTACAAGAGTGCCAAACTATGCAGACCTGAGGCGTGAGACATGGCCAGAAGACACAAGCTTGGGGCAAAAGCTTTGGGGCTTCTATCAGGATCTGGAGAGGACGGAGGGCTTTGTCATATAGACAGGGATCAGGATCTAAAGTGACCAACAACATCGAACGCAGAAGAAGAAGAAGAAGTCCTCTCTTTTCTATTCAGACTGCTCCCGAATCCTCCCCTACAGATGAAATCATCACCCAGAAAGGATTTTCCTCTGATGTGTCTCCACCTTATCGTGGCGGGGGAATTCGCGTGCTCCAATGATACGAAGATCTATACCAGCGGCAGCACAGCTAACAGAAGGGCCACCCATGTCTAGCATGTCTACGGAAAGGAGAGACAAAAAGAGACCCCGGATCCTCAAGGTTGGGGGTTGAAGCGTTTGGGGGGAAGAGTGGGGGGGGGGGGAAGAGGCTGTCTGATGAGGCAATCAAAGACACAGCTGATATGGCAGCGTCAGGGATAGCGAGACAGAGCTGACCAAGACTATGTCTCACCTCTCCTTTGCTACCACCAGTAACAAGCCTAACCTGGCTAACGAAGCAGACATCGCCACAGTCTCCATGGTGGTGGAGTCTGCTAAAGAAGCACTGAACATCTCCTGCTTTTTTAGCTGTACTCCGGGACGGAAAAAAAAGCTGCCATAACCCGCTTCCAAGCCGAAACGATGCCATGCCTCAACAGGTTCACAGCAACGGCTGCAAAGAACATCAGCTCCCAGTTACAGGCAGATCAGAGGAAGAAAGAAAGACAGAGCGATGGGCCAGCGACTTACCAAATGAAGAAGAAAAAAGTGTTATAAAGAAACATCAACAAACATATCTACTTGTTAAATCTTGGCGGATCAGCGAGGGACTGCGGCAGTGATACTACAATGACGAGCAGGGACTGCGGCAATGATACTACACTCTCGAGCAAAGACTGCAGCAATGATACTACAATGACGAGCAGGGACTGCGGCAATGATACTACACTCTCGAGCAGGGACTGCGGCAATGATACTACAATGACGAGCAGGGACCGCGGCAGTGATACTACAATGACGAGCAGGGACTGCGGCAATGATACTACAATGACGAGCAGGGACTGCGGCAATGATACTACAATGACGAGCAGGGACTGCGGCAATGATACTACAATGACGAGCAGGGACTGCGGCAGTGATACTACAATGACGAGCAGGGACTGCGGCAATGATACTACAATGACGAGCAGGGACTGCGGCAATGATACTACAATGACGAGCAGGGACCGCGGCAGTGATACTACACTGATGAGCAGGGACCGCGACAATGATACTACAATGACGAGCAGGGACCGTGGCAATACTACAATGACGAGCAGGGACCGCGGCAATGATACTACAATGACGAGCAGGGACTGCGGCAGTGATACTATAATGACGAGCAGGGACGAATGCCGCGAGGACATCTCAAACTAAAAGAAGCGGGAAATACATGGTTTTGTGGTATGCCGGCTTGCTCAAGACAGCACTGGCTGGGGAACCTTTGCTGATGGCTTATGCTCCACTGGGAGTATAGAGGACTGATGATGATGATGAACCTTTTACGGCGGTAAAATTCCTCCCTGTGGAGCCACCCGCTTTCACGTTGAGGAAGTTATGTAGCTATTTCGTTGTCGATAGTTTCCTGCACGTGCATGCGATGATGATGACGATGACGATGATTTGTGTGATAAATACAGCTTATCTTGCTTTCGTAAACAAAATCTTGAACAATCCCCGCCCCCTCCGCCAGAAAACTACATCCACTGAACCGATCACATCAATCTGTTACGGCTACTGGTGGCAGGCTTTGATGTGATTGTTCATGTGAAGGGAGCTGTTTGTGATTTACCTTCTGCCTGTTTGTGATACATTCACATGGAAACTTATCGATTGGTAGTCGTACAGTGACTGGAAATATGGCAATATTTGTGCTCCAGAAAGCAATCTTGGCTACACCTACAGTCTGATAAGACACAGATATGATCTATCCATCTCACTCAATCTTCCAAATCTCTTACAGCCATCTAGATTTTTTTCTTACTTTTCTCCAGTATCGTGGACTTCAGCCTGGTTTTGTTGTTCCCTTTGGTCAAATATGCTTGTCTGTATGATACGTTTCTGTTGTTTATTTTCACCGTAGGCAATTCTGTATTAGTTTCTGTTGTTTATTTTCACCGTAAGCAATTTTGTATTAGTTTCTGTTGTTTATTTTCACGGTAAGCAATTTTGTATTAGTTTCTGTTGTTTAGTTTGACGGCAGAAAATTTTGTATTAGTTTCTGTTGTTTATTTTCACCGTAAGCAATTTTGTATTAGTTTCTGTTGTTTAGTTTGACGGCAGAAAATTTTGTATTAGTTTCTGTTGTTTATTTTCACCGTAAGCAATTTTGTATTAGTTTCTGTTGTTTAGTTTGACGGCAGAAAATTTTGTATTAGTTTCTGTTGTTTATTTTCACCGTAAGCAATTTTGTATTAGTTTCTGTTGTTTAGTTTGACGGCAGAAAATTTTGTATTAGTTTCTGTTGTTTATTTTCACCGTAAGCAATTTTGTATTAGTTTCTGTTGTTTATTTTCACTGTAGGCAATTTTGTATTAGTTTCTGTTGTTTACTTTAACGGCAGATAATTCTGTATTAGTTTCTGTTGTTTATTTTCACCGTAAGCAATTTTGTATTAGTTTCTGTTGTTTATTTTCACTGTAGGCAATTTTGTATTAGTTTCTGTTGTTTACTTTAACGGCAGATAATTCTGTATTAGTTTCTGTTGTTTATTTTCACGGCAGATAATTCTGTATTAGTTTCTGTTGTTTATTTTCACGGCAGATAATTCTGTATTAGTTTCTGTTGTTTATTTTCACGGCAGATAATTCTGTATTAGTTTCTGTTGTTTATTTTCACGGCAGATAATTCTGTATTAGTTTCTGTTGTTTATTTTCACCGTAGGCAATTCTGCCTCGTTCTACAGTTTATTTCGTTCATCTGAAAGTTTTTTATTAACATTTATATGTGTATGCTCTTGGATGTTCCAGTTTGATGCATTCTGGTTTTATTTCCCAATCTGAAACCCTTGTCCCCAGAACCTTGAATAATGCTTCACAGTTCCGGTATGTCTTCTCAGTGTATTCCCACATATTTTTTTTTTCTCAATTCCCTGTCCTCATAACCTTGAAGAGTGCTTCACAGTTCCTGCACGTCTTCTCATACAACTCAATTCCTCGTCCTCCAAAACCTGTGGGAACGTTTCACACTTCACATCAGCTTATGGCTGTCGGTCGGCACTCCAAGCACGAGTGAGCATCAGAAGCATGCTCAACGCTGTGTGAGGCCACTCTGAGACATAGACTTAGCATGGCCACACACTTCTCAGTTTCCACTAGTACATTCACTCTAACGTTTCTCTGGCAGCTTAAGGCTTCCCCAAGCCCGACTGTTTTCCTTACTTCACATCATTCCAGAGCCTCTCAGGGAACATTCTGACAGGATGATGGGTGCTTCAGACCACAAGTGATCCTCAGAGCATTTATCACGTGACGCGTGGCTGCGTTATTGATTTGATATTAAGCGGCATCAACTGAGTAAAAATAATGGTTCAATGGACTGTGATATTACACATAAGACGGTGGTCCATAATTTTTGCGTAGATGTTGAAAAAGTGGTCACTGGATGTAAAGAGGTTGAGAACCACTGGTGCAGGCAACGTTATTTCTATAGGTCGTTCTGACTGCCTTGGCTGAACACACAGATTTTAATATGACCGGCTAGCAGGGGGGTACCCGGTGCTGCCCGGGTAAACGGTTATTATCACATGAGATATATCATTAGCTAAAGGCATAAATTATGTACCACAATACAGAAATACCCTATTTTTTAAAATGAACTGCCGGCATTCAAAATCCATGAACCAACTTTCACATTCAATTCATATAACTAAGCTAGCTGAACATATTAAATACACGGAAAGCTCAATCTGACAAGCAATGACAAAGAAACACCCACTTCGCGACAATATTTCATGAAAGCAGGAGATACTTGTTTGCTCTAGCGCGGCTCATTTATCCTGTGAAATGAGAATTCATGAAAAAAAGCTGATTCTGAAATTATTCCCACCTTCAAAACTAAATGCTAAGAAAATCCAGCCATTCATAATAACAAAATTAATGAGATTAAAAGGAAGCACATCTGATTCACAATAATAAATTATTGCACATGACTTATAAAGTCTGTCAAGTACTTTTGTTAAGTTATTTTCTCATGAAATCAGACAATACTTCAGCCTACCACCATATCATTAGCCACAAAAATAAACTGTACATCAAAATGTTGCAAAGACAGTTTAAATACATGATTAAAAGTCCATAAATCACATATAAAATCCAGTTCAAAATGTGCAATACTTGGTCATAGTACTAAGGGGACAAATTAAGAACGAGACGAGATTTTTTAAAGCATTTAATGACATTTAATGCTACTTCACGTACAGAAAACTTCATGACGGAAAATCTCGTTCACAGTATTATATCCAAAGAATCCCATTCAGGTCACAATAATGCACATAAAACAAAACAAATATACTAAAATAAACCTGAACGCGAAGGCTATCTTTCAAAAACCCAATTTTAAGTACACGGTTTTGCTGTTGCTTTCAGAGGATACTGAATTAAAAAAAAAAAAAACAACAGTTCAGTTTTCAAATCATTAAATTTCATCAGCACTACCTGACTCTAAGTGAACAAAATAAATGCTAAGGAAGGAAACTCACCCGATTCAGTTATTAATCGTACATTCACCTGCCAATATGCCATCTAGTATTTTTGTCATTGTGTGCAATCTTCTCATCAGATGAGAATATAGTTTTTTTTTTGTTTGTTTGTTTGGAAAGACTTCATTTCTATAAAAACATACCGCCATGTTACATAACATTATATGAAAGCATAAACTGTGCATCACCCTGTTTGTTGCAAAGAAAGTTTTCAAGACAAGAAATACTGAACGATTTTTGTGTTTGTTTGAGAAAACATTTCAGTTTCTCCAGTTTTTCCTGGGGTGGGGTTGGCGCGAAAACTCTGTTCAACGAACCATGGCTGACACGCTGGCGTCATGGTTGGTCGGTCTCTCCGTTGGTACCGCCGGCATCTGACCTAACCTGGCTAACAGGACACGGATGTCCGTAATCCCCATGACCAAGCAGTCTGCTAAAGCCCCTTCTCTTATAGTTCATATCAGGGACATAAAACAACATGACCAGCTGCAGCAGCTCAACATTTTCACAGCCTCGGCTGCAAGAGCACCAGATGGCAGTTCCGGGCACATGGAAGACCAGACATTTCTCCAGTGCCATGACATTTCACAAGGGAAAATCGTAACACTATACAGAAAGAATGTAAATTATCAAATGAATTGAATTTGTTGCCCATTTTACAAGTGAACGCTTGGATGGCACAATGACAAGGAAATCCAGCAAACTCTCCTTGATCTAGAACGAAATTTAGACAGGGGAAATAACCTCTCAAAATAGTAGCCTCACATGAAAACTCTCCTTCATCTAGAACGAAATTTAGGCAGGGGAAATAACCTCTCAAAATAGTAGCCTCACATGAAAACTCTCCTTGATCTAGAACGAAGTTTAGACAGGGGAAATAACCTCTCAAAACAGTAGCCTCACATGAAAACTCTCCTTCATCTAGAACGAAATTTAGACGTGGGAAATAACCTCTCAAAATAGTAGCCTCACATGAAAACTCTCCTTGATCTAGAACGAAGTTTAGACAGGGGAAATAACCTCTCAAAACAGTAGCCTCACATGAAAACTCTCCTTGATCTAGAACGAAATTTAGACAGGGGAAATAACCTCTCAAAACAGTAGCCTCACATGAAAACTCTCCTTGATCTAGAACGAAATTTAGACAGGGGAAATAACCTCTCAAAACAGCAGCGACCAGACAAACATTAATTATAAAAATATATCAATAAAATAAAATAAATTTCATCCGATCAAGGAACCAGGTTCACTCGCGATGTACTTCGACCTCGTAACCTCTAACTTACTGAATAGAAAACGGCGATATTAATAGTTTAATGACAGAAAATATGATGACGATAATAATTATAATAATACTCATTCATGTGAAAGAAACAAAATCAAACACAGAATATGATAGATAATCCCGTTCGACTCTTCCGTCCAAAAGCGTATTAGATTTTCCTAGCTCAAATCGAGTAGAGTTGTCTCTCCCTGTCACCGTGACCTCATGAAATATTTAAGAGACGCATATCTTAAAAACATCCAATCATAAAAGTCCCCCTCCCCCAACCTTTGAATATGACAACGCTACAAATATTATTTCAAATCATAACTAACGCCTATTAAGAAACATACAGATTAGATCCGCTCAATCTCCACGTAGATTAAGTCATTTGGCTCTGAGCAGAAAATAATTCTAGAATGGATGGATCTTTCTTACTGGGTCTAATTTTTAGCTCAGATCTCCAGGTGGGTCTAATTATGGGTTTCAATAGCCTTCAATTTCTTGATATCGATTTCCTGCCTTGTTTAGATTCTTTTTTTTTTTTGTGTACCTTGGTGATATGAAATTACTAGCGAGCGAATCAGCAGCGCCATAGATAAACAGCGGAGTTGTTTATCGTGTGAGTCAAATTCTTTTGTTATTTCCTTCATAAAGAACTGTGTATTCAGTTTCATGCATTCTGTCAATAGCTGTACTTATTCTTCTTCTTATTATTCATCTTCTTCTTCTTTTTCTGTAACACTCTTTCGTCACCTACGTTCTAATGTTACAAACACATGACCGTGAAAGAAGAAAAATGTAACGCACGGAAACAACAATACAAACGTAATTACTGAAACACAATCCCCCGTCACGAACGTAACCAAAACTGTTCAGCTAAAAACAGCAGCCACAAAGACAATGAGGTAATCTCACATCACAAGTGGAAGTATCTGCTACAGAAACACGTAGTTTGATATTGGTTAACTTCGCACCACTGCTGCGTCTCTCTGCGTTAACTCGGATAGGACAATAGTCTTTTTTAGGACAAAAGCGGCATCCCCTCTGTTTCTGACGACTTCTTCTGCGGATCCGTCGTGAAGACATGTGTAGATTCTGTAGGATTGTACTTACAACTGTGTGCTTAGATTTCACAGTTCTTCTGGGCAAGAGAGACAGTTTCAGTCTCCTTCTTCGCCGCCCTGAATATCTAACATTTCAGGATAGATAACACTATGAAATTCTGTGCTTTGAAGCAGGAGTGTCAAAGCCGCCAGTTCTTCACCAAATTCCTAGACAGCAAGCACCACCAAACAACCACAGCCAACAGGAAGATGCTAATCAAATTACGCAGCAGAAACAATAGCCCTTATACAAGCAAAGAAACATACAATCCACCCTAGAAGATTGTATGTTTCACTGACTGCAGAGCCTTGTTACATGCAACACGGACAAACAAAAACGACTCAGAAACACAGGAAATTATATCACAACTAAACAGACTACAAAACTCAGCTAAAGTCCTACAACGGTTCCCATCACACTGTGGAATGAACGGAAATGAAAAAGTAGATGCCTTTTCCAAGGAAGGGAGACATATAGAACAGATTAACCACCCAGTGACATATCACGAAGCTTCTTCTTCGTTCACTTCTACCACCAAGACCGCACTGTGATCCTACTGAATTTACGTCTGTGGTCCTCATTAAGTCCCGTGGTCTCTGTGTGGTCCCCGAAAGGACCACACGAGATCCACGAGAGGACCACAAGAGGTTCAGAGTATCTCAGGGCTTGAGCCTGTATTCTTGGTGGGTCTCAGAAGCGGGATTGCGTGACACCGTGGTTTTCGTTGCACCAGTTTAGTCTAGGGTTGGACCTTCTCACCGGAAAACCTCGACGTGTTTTGAGATACCCGTGTACCACCGCCGGGTGAGAGGTGGTTGCCCATCCAGTCCAGAGTTGGACTTTCTCACCGGAAAACCTCAGCGTGATTAGGATACGCAAACATCCCCGCCGGATGAGAGGTGGTTGCCTATCTAGTCTGCCCTGGTCCAGTGTCTCCGACTTCAGCATTTTGTGGTCGTGGCCGCTAACCTTCCTAGTTGTGACCAGGATGGAGCTTTTGTCCAGGAGGACGAATCCTCACCAGTAGTGACTTCTACCCATGGTTTGAGCCGGTTTAGGCATATTATCCCAGTATGGGCGTGTTTGGGACGTGACCGACCTCTAATGCAGAGGTACTGTGACATGGGTAGCCTTCAAGATTCACCCTTGGTGTGAGCCGGTTTAGGCATAATTCACCAGTATGGGTGTATATCAGGCGTGACCGACCTCTAGAGCGGACGTGGCATGACATGTCTAGCCATCAAGTTCCACCCCTGGTGTGTGCCGGTTTATGCATATTTCACCAGTGTAGGTGTATTTCGGACGTGGCCGGCCTCTAGAGCAGAGGCGCCGTGGTATGTGTAGCTCTCGCAGCGATACTACTGGACATACCGATTAAATTTCACATTATCCTTTCCACCACCTTTTCACATCGGCGCAGCACAGCAACCGTTATTTCTTTTCCCCACTTTCTTCCTTGACCGGGAGGAGCTTCACTCCACGTGCGGCATTTGAAGGGTTTCGCCAGCAGTGTCTTAACCTCTGGGACAAGCCGGTTCATGCATTTCACCCGATATGACTGCACTCGGGACGTGGCCGACCTCCAGACCAGAGGTGCCATGATTTGACTGTTTGCTTCGCTTTATCCTTTCTACCACCTTTTCCGCAGTGGTGCTGCGCGGCAACCCCATTTGCACCTTTCTTCACTGGCCGGGAGGAGCACTGCTCCACGCACGGCAGCTGAAGAATCTCACCAACAGCGATCACTAAGCAAAAACCAACATCCACAACAAATTAAACATCAACTGCAAAAACAAATTAAAAATGAAAATTCGTAGAATCAAAACAAGACTCCACTCATCAACTAGAGATACCAGCAAACCACAATCCTTCGACTAAGAACAGGCCACTGCGGACTTCTAAGCCACCCCTAACGCCTCAAAATATCTCTCTCACTCTCTCTCTCTCACTCACTCACTCTCTCACTCACTCACACTCACTCACACACACACACACACTCACTCACACACACACATACATACATATATATGATTGTTCCTGTGGATTTGGGATTCAGACACCAGAACACATCCTGGAAACCCGTGCAACCCACTCAAACCTCCGAGCACAGATCTGGCCCGAGGGAGAGGAGCTGAAAGAAAACCCGTGGGGCTCACACTGAAGTCTGGAGAAGACGACAAACTTGGGTCAGGGCGACAGAGCTGCAGATTTAGCATGACCAACCTTCCTCGAAAGCTGAAGAAGTACGAAGTTTCATGCGAATGTAACTCTGGTCTAGCATATAATGGAACTGGCATTTAGTTCTATACTTACCCAAACTCCTTGAGTTAAATCTTCTGACAGTGTTGTAAAGAGAAGGGATAAATAAATGAAAGGATTAACTTTTGAAGTCAGTCAGTCACTATGAGTAAAAGAATTAACTCTGAAATAAATCGTAATCAAGAATTCTAGATTTCCCGGTTACAGTTAATCAAGAAATGTGAACCTAGAATTCTAGTCATGTCCTCAAGGAAGGAAAAAGAAAAAAAATAATAAAGAGAACAATCTAAAGGTCGAGGTTTGTTAAAAAGGCGGTCACGGCAATTGAAATCAATACGCAATGGGATCTCTGTGACTGCAGTGTTCATTTTGTTTGTTTGATTGCCAAAGCGTCCAAAAGTCAATTCAGTATCGAATTTCAGGTACCTGAATTTGTTAAATATGTGTTTGTTTCGCCACGTACTGCTAATATAGCAAACTCTACCAAACAGGCACAAGGATAAGTACAGAATGCGTTTCAAATGTAACAGTAATGCATTATGCACGAACTGCACGCTATAGTAGGCTTATGGACTGCACACACGACGCAATCAGGGGATATTACCTTCAGCAAGCGAAGTTCTTGCCTCAAATCAGAGATCACTGTAAGAAAAGGTTATCCATGAAAGAAAGGAGATTACTCTGAACAACGGAGCAGAAACGACTGTGTGAGAGACGATAATGCCATCTTCTAGGGGCAGCAGAAGCTGGTCCAATCAGCATATCTGGCTACTTCACCACCGCCATTCTTGCACTCTCGACAAATCTACAGAGCCTGTATATCGTACACCCACTGATCCGTCAAGAATGACCTCAGTGCTTGACGTACGTACCTCTGTGGCACGAATGTTTACTTCAGCATAATGTGCCGAGTTCTCAACTTTTACATCCGTGTATATTCCACAGTGACTGTAGTCTGATCAATGTCTTCAGTCTAAGAAGCCGAAACCACATCCCAGGCGGTATTCGAACCCGCGACCTCTGGATTAGATGTCCAGCGCTTTACCCATTGCGCTACGGCGACCTCAACATCTCCTAGAATCACCATTAGGACAGGAATACCTGTCGGAAGAGCTTGATAACGAGAACACATTATATACAAACTTCACACAATCAGAAAACACCTTCAGATACTTTAGCACTGATGGGACCAGAAGAACGCAAACCCAAAATGCTACTGGACCGGAGAAATGAAAATCTATTCGGCCAATATCAGCCTTCATCTGGTTGGTGTAATGGTACAGGCCGACAAACGGGGTGAGCAGTGATGTATGTCCGTACAGTGGTTGGGACCGGTGAAACCACTCTTTGATGAACTCTTTTTTTTTCTCTTCTTTTTTTTTTTCTTTGATGAACTCTCTAGCCAGGAAGACCATCACAGTAAGCTCCACATCCAATACGACGTCTCCGTAATTGCTTCGTCTACCGTCATCAGCTTCCAAGAGCTTGCGTATGACAAATCAAAATAGCTGTACTTGCCACTGCAGTGAATCAGAACTGCCAGTGGGGCATGTCCTACTAGACTGCGAGGTGAATGAAGACGTAAGGTTGTGGTCCTTGAAGACTTAGGGTTGTGGTCCTTGAAGACTTAGAGTTGTGGTCCTTGAAGATTTAAGGTTGTGGTCCTTGAAGACGTAGGGTTGTGGTCCTTGAAGACTTAGGGTTGTGGTCCTTGAAGATTTAAGGTTGTGGTCCTTGAAGACTTAGTGTTGTGGTCCTTGAAGACTTAGGGTTGTGGTCCTTGAAGACTTAGGGTTGTGGTCCTTGAAGACTTAGGGTTGTGGTCCTTGACAGCCCCAGTGAAGAAAATGTTATCTGCAGAACATCTTGACTGTAGAAACACATCATCATCATCATTATTATCAGATGCCGTGCAGGCATGCGTTGGTGGTCATGCTTCTTCATAAATCTCGGCCCGTGAATTTTTGTCAGTAAGCTCAGATGGTGAAATTACTATCGTGTTAGACAAGAGCGAAGAAGCACAGCAAAGCTTATACCTGAGCTCACAACTCACACGCGAGAAAGAAGGACACAGTGGGCCCGCATATACGCACAGACAATGTCAATGGCAATAACAGACCAGAAAAACGCGCACAAATATTACTGCAGCCACGTAAAAGCACACTAATCTAACTTACAGATGACCTCGCACATCGAAGCACAACAACAAACATAAACAAGCGTAACATACAGATAACCGCACTCGCCAAATGACAGCAACAAGCACATACAAATGTAACTTAAAGATAACATCTCACACACATCAAAGGACAGTAACGAACCTATAAATAAATACAAACAGTGCAAGCAAATATTACAACAATACAACCGACATATAAACAACTGGCAACGCTGTGCTAACATTCTGGGATAATTAACTTCACATCTCACGCCAGCTGATGTGAAAAGGGCAAATTAGTTGCAGCATTTTTCTGTACAAATCTTGGAAAACACACCACATAAAAGCCCCCCAAAATAGTTCACAGCTTGTCAAAGACAATAATGATATCCCAGAGCTCCAAGCCTTTGTCTTGAAGGACGGAACGTTACTGTTATCAGAGAAGATAAGCAGAGCAGGACAACGACAATAGATAGAGAAAACACGAACCATTACAGCAACCATTATGGTGTACTGATACATTCTCTCAGCATGGAGCCTGTAAGAAGTCTGTCTACAAACATCGGGTTTCCTGTCTTGAAATCTGAGGGCTAGGAAATCTGACACTCATCGTGGTCTGACCACTAAACACGAATACATGAAACTACAGTATAAAGAGTACATCAATGTCACTGCTGGATTCTATTAATGAAGACAGGCCTCATTTTACGACGATTCTTTTTCCGACTATCTGTTCAGTGACCTTTTACCGTAAATGTACAATTTTTTTAGTATACAGTCCCTATTTAATGTAAAGCTACTTATTTTAAAGTGTATGTGCAAATTATAATGTGACTAATTTATTTTTATATTTTAAAACATGTCTGCCTATTGGCAGTACAGTAATATAAAATTCGTTACGTCCATTTCATTTTCTGAAACAGTAGCCAGAAAGCCAGAGCCGTGTATAAAACAGGAAAAAGTACGAGCAGCTTTATTACTTAATGACTACAAAGTTGAGACGTTTCGGCGTGAGCCTTAATCATACAAAAACATACAGGACGAAGAAGTAGAGATAAAGTATAGATTCACATGAATACTATTAAAAAGAAAAAAAAATTAAAAAAGAGTACTTAGCTGTAAATTGTGAGGTGTGACTTATTGCGGTGTGTATCAGGAATGGATTTAGTAGAACGTGGAGACTGTTTAAATAGAGACCTGTGACATGTGGTCGGTTGGTTGTAACTGGGGGTGGTGGATGGGGAACCGGGGAGGGGAGAGAAAGTGATACAATGTTGACCTAGCCAGGAGAAGTTGAAATAGATGACTGGGGAAGAGGGGTTGCAAAGTGATGCTGTGAGGAAATTTGAAAAGTAAGAAGGGGTGGAGCTTAGTGGAGAGGTACTATAATGGTTCGTGTATACACTAATTATTGTGTGTTACAGAGCTGTGTATAACGCGTCACTTATTTGTATAAACTAGCATAAAAGAGCTTTCGGTAACTAACGAGTGATGAAGGGCGCTGTGGGGAAGGAGAGGCGAGGCAGAGAACGCATCATCATATCAGACAGGAGAGAAAGAAATACTAGATCAATCCATGCTGAACAGAGAAATAATGAAACCAGAGAACTCAGTCTCACCAAGACGGACAACAGTCATTTTCTTGCACGTCACAAGTTGCGTAGGTTATGATATCTACACAAGCAGATGGATCTCCCCCATGAATCCTACCGTCCGCAGGATTTTTGTCATGCCTGCCATAAAGTTCTCCATTCTTTCTCTTTCCCATGCGCCAGGTTTATGCTCTGAAACCTGTATCAAGAGCGCAGGTTTGCAAGATATGTTTTAGAGTCTGGACATAAGGCATCTCCCGTGCAACTCGGGATATCTCAAACCATTTCTTTCCTGCTTTCTTTAGTTCTTCTTGCAATGTGTGTCTCCATATCTCCAATGGCCTGCCAGTCTTTTTTTCTTTGAGGTGTCAAAGTCAAGACGGTATAGGGGTGTTCTAACTAAACAAATATAATACTATACTGTTAAAAAAAAACAGAAACGCAACAAATACGATGTATTGCATCTTCTTGCAAATTGTCCGAAACGTTCACTTGGACATCAACTTCACGTGCTGACCTGAATTGTACTCAGCAGATGATTCATAAGCACAGAAAAGCCACACTAGTCACAACAGCATTTTTGACAATTACTCATGACAGGTTCACGAGAATCCCGTGAAACTGAACACAAAACTCACTGACCATGTTGTTGAATGCCTATAAAAGATTGACGCTCCTCGAATCAATTCATTTGAAAATTCAATGCGCAAATATGGCTCATCTCACTGCAGAACAACGACTCATCGTCACTGGACGTTTACAGACTGGACAGTCACAAAGTAGTGACCAGACAATTTAATGTGGTTAGAAGCACCATTAGCCGCCTTTGGAGACGATTTCAAGAAATGGCTGAGTTGCAGACGGGCCGGGCAGTGGAAGATCCACAGTCACAACTCAAGCAGAAGACCGCTTCATACGGCTGCGTCACCCCAGGAATTGAACTGCATATGCGTCCTCAACGGTCCAGTCAATGACAGCAGCTCGACGAATTTCAGATCAAACGGTCAGGAACCGGCTGTACGACGCTGGTCTTTTGGCTAGGAGAGCTACAGAGGTCCTGTTCTTACGGACCGGCATCGCCAGAACCGACTGTAGTGAGCTAACCAGAATCGTCAATGGACAGTTGCGAATTATTGGAGAAGGGTTTGGTTTAATGATGAATCATTCTTTCTGCTTCAGCGACACGATAGACGGAGAAGAGTTTACTACATAGTCCATGAGCGCTACGTCCAGAACTGCGTGGATGAGGCCCTCCACATGGTGGTGGAGATGTACTGGTGTGGAGGGACGATCAACTTCATGGGAAGAAGTGACTTGGTGCAAATTGAAGGACGCCTGAATGCCCAACGATACGTCGCTGAAATTCTTCGTCTTCACGTCCTTCCACTTCTGGCTGCACCAGGGTTGATTTTTCAGCAGAATAACGTTCGACCTCATGTGGCATCGCTCACCACCAAGTTCCTCGCTGACAACAACGTCCAGACCATTCCGTGGCCATCCATGTCATCAGACATGATGAACTCAACAGACAAGTCCGCCAGTGAGACGTGGCGCCAACCAATCTCCGACAGTTGTCTCCTGCACTACGAGAAGACCAGGCAGCCATCCCACAACAACAGATCCAACGGCTAATCGGATCCATGTCAAGGAGATGTCGTTTTCTGATACAGGCCAGAGGAGGCCAATTTTGCTACATGTTTGAAGTTTGGTGTCCACTAAGACTACAGTAGTGTTGTGTTTCTGTTTTTGAACAGTATATAATTAAGACAACAGCTTCGTGAGAGACAATGCCAGGACCGCTCATGAACAATCCCTCAAAGATGCTCGCGAACGACGTACAGTCCCCAAAACACCGAACAGAGACGAGTGTGTCAGACTGGGTGTATTTTTACCCCAGATCTGCCCAGGCAACATGTTCAGTTACGTCACACTCTGGGTTCATTGCAATGCCGGTCATATCCATGGATAATTGTTTGTGATCGATCTGCTTGTGCTAGAGCTGCCAGTTAGAAATCTGACCAGAAACCTGATCGCTCTTCTCATATACTCCCACCTGAGAGAGAGAGAGAGAGTGTGTGTGTGTGTGAGTGTGCGCAATATACATGAATAAGGGCATACATGTCAATGGATGGACGGGCAGGCAGAAAGGCAGATAGATAGATAGATAGACAGACAGGCAGGCAGATAGATAGACAGACAACAGATAGACAGACAGACAACAGATATAGATACATAGACAGACAGACATATAGATAGATAAAGAGGGAACGAAGCAACCGAGTATCAATAAAAAAATAACAATAAAACAAGAGAATTAATTTCCTAGCAAGAAGGTGACATCTTGACTCAGGCTTTCATCATACAACCAGGAAGAGAGGAAAACAGAACAAAACAGAGCAAGGAGGAACACATACACTATCTGTTTAATCAAGCTGATGATGTCTTCCCACAGTGATCCTGTAACCACATATACACAAAGTTATCAGTACACTCTGGTTACATGAATGACACTAAAATCCTGTACACGCCACCGATCTCTCTCATAAATGCTTAGTAATGTACGGAGACGATAAAGCCCCAGTTTGCATTTGTAGTTTCTCAATGATATTTCGCGGCTAAGTCATCCCAGTGGGATTGTTTTAAGGAGGACGGAAGTTAGCTTCCGCATATTCCTCTTATCTGATATCTAAAGTCTGCAGTTTATGTCCCTTGTAACAATTGGACTTTTTGCTGTTCTGGGAAAGAACAGTGATAACTGGCGTAAATCTGCTTAGGAGGTGATAATCATCATCATCATGTGGGGCTGTTTATGGCTTCCTGTAGGGTTTATTATGTTTCTATTCTTCTTGTTATAGACGACCAATGTGTTATAGTTACTCCATTTCAGCGCCCTCTTTAGCCAGACGGTGGGCTTTCTCTTTGCCTGATGCATCACTGTAGGATAGAATCCTGTGAGTTGTAATTTAAACAAGACATCCTTCAGGTCTGATAGCTTGTTGCACCTAAGGTCTTCTACTTCTAATTTTGCATCCGTGAGAAGGACTTTCTCAGCTGATCGAAGTATAGAGTCAGTGCGGCTCTGACTAGAGAGCAGTCCCACAGCCATTCTAGCACTTTCTATCAGGACTATCTACAGCATGGGGCACAAGGACAATGTAATCAGCACACAGAAGCTCACTACTTAGGGTCTTAGCCCGCAAGGCCACATAACATAAAATAACTCATTTAGCATTCTCGTTAAGACTTAAGAATGGGAGACTTAATAATTCTTATCTTCTTCTTATTAATGTTTTGTACGCAGGCAGTGGCTTGAGTCACTGCAGAAATCAACGATTCACAGAGTCACCTTCATCTATGTCCCTGGGCACGCGAGCATCCAGGGTAACGAGAGAGCTGACAGACTGGATCATCGTAGATGGACAACCACTGGATCGAGCTGATATTGTTAACGCGTTCAGAGAGATAGGCAGAGTGGGGGACTTCGAGGGCAGTGCATCTACATCGCTACTCAGACTGAGAGAGCTGGGAATACAGATCGGCATGGCCAGAAACGAGAGGCATACTGGACATGCGAGACAGCTGGTCAACTATCACAGGACAGGCACTATCAGCCACAAGATGCTGATGGAAATGTTGAGGGGTGGGGAGGGGTGGAGGTGGTCTGAGCACCTATGGACATATCTGGAGCGCAATGATGACGACCCAGACCATGAAAACCATATCAATGTTTTCATAAACATGTTCCCCGCATCATGCTACACTGACCAGTAATTTTCTGTGCGAGATTGTCAAGATATATGGGCACGCACAACTATTTATTATATTGTACAGCTTCTGCACGTAGAAATTATATGTAATCTAAATACAAAACGATAACTTATTTTCCCAACATTTTGGAACGACGCCCATCTCTCTCTCTCCCAGCCCACCACCGCACACACATCAAACTGCTCTGTTCTGCAGGATTTATAACAGAGCATGAAGCAGCTGTGGCTGCAACTGTTCTGATGCCTGTACTCACGTTTTTGGGTGTCCTGATCGTCACCGAGAGATAACTGGATTTGATGAAGCCCCGGACAGAGAAATTTAAGAGGGTTTAATTTCTTGATGTACCCGGCCAGGGCTTGTTTATTATATACCCGATCAGACACTTGGGAACTTGCTTATTTTATTAAATCTCTCTCTCTGAACCTTAAGTGCCCAGGGCACATGGGGCTTCCGCAAGGGCTTTCCACAAATGCCTGTCCTTTGCCTTTTTTTCTGCTCTTGCCCAGGTGAGCCCTCTATTGCTCAACATCCTTTCTGTTGTTCTTCTCCATGTCTCTTTTGGTCTACCCTTATTTCTGTTCCCCTGTGGTGTCCATCTTAGTGCTATTTTTGGTAGTGAGTTGTCAGTCATTCGTAGCACATGTCCCAACCATCGCCAGCGTCTTTCCTCAATAACTGTTGTCATTGGTTTCATCTGCATTTCTGCCAATAAGATGTTATTTCTTATGGTGTTTGGCCAAAATATTTTTCTAATTCTTCGTAAACATTTAGTCTGGAAAGAATTCAACTTGTTTTCTATGGTTTTGGTGATTTTCCAGCATTCACTTCCATAGAGTAGTACACTTAGAACATTCCTCTTAAATATCCTGATTTTCATATTTATGCTTAGTTTTTTTTATTTCCATATAGTCTGCAGCATTGCAAAAGTCTGGTTTGCTCTAGTAAGTCTGCTGTTGATGTCCTCTGTGCTGTCTCCATTTTCTACTACTCTGCTGCCAAGGTATACAAATTCGTTGACCTCCTCCACTAACTTGCTATCTACCCTGAGTACATTTCTGTTGTTCACATTCTGCTTCATTAACTTTGTCTTTCCTACGTTGATCTTTAGTCCTATGTTGTTTGCATTCTGAGTTAGCTTGTTTATTTTATCTTGCATATCTTCGTGACTGCTTGATAATAGACAAATGTCGTCCAGCACTGTGTCAAGGGTCCATTGTAATCCTCTGCGTTTGTCTGATGTTGCCTCCTTCATTAACCAGTCTACTGCCAAGATAAATAATGTTGGTGATAGTACACATCCCTGTTTCACTCCTGTTTGTACCCTAAAGCTGCTGGAGGTATGTTCTCCACAGATAACTTTGCACTGAAAACCCTCGTATAGGACTTTGATTACATTAACTATTTTATGGGGGAGGCCATGCCATCTTAGGATTTTCCACAGTGCATCTCTGTTGACACTGTCAAAGGCTTTCTCAAAATCTATGAATAATGCATATGTTGTGCTATGCCACTCATTTGCCTGTTCTAATATTTGTCTAAGTACAAATATGTGGTCTATGCATGATCTTCCTTTCCTAAATCCTGCCTGCTATTTCCGAAGTTTTTCCTCAAGTGTTGGTACAATTCTGTTGATGATTATTCTGCAAAATACTTTACTGGTGAGTGGCAGTAGGGTAATGCCTCTCCAGTTCCCGCAATCTCTGAGGTCACCCTTCTTTGGTAGTTTTACTATAAGCCCAGTTTTCCACTCCTCTGGGGCTTTTTCTAGATCCCAAATTTGTTGTAATATCCGGCAAAGTTGTTTTGGTGTTTCTGTTTCTTCTGCTTTCAACATCTCAGCAGTCACTCCATCTTCACCTGGTGCCCTGTCTGATTTTAGCTTCTTTATCGCCTCCTTTACTTCATTTATTGTTATTGGTCCTGTATTGATGTTTAGTTCCGTTTTTGCTTCAGGTATGTCTATTGTTTGTGCTGCTTGTGTTCTGTTTAGTAGGGTGTTAAAGTGTTCCCTTCATCTTTCAATGTTTTCTCTTTCTCCACTGACCATTTGTCCCTTATGTGTCCTTATTGCACTTTCACATCTTGTGTTGAAGTTACCTGTCATCTGCTTTGTGATTTTATATATGGTTTTCATGTCATTTGTATATGCTGCTTTCTCTGCTGTTTCTGCTAAGTTGTCATAATATTGACGTTTATCTTGACGGCATGATTCCTTCACTTCTTTGTCTTTTTGTGCATAATTATTTAAAACTTGTTCTTTAAGCCGTTGTGATTTGGTGTTCAGTAATTTTTTCTTGATTTCTTTTCTTTGCTCTATCTTTTCCCATGTGGTCTTTCTTATCCATTCCTCTTTTCTCCTTTTATGATATCCCAGCACCTCTTTTGCTGTTTCCTGTAGTGTTTTATTGAACTCTAGTATGGACATTTCTGTTTCGTCTTGTAGGACACTGAAGCGGTTCTTAAGTACTATTGAGAATTCATTTCTTGTTTGCTGGTCTCTCAGTTTTCTTGTATCAAAATGTATCTTTCTGTGTTCTCCGATTTTGGCTTTCCTTAATTTTAGTTTTATTTTTGCTACCAGAAGGTTGTGATCACTTCCTACATCTGCTCCTTTCCTTGCTCGCACATCTTGTAGTGACCGTTTCCACTTGTTGTTTATTAGTATGTGATCGATTTGGTTTTCTGTGGTTTTATCTGGTGACCTCCAAGTCACCTTATGGATGTTTTTGTGTTGGAAAATTGTCCCTCCGATGGTCATCATGTTTTCTTCACAGAAACTGCACAGTCTTTCTCCATTTTCATTTATTTCTCCGTTTCCTTCTCTTCCCATGATTCTTCTTCTATCTTCATTTCCTTCACCTACTTTTGCATTGAAGTCGCCCAAGATGAGTAGCATATCATGCTTGGGTATTGTTTCTACTGTGGCTTGGAGGCTGTTGTAAAAATCTTCTTTTAATTCCTCTTCAGCTGCTTCTGTTGGTGCATAACAAACTATAATAGACAGCTTCGTGAATCTTGAGTTGAAGCGTGCATATAATAATCTCTCATTTATTGGGGTCCATTTCAGCAATGCTCTTGATGCTTCTTTTGTTATAATCAATGCTACTCCTCCTTTATGAAGATCTTCTTTACCTGACCATATTATTGTATCTTCTGTGTGCTGTGTTGTTAATTTCCTTCTGCCTTGTCCTGTCCATCTTGCTTCTTGTATTCCTAGTATGTCTAGTTTGTATATGTGCATTTCCTTGATGGTTTGTGTTAGTTTTCCAGTCCCCTGGTTTAGTGTTCTTACATTCCAGCTGCCTATTTGCATCTTGTGTTTAGGTTCCAGGAGGTCTGCAGTCGGGCTGGGGACTTCCAGTGGCTAGCTTTCATCCACAACCTTCATGGGCTCAGTTTCCTGATACGTATTTCTCCTTCCACCTGCATTTGTTTTTTCCCTTGCTTCCGTTTCTGTAGCAGTCTGATAGTTTTTTTACCAGATAGGGTTGCTGGCCCTATGCCGAACCCTCTTTAGTCGCCTTTTACGATCATGCGTGGTAGGGTACAGTGGTCCTATTCTTTGCAGATCCCGGGTAACACACGGGGGTTTTATTAAATGCCTACCCTTAAAAGAGTGGAAGACCAAGGCTAAGATGGGTGCAAGACATCGTTGATGATCTAACCGAGAGGCCCACAGGAGAGCTGTTACGGAGGCAAAATTCGGCAAGGGACATGCAAATGACTGACTGACATACCCTTATCAATCAAGGGGGCAGCTATACAGAAGTCATATACACGGTACTGGTTTTAACACAAAGAAGAAGCAGAAGAAGAAGGCGGACCATGCACACTATTGTTTCAGTCCTCCGTTGCACATGTTTTTTATTTTTCAATTTAACCTACTTAGCCATTACCTATTACCGGTGAGAGTTGCCTATATTTTGAACTCCCTCAAGCAGAGGACGACGGAGCTATGTACAATTTAGTCTTCTTCTTCTTCTTCTTCTTCTTCAGAAGGCAGTTCGCTGGCAGCTGTGCTTCTTTTCGTGTAATTAATTCTCAGTATATTTAATTCATGTTTTCTTCTCCCTTTCTCTTTTTCTTCTTCCTCCTCTCTTTTGACTCCTTCTGTGTGTCACTTCTCTTTCATTCACCCTCTGTCTCTCTTCTTCTCTCTTTCTGTCTCTTCACCATTTCTCTCTCTCTCTCTCTCAAGCTGATATTCTCACATCTAAACTACCAGACTATCCATGCTACAGAAGAAACATGACAACCTTGTTAAGCTATGCTTCTTTTGTGAATGCGAAGAAAAGGAAGTTATTGTCACTAAAAAACAAACAAACAAACAAACAAAAATAACACCAAATGGAAACAAAACTGAATTATGTGACAAAGTCTGAGCCCTTGTTCATTTATTTCTCCGTTTCTTCTTCCCATGATTCTTCTTCTATCTTCATTTCCTTCACCTACTTTTGCATTGAAGTCGCCCAAGATGAGTAGCATATCATGCTTGGGTATTGTTTCTACTGTGGCTTGGAGGCTGTTGTAAAAATCTTCTTTTAATTCCTCTTCAGCTGCTTCTGTTGGTGCATAACAAACTATAATAGACAGCTTCGTGAATCTTGAGTTGAAGCGTGCATATAATAATCTCTCATTTATTGGGGTCCATTTCAGCAATGCTCTTGATGCTTCTTTTGTTATAATCAATGCTACTCCTCCTTATGAAGATCTTCTTTACCTGACCATATTATTGTATCTTCTGTGTGCTGTGTTGTTAATTTCCTTCTGCCTTGTCCTGTCCATCTTGCTTCTTGTATTCCTAGTATGTCTAGTTTGTATCTGTGCATTTCCTTGATGGTTTGTGTTAGTTTTCCAGTCCCCTGGTTTAGTGTTCTTACATTCCAGCTGCCTATTTGCATCTTGTGTTTAGGTTCCAGGAGGTCTGCAGTCGGGCTGGGGACTTCCAGTGGCTAGCTTTCATCCACAACCTTCATGGGCTCAGTTTCCTGATACGTATTTCTCCTTCCACCTGCATTTGTTTTTTCCCTTGCTTCCGTTTCTGTAGCAGTCTGATAGTTTTTTTACCAGATAGGGTTGCTGGCCCTATGCCGAACCCTCTTAGTCGCCTTTTACGATCATGCGTGGTAGGGTACAGTGGTCCTATTCTTTGCAGATCCCGGGTAACACACGGGGGTTTTATTAAATGCCTACCCTTAAAAGAGTGGAAGACCAAGGCTAAGATGGGTGCAAGACATCGTTGATGATCTAACCGAGAGGCCCACAGGAGAGCTGTTACGGAGGCAAAATTCGGCAAGGGACATGCAAATGACTGACTGACATACCCTTATCAATCAAGGGGGCAACTATACACAAGTCATATACACGGTACTGGTTTTAACACAAAGAAGAAGGAGAAGAAGAAGGCGGACCATGCACACTATTGTTTCAGTCCTCCGTTGCACATGTTTTTTATTTTTCAATTTAACCTACTTAGCCATTACCTATTACGGTGAGAGTTGCCTATATTTTGAACTCCCTCAAGCAGAGGACGACGGAGCTATGTACAATTTAGTCTTCTTCTTCTTCTTCTTCAGAAGGCAGTTCGCTGGCAGCTGTGCTTCTTTTCGTGTAATTAATTCTCAGTATATTTAATTCATGTTTTCTTCTCCCTTTCTCTTTTTCTTCTTCCTCCTCTCTTTTGACTCCTTCTGTGTGTCACTTCTCTTTCATTCACCCTCTGTCTCTCTTCTTCTCTCTTTCTGTCTCTTCACCATTTCTCTCTCTCTCTCTCTCAAGCTGATATTCTCACATCTAAACTACCAGACTATCCATGCTACAGAAGAAACATGACAACCTTGTTAAGCTATGCTTCTTTTGTGAATGCGAAGAAAAGGAAGTTATTGTCACTAAAAAACAAACAAACAAACAAACAAAAATAACACCAAATGGAAACAAAACTGAATTATGTGACAAAGTCTGAGCCCTTGTTCATTTGTTACACACAGCAGGCAGTTTCCTTTCAGTCTGTCTCCGTTCTCATTAGCTCCAGAAATAGAAGGAGAGAACCAAAGGCTGACACAAAAACTCTGGAGATTAGCAGGATGTTACATGCATAGTTTAGACAAAAGGAAAACTTATAACATTAAATGTGCTTCTGGATGAATTTCCAGCACTGATATTTGTCTTCATTTTTTTGGGTCTATTGTTCATAGTTTTGCACCGTATGTTATTTGGATGATTTTTATATCCTTCTATGCTGTAGTTTTTATATCCTCCTGTGGGTTGGTTTTTATATACTTCTGTGGATTGGTTTTTTTAGATCCTTCTGTGCGTTGGTTTTTAGATCCTTCTGTACCCCAACATTTTCACAGCATCGGCTGCAAAGAACACCAGCTCGCAGTTCTAGGGAGATAGTACAAGTAGTTGACTGCTTGCATCATGAAAGAGCAACCATAGTCGACCAAGACCCTATTCTACCTCATGGTAGCGTTGCTGTAAACAGACTGTGGCCTGACCGAGTGAACTGGGATCTGTGGGGAGGTGGACCTGGTTATAAACAATGCGGCGAGCTCACGATGGATATGTCGGGTTTTTAAAAGGCATATAAAGGTGAAATAATGCAACCACAGAGCTTCTGCGAGAGAACGTAGTAATAGTAACAACAGTAGTGGTAGTGGTAGTTGTAACAATAGTAGTAGTAGTGATTGTGGTAGAACTGGTAGTAGTAGTAGTTGTAACAATAGTAGTAGTAGTGATTGTGGTAGAACTGGTAGTAGTAGTAGTTGTAACAATAGTAGTAGTAGTGATTGTGGTAGAACTGGTAGTAGTAGTAGTTGTAACAATAGTAGTAGTAGTGATTGTGGTAGAACTGGTAGTAGTAGTAGTAGTTGTAACAATAGTAGTAGTTGTAACAATAGTAGTAGTAGTGATTGTGGTAGAACTGGTAGTAGTAGTAGTTGTAACAATAGTAGTAGTAGTGATTGTGGTAGAACTGGTAGTAGTAGTAGTTGTAACAATAGTAGTAGTAGTGATAGTGGTAGTAGTGGTAGTACTAACAATAGTAGTAGTAGTGATAGTGGTAGTAGTAACAATAGTGGTAGCAGTGATAGCGGTAGTAGTAGTAGTGGTAGTAGTAGTAACGATAGTAGTAGTAGTGATAGTAACAGTAGTGGTAGTAGTAGTAACGATAGTAGTAGTAGTGATAGTGGTAGTAGTAACAATAGTGGTAGCAGTGATAGCGGTAGTAGTAGTAGTGGTAGTAGTAGTAACGATAGTAGTAGTAGTGATAGTAACAGTAGTGGTAGTAGTAACAATAGCAGTAGTAGTGGTAGTAGTAGTAGCAACAATACTAGTAGTAGTGATAATAATAGTAGTGGTAGTAATAGTAGTAGTATTAACAACAGTAGTAGTGGTAATAGTGGTAGTAGTAGTAACAATAGTAGTAGAGTAACAATAGTAGTAGTAGTGATGATAATAGTAGTAGTATTGATAGTAGTAACAGTGGCAGCAGTGGTAGTAGCAGTAGTAGTAGTCATAGTAGTAGTTGCAACAGCAGAAGTCGTAGTAGCAGACGCATCAATAGTAGTAATAGTTGTATCAGCTGTAGTCGTAGTAGTAGCAGCATCGGTAGTAGTAACAGTTGTAGCAGCTGTAGTCGTAGCAGTAGCAGCAGCAGTAGCAGTAGTAATAGTTATAGAAGCAGTAGCCGTAGTAGTAGCAGCATCAATAGTAGTAATACTAGTTTTAGCAGCAGTAGTAGCAGCAGCAACAACAATAACAGATGTAGCAGCAGTAGTCGTAGTAGTAGTAGCATCAACAGTAGTAGTAATAGTTTTAGCAGCAGTAGTCGTAGTAGTAGTAGCAGCAATAGTAGTAATAGTTGTAGCAGCAGTAGCCGTAGTAGTAGAAGCATCAATAGTAGTAGTAATAGTTTTAACAGCAGTAGTCGTAGCAATAGCAGCAGCAATAGTAGTAGCAATAGTTGTAGCAGCAGTAGTCGTAGTAGTAGCAGCAGCAATAGTAGTAGCAATAGTTGTAGCAGCAGCAGTCGTAGAAGTAGCAGCAGCAATAGTGGTAGCAATAGTTGTAGCAGCAGTAGTCGTAGTAGTAGCAGCAGCAATGGTGGTAGCAATAGTTGTAGCAGCAGCAGTCGTAGAAGTAGCAGCAGCAATAGTGGTAGCAATAGTTGTAGCAGCAGTAGTCGTAGAAGTAGCAGCAGCAATAGTGGTAGCAATAGTTGTAGCAGCAGTAGTCGTAGTAGTAGCAGCAGCAATAGTAGTAGCAATAGTTGTAGCAGCAGTAGTTGCAGCAGTAGAAGCAGCATCAGCAGAAGAAGAAGAAGAAGAAGTAGTAGTAGTAGTTGAATAATTCTTTGATTTCTCATCAGTCCCTATAAGCGTGCCCTATTCTTACGTACACTCACAACCCAAATGTTCCAACTTCCACTAGCACAGCTTATTAAAACAATTTGCAGGTATTTGTACACAATGTTTTGCCTGCCAAGCCTACTATGGTTCAATAAAAAAGTCAGTGTTTTCTAACATCCTTGGGCTGTCATCCCTTCGAGTCCCATGTCACATCGTTAAAGCCCCTCCCCTTTGTTTGTCGTTAAATCGATTTTGATGCATCCCTGCTGCTCCAATTTCCCTAACCCCTCATCTTCTCATGGCCCCCTAGGGGACGGTACTGCTAAGTTTGAGAACCAATAATCTAAGCGAAGCAAGCAATCAAATTGTCCTTGACACGCGGTGACTTTCGAAATATTGAAACTGTAAGAGAACATATTTATACGGCTGGGTAACTAAAGAATGATATTCAAAGTTCAGAGTTTTGTATCTAGAAGATTACACAGGAAATCACGTGGACTGCGCGTGGGCATGCGCACTCACATGGCACGTTACGCGAAGGCTGAAGACCATCAAACGGGTTGGGAACACTGATCGAAGACGCACATAGATGCTGTCGCCGGAACAAACTAAAGATTGCCCGCTTGGATGGAAAAGATTAAGCAAAGGACAGTGACGTGGCAACGTGATCGGTGCAAAAGTGCCAAAACAAACAAGCTGTTATATGTGTAGGTACATACATAATGTCTGCTAAACATGACAACTCTTTCCAATAAAAGCTTATTATGGGCGTAACATTTATATATACTGGTACAGACTGTTAAACATTTATATATACTGTTATACATTTCTATATACACCCTGTACTGCTTTATATATACTGCTATATATAGATATACGGTTATACATGTATATATACTGTTATATATACGGTTATCCAGTTTGACGTGGATCTACTGCACAGGTGATGCGGGGGGAAGGAGGCAGTGAGAGAGCGGGCAAGCTGGCAGGCACGGCAACAGTTCAGGGCATCTTAAACACGGACAAGCAGGAGACTGCGAGAGCCACCCTGGACAGGCTGAGTATGGAGGAAGACATCGGGATGAATGACAAGAATCACATCAGGAGGATGGTCGAGGAGGAGTGGACGTTTTCCCGAAAGAAGTAGTTCAGTGCGTGTTAGCCACAGGCGGTGTGTGACTGGCTCCATCAGCTGGCGTACGCTCCACTGGGTGCTGGAACAGAAGGCGGAGCACGTACGGGAGATGTATATATAGTGTCTTCCTTTTCGCAAAACACAAACGAACTCCTCAAGGTCGCCAGTTTTTCTCTTTGACCATTTACACTTCCTGCTGACCCAGGGAAAAAAAAAAGTTTGTGGTTGTTCGAGCCATGTCCACCAATCCATTCATTGTTCATTCCGACCGTGTCGGATATACCGTATGTGATCTTGCTTTTCCGCCGTATGCGAACTCCTGGGTGTTTCGATCAGTTCAGAGGATTTTCTCGTTTCTCCCACTCCACTGACACATTTTTATTTCATGCTTTGGACTTCCTCTTTTTTTCCCTTGAGTTTTCTAGTCACTGCCAAGCTTCTCAACTTCTGTCTTCTTATGACGTGTGCAAGTCTTTGTGACTGTCTCTTCCTTGCCGCTTTAAATAGTCTTCCTTCTTCCGAAGCGCCCCCGGTCATCGCTCCAAATGGATTTCTGGAATCTTCATCAGTCTACTGTCTTAAGTCGGGTCCTGAATTTTTGAGGAGATCTGCTTATCGTTAATTCTTCTGCGACCACTGTTAACCGCCCAAATCTGGAAAACAGGACCTGGGCTCTTCAAATCTGACAGGTTACAGTAACCAGACACTCAGATATAATGAAGTGGAGCTACCAGATTGAAATACCCCTCGTCAACATTTGTAGCCTCTGCTCAAATAACTGCTCTTTATCTTTAAACCAGAAGCCAGACGCCGTCAGATAAAGAGTACCTACATCTTGTCTGTTTGGCAGCAATGTTTAGATAAGGCGAGGAAATGGTTACTAGTCCAAGCACACAATGTATGTGCTGTGGTATATATAGTCCGACATATGTAAACAGATCGTGCATGAAATCAGGCGGACTTTCTGAGTCGAGGCGAGAAAGAATGCGTATTCTGACAGACCGGAGAGAGAGAGAGAGAGAGAGAGAGGAGAGCGGAAAGAGAGGAGAGGAGATATAGAGAGACAGAGTGGAGAGAGAGAGGAGATGAGAGAGATAGAGAGAGATAGAGAGACAGAGATAGAGACAGACAGAGAGAAGGAGAGAGAGGGAGAGAGAGAGAGAGAGATGTTTAAATCAGTGACTGTCAGCTCTAGGAATGTACAGTACATGTAGAATGCAATGAAGAAAGTAGGAAATATATGATGAATACAGTGAAACATGGCAGAATCTGACGCTGAAAGTAGTCATCCACAGGCGGTACACACACTAATTGGACGAAACAGATTATATATATATATTGTGTTCTGTTTAGTAGGGTGTTAAAGTGTTCCCTCCATCTTTCAATTTTTTCTCTTTCTCCACTGACCAGTTGTCCATTTTGTGTTCTTACTGCACTTTCACATCTTGTATTGAAGTTACCTGTCATCTGCTTTGTGATTTTATATATGGTTTTCATGTCATTTGTATATGCTGCTTTCTCTGCTGTCTCTGCTAAATTGTCATAATACTGACATGATATAGATATATATAGATATATACAGACACTAATTGTAATGAACGAATGCAGATACAGGCGTTAAATGTAAAGAATGGATATGTGAACAGAGCTAAATACAATGCACGAGGGCTGACACGGACGCTAAATGTATGAGCGAAGGCAGATATAAATGCTAAATGTAATGAGTTAGGGCAGATATAAACTCTAATGAACGAGGGCAGGTATAAACTCTAAATGTAATGAGCGAGGGCAGATATAAACGCTAAATGGAATGAGCGTGCCCAGATATAGACATTAAATGTAATAAGCGAGGGCAGATATACACTTTAAATGTAATGAGCGAGGGCAGATGTAAACTCTAAGTGTAATAAAGAAGGCGATATAAATGCTAAATGTAATGAATGAAGGCAGATATAAACTCTAAATGTAATGAAAGAAGGCGATATAAATTTTAAATGTAATTAGCGAAGGCGGATATAAATTCTAAATGTAATGAACGAGGGCAGATATAAACCCTAAATGTAATGAAGGAGGGCAGATATAAACTCTAAATGTAATGAAAGAGGGCAGATATAAACTCTAAATGTAATGAAGGAGGGCAGATATAAACTCTAAATGTAATGAACGAGGGCAGATATAAACTCTAAATGTAATGAACAAGGGCAGATACAGACGAGACTACTGCTGTGTGTGACAAGTTATAAACGTCTTCGTGTATTCCACCCTGCTCTTGTGTCTGGCACGGCTTTAACGTTCTCTTCTGTATCACTTGTTGGACGCTCATATCTCTATATGTCAGTTCCGCTTTGTATTTCAGACTTATCGGGCTGCTCTACAACGTCTCGTTTTTTTTTTTTAAACCTCAAGAAAAGAGATACGCTAATATAAATCTAAGAGGTGCCGTGCTTCTAGAATGCAGAAAGTCACAAACTATGTTAGTGCCTCAATGATGGTACACATATCATGCACTAAAATACCACGGTTAAACAAATGAAACTTGCTGTTCTGTTTTCCTGTAGTCTATGGGAGGTAACAAGTAGATGTGTTCATGTCTGAAAATGTGCATTACTTCCCGCGAAACTGGCGTCGCTTGCGACAAGCAACGGTTACTCTCACAATATGGCGGGGTCCAGATTACAGCGAAAACAAAGCGAAGAAGCTACTTACAGCGACAAGTTAACTCATTTTCACTGTTAAGTTTGTTCTCTCTCGTGAGTTGTTACTTTGCCATGTTGAGAGAACTTGTGTGTCCCGAATGAGCCAAAGAGCTATGCTAGCGGGAGCAGCAGTTCCTGGCGCTCACCATAGGGGCCAGACAAAGCACATCTCACATTCTGCTGCTGTGTAGGATGGCTGGGGACAGCCAAGGCCACGGAAGCAAACTTGTAAGAAATGTGTCCTGAACACAGGTGAACTGGACCCACGCGCAAATGGGCGCAGATATACGAAGAGCTACAGTACAATTCTCGCAGCACTCTACTTCTGCATCCCCGTCGGGCCGGAAGAACCCCGGGCCTCGAAGGGGTCCGGCCAAAGCGACACAAGCCACTCAGGCAAAGAAGTCCCTGACAAGAGAAGCTCTACGACGATGCTGAAAACATGAGAGAACGCCGCATCTGTGGCTGAGACTGGTGTCGACGCGCGTGCGAGCCAAGAAGAAAAGAAGTATTAACAAAACCGCTGTCTCCCCCTTTCTATGGAAGGGTGAACTTTGTGTCTCTACAGTCAGTGCTGGCATCATATCAGGCTGCAGGTGAGCTTTGTAGCGACCTGCTTCAAGTCCTCGATTAACGTGGGGTGCCACAACTCCGTGAGCCAGGCTAATGACAAAACATTCCGAGCACCACGAAGAAGACAAATAAAGTTTTGACTGGCTCGCCGTCTTCGCCACGACACCTTCAACTGACATAAATCTGAAGGGCCACGATGAGCCAGATCGGGACCCAGAGGTCCGTTACTTGTGGACTTTCTATAGAAACGTGGAAAGTAACTCTCATATACGTAACTTTGTCTTTAACAAGAAAGCGTCTGCGGCCATTTTTGTGGCGGATACCTTAGAATTCTGCCCCTGGCAGCAGTCGCCTGGCCTACTCTTTTTGCCATGTCCAACTGCCAAGCGATTTTTACCGTTCCCGACAATGAATCAAGTCAAGCTTCAGCAATGACGCTTGGTCTCAAGAGTTTATGGTCAAATCAGGGGTGCGTCGACCATGGGGCTTGTTCTCCACTAGTTTATGGTTTAATAAAGGTCAAATTGTGGGTTGCGTCGACCATGGCGCGTGGTCTCCACTAGTTTATGGTTTAATATAGGTCAAATCATGGGTTGCGTCGATCATGGCGCTTGTTCTCCACTAGTTTATGGTTTAATATAGGTCAAATCATGGGCTGCGTCGACCATGGCGCGTGGTCTCCACTAGTTTATGGTTTAATATAGGTCAAATCAAGGGTTGCGTCTACCATGGCGCGTGGTCTCCACTAGTTTATGGTTTAATATTGGTCAAATCAAGATTGGCCATAGTGCCAAGTCTCAACGAGTTTATGGTTTAATATTATTCAAATCAATGCAGGGATTGGCAATGTCGCCAAATCTTAACGAACCCTGATATATTACATGCTCATCATTATTCCTCCCATTTCTTTGCTTATACACAGACAAAACCTACTGTAAACGCCTGCATTAAGTTCTGCCATGAATATTCTAAAACATCACGGGTAAAGAAGAAACGCTCCTTCTTCTGGTTTTCAATTGTTCAGGTTTTTTAAATGTGAATTAAAGATTAGACTATCGAACATGTTTTTCTTCTCCTGAGTGTTAGATGCCTGAGTAGATGGTGTGCTATTTCTTCTAGCTAAGAGTCACTGTCATTTCCATTGTCATTTCTTTCATGTCTACAGAGCACTGTCTTTTTCTTGTCTGTCTTCTTTTTCGTCTTTATGTGACATGTTCCTTCCAGAACGCTGTCCCTTTCATAGCCTCAATGAATACAAATACAACGCCGTCTTGCACAAGCTGACCAGCATCTCACACTGACATATTCAGACTTTAGGCAGGCAGGCAGGCATCCATCCATCCATCCATCCATCCACACATACATACACACATACATACACACACAAATACACACACACAAGGGTGTAGCTCATAATTTTGGTTTTGTTTTGTTTTAAACTGCATTTTTTTCACGTCCTTGCTTCTTAGTCTTCTGTGATATATATCTCTCTCTCCTCCCTCTCACAATTCACATGTATTAGCTTGGCTGGAGCATTGAAAACCTCAGACAAGACACACTGAGGCACAAAATACAGAAATATCCTGATAGATGATGTTAGCTATTTCTGAATTCTCGCATAAATCTCTCTCTCTCTCTCTCTCTCTGTCTTCGTGTGCTTTCCACAGACATACAACGGAAGAAATGAAAACTCCTCACATTTTCCGCAATGTTATTCACGTGTTTCTGAACACGGATGCGTAGACTGAGAATCATCACAAGAGGCGAAGCAACCATATAAATCATCACAAGAGAAAAGAAAAGTTTAAAGAAAATAGAAGTGGATGCGTTATTTGACGATCATGTCCCTTCTTAAATGCCGGCGCCAGAAGAAAACTTGGTTCTAGTTCATGAATATTTCTGTCCTTTCTGATTTACGCGGCCATGGACACTCCTGTCAAAGCATCTCTTCATGTTGATCTTCTCCAGATCTGTATAAATGAATCTTCTTTCTCTTTCAAATTTTCCGTGTCAAGTACTATTGCCTCACAACGATACAGGCGTGTTCCCCACTTCTATGGCATTCCTCATTTGCATTTATGTTCATCATATTCGTTGCTTGGTTCGCTCTCTCGACGCTTTAAAGTAAACAAATGTTTGTACTGTGTTACACTTTCCTATCTTTTAGTTGTATAACCCAGTCTTTTGTGCGCGTAATAAACGAGACGTTCTGCCTGGCACAGAACCCTCATATATTGAAATATATTATCAGGCGTTGATATCTTTGTTACACATAAACAACATAAAGATTATGTCGGACGTAGGCCAAAATTTCAACCCGCCGTATGAGCGTAGCACGTTCGTACATATACGTTTTACAAAAGGATGGTGCTGATCAGCGCACAGATGTGAGAGATTTAGACGCCATACAATCAGTCCCGTGCCCATTATCAAGATCGGTCTGTATCTAAGACTGGGCTGAGCAGTAACGCTTGTTAAGTACTCACTCGAGTATCTTGTCACCGGCTTAGCCCAAACAACCAGCCTGTCGCGGCTGGTAGTCTGGCATGTGTCAGCGATTTGAGGCTCCAGATTAAAGGGGCATCGCTGCTACTTGCGAACGGCGCCTAAATCGATTATGTCTTTGGCGTGAAGTGACATGTGGGATTTGTCTACCGTGTACGCTGGCCAGCCATGGAGGCGAAAGCACGTTGTGATAACACTGCCCGGGTCTGTGTGTGCGCGTGCGCCGCCGGGAGAGTCGGAACGACTTGGAGCAGTGTTTGGCAGATGGAGTGGAGAGGCTTTGGACCATTACAGAAAACTAAACTTCTGAACCAGTCTTGATACGACCCACATCAGATCATAAATCTTAAGATTTAATCTGAAAGTAATGAAAACATTTCCGAAAGGGTCAGGGGAAGACTTTACTAACGGTCCATACAGCTGTACGGTTTATTCATACAAACACAAACAGGATGGAGAAGTTGGAAGAGAAGAGAGAATCCAGGACAGGCTTTAGAACATGAGTGTTTTATTTCCTGTCTTGACATTCATTAGGTCCGAAGAATGGCCTGTTGACAGTGATTAGGTCAGAAGACTGGCCTGTTGACAGTGATTAGGTCAGAAGACTGGCCTGTTGACAGTGATTAGGTCAGAAGAATGGCCTGTTGACAGTGATTAGGTCAGAAGAATGGCCTGTTGACAGTGATTAGGTCAGAAGACTGGCCTGTTTAATATAAGTGTCAAGCTGGTGGGCCGTTTATTGTGTTAGTGAGTTTACAAGGTTGATGTTTCGTGTGTTTGATTTTTACTTTAATTCGGAGCTAAATGTTCTTCATTCAACTTATTAAATATCTGGTGCAGGGGAAACATCCAAATAAAACCAAATGTTGAGTACAATCGTATCAGAGGGCCATTTAATGCACCAATTTTACAAATCCCAGATTCTCCCTTCTCATGTGCGCAATGTATGCCAACAAGGGATATAACCATAAGAATATGACATACATTCGACAACTATGATGTGATTAACAGCGAACAGATAAGGCTCGTGATCGAAATACATATGTTCAACTTAGAACAAATAAGAAATACATCAAGCAATATGATATGAACCACTATGATGAACATCAACGCAGTATGGCTAAAATCTCAGGCCCAAATAAATAACATTATAAAGTGATCTAACAACACATAACACCGTGAACAGACTCGCCTCATGGCAATCTTAACAATCTTATACATTTACTGAAAACTTCTGTAAAGCCATGTGTGTGCGACAGCACCAGAACTTCACGTAAGCGCTATTCTCACGAAGTACTGTGCGACAGCACTCAAAACTTCATATAATCTCTGAAAACTCCTACTAACTGTTACTATCACTATGAGGCTTGCCACGAATCACCTACTAACAGCTACATAGCTGCTGTGTCAAACATGTATGATAATAACACCACCATCAATCAATGGAAAGTCAAAGGCCATTATAACAATCCATATGATTATAAAACAGGATAAGAAAATGGTGATACTTCCTCTGATGATCTGAAGAAGTTGTGTTGTTGTTCCGTTCTCTACAGTAGAGAGTTTCATGCATATCAAATCAAATGATGATATACATTCAGTTCAATACACTTTGCCATTACTATTGAACATACATGTAAACCTACATTAACATCTCCACAAACTTATAAGAAACTTGCATCACTTACATACAACTTACGTCACATGTCACATGCGAGAGAGAGAGAGAGAGAGAGAGAGAGAGAGAGAGAGAGAAAGAAAGGGGGGGGGGCGTGGGTAAAACTTGTACTGGAATAATATTACAACACCGTCACAATAATACAGGAAAGATCCACGATGTAACATCAACACAATATAACATCCATCACGATATAACAACCATCATGATATAACAACCATCACGATATAACACTTATCACAATATAACATCCATCACAATATAACACCCATCACAATATAATAACCATCACAATATAACATCCATCACAATATAATTTTGCTCCTGATCCTGGGTGAATTAAAAAACCAAACTTCCAGTCACACACTTGGACACGTGACTAGTGACGCGTTCAGCTTGACCTCTCGGTTGGGCCGATTTCCAGGACTCGAACCGGACACCTTCACAACAGCAACAGTCGTCTGTATCTACCGTCGTTTTGATCAGTGGTTCCCAACTTGTGGTCCGAGGACCGATTGTTTTATCCTGCATCAGCCGCCAATATCAACTCTCACTTTGATCAATGTTTGAGGGCCCTCGAAGCATCACCACGCGGCTCCATTACCGATTCGGTATTAAGTGTCATATCTTGAACAAAACCAAGAAAGGGCTCATGACACTGCGATATTATATACAAGCTGGCGGGCCGCAACTTATATGTCGTTGAAAAGTGGTCCTTGGGCGTAGAAGAGTTTGAGAGCCACTAGCTTAGATCACCGTGACACAGCCATTGCTGCTATGACAAAGAGTAAAACAAAATAATGAAGGGTTGTTACGCCCACTTTTTCTCTAAATGTTCAGGAACTCTGGGGACAGTATGATCACGTCAAACTATTACAAAGATAAAATCTCTGTGTGGGCACGCTGCGAGGTATACACCAGACAGAGATCAGGGACATTGCTAAGCGCAACTGGACGTGCCGGATTTAAGACTTGATGAGGCCATAAGCTATATAAAGCTTGGGGCTGCTTTGTTAAAAATGAAATCCAGCGCGTAGCAGAAGAAGAGCTACGGATTATAAGGCCCAAAGAGTCATCTTGTTTAGCACATGTCAGAATCTGGATCTGTAACTTTGGGGACAGGTAAGAAACAAACATCCAGGGGAAAGGGAAAGGGATAGGGGCGCTTATGTTGCAATATGTAACTGGAAAGATTGATTTAAAAAACAAGACGACAATGCGATATCTCAGCTGACAACACTCGGACAAACAACAAAGGGAAGCAGAACATGGCAACAGTAAAACTGCAGAAAGTACATCTATGTTAAAACACTGTGACATTATGTTGTTGAAAGTTCGTATGGGAACAGTTTATCGATTTATGAATGTTAATTCATTGTTTGTATCTTATATCAACTTGCATATGTGGCCCTATGAATTAAATACCAAAATATCTGTACAAAATAAGAAAACGCGCATGTCAGTAATACAGCAAAAAAGTGCATACATGTACACGACTCCAGGTCTTTTATGTCTGGGATAGATAGATAGATAGAGAGATAGATAGATAGACAGACAGATAGATAGATAGATAGATAGATAGATAGATAGATAGATAGATAGATAGACAGACAGACAGATAGATAGATAGACAGACAGACAGACAGACAGATAGATAGATAGATAGATAGACAGACAAATAGATAGATAGATAGATAGATAGATAGATAGATAGATAGATAGGACAGACAGAATAAGAGTGAGACAGAGAAGAGAAACCCGGATCAAAACTGAAAAGTAATTATTATAAAATATCGATTTCTCGACCTGCAGAACAAATATGCGGACACGAGGAAGTGAAATGACATAAATTCTCTCTCTCTCTCTCTCCTGGACTGAGACTGATCTGACAAGCGGGTTCACTTTTCAGTCAGGCTGACAACAGGACCACATTATTACCGACTTTTTAAAAACTTCTTCCGTTATCTATTTATTACACCTTCAACACAGATTTTGTGCACCCTTGGCATTACCCGACGAAGTATTCCGGATTAAAAGAGACTAGGTAACAGTAACTGTAAACTTGGATTATAAAAGCTGTTTTAAAAAAAGTTACTTTCAAAATAAGCACAGCAAATAGCAAGCGTTGTGTAAGTAAGAGAAACGGCCCATCAAAGACAATCTAGCGACAGTACGCTAGTCTGAGTACAATCTACGTCAAAGATAGTCTAGTGACAGTACGCTAGCCTCAGTACAATCTGCGTCAAAGATAGTCTAGTGACAGTACGTCAGCCTCAGTACAATCTGCATCAAAGGTAGTCTAGTGACAGTACGCTAGTCTCAATACAATCTGCGTCAAAGATAGTCTGGTGACAGTACGCTAGCCTCAGTACAATCTGTGTCAAAGATAGTCTGGTGACAGTACGCTAGCCTCAGTACAATCTGTGTCAAAGATAGTCTAGTGACAGTACGCTAGCCTCAGTACAATCTGCGTCAAAGATAGTCTGGTGACAGTACGCTAGCCTCAGTACAATCTGTGTCAAAGAGAGTCTAGTGACAGTACGCTAGCCTCAATACAATCTGCATCAAAGATAGTCTAGTGACAGTACGCTAGTCTCAGTACAATCTGTGTCAAAGAGAGTCTAGTGACAGTACGCTAGTCTCAGTAAATCTGCATCAAAGATAGTCTAGTGACAGTACGCTAGTCTCAGTACAATCTGTGTCAAAGAGAGTCTAGTGACAGTACGCTAGTCTCAGTACAATCTGTGTCAAAGAGAGTCTAGTGACAGTACGCTAGTCTCAGTACAATCTGTGTCAAAGATAGTCTAGTGACAGTACGCTAGTCTCAGTACAATCTGCATCAAAGATAGTCTAGTGACAGTACGCTAGTCTCAGTACAATCTGTGTCAAAGAGAGTCTAGTGACAGTACGCTAGTCTCAGTACAATCTGCATCAAAGATAGTCTAGTGACAGTACGCTAGTCTCAGTACAATCTGTGTCAAAGAGAGTCTAGTGACAGTACGCCAGCCTCAGTACAATCTGTGTCAAAGAGAGTCTAGTGACAGTACGCTAGCCTCAATACAATCTGCATCAAAGATAGTCTAGTGACAGTACGCTAGTCTCAATACAATCTGCATCAAAGATAGTCTAGTGACAGTACGCTAGTCTCAATACAATCTGCATCAAAGGTAGTCTAGTGACAGTCAAAGACAGTCTAACGTTACCCCCAGTACAATTTACTCAGGGATAGTCTACCGACAGTAGGCTACACTACCCTCAGTGCAGTCTACACTACCCTCAGTACAGTCTACACTACCCTCAGTGCAGTCTACACTACCCTCAGTACAGTCTACACTACCCTCAGTACAGTCTACACTACCCTCAGTGCAGTCTACACTACCCTCAGTACAGTCTACACTACCCTCAGTGCAGTCTACACTACCCTCAGCGCAGTCTACACTACCCTCAGCGCAGTCTACACTACCCTCAGTACAGTCTACACTACCCTCAGTGCAGTCTACACTACCCTCAGTACAGTCTACACTACCCTCAGTACAGTCTACACTACCCTCAGTGCAGTCTACACTACCCTCAGTGCAGTCTACACTACCCTCAGTACAGTCTACACTACCCTCAGTACAGTCTACACTACCCTCAGTGCAGTCTACACTACCCTCAGTACAGTCTACACTACCCTCAGTACAGTCTACACTACCCTCAGTGCAGTCTACACTACCCTCAGTACAGTCTACTGAACGACCAGTAAACTTCCCGTCGTTAACTTCGCTCGGGTTGAAAGCAACGCCGGACTAATTCTTTCCGGAGAATCAATTTTAATATAACAGATGAGATGTCCAAGGGGAATGGAGTCCCGCCTGTGCCGGCTAATCCGCAAGCTAGAGATCTGAACTTCCCTCTCTGGCTTATGGAGGGAACTCAGTTTTTCTAACATGTTAATCAGGATATTTGTCTACGTTTCACATATGGATATTTCCCTTGATAATGTTTTCTGAAATTTTCTTCCATGAACGCCTCAATTCAGTGCGTGCTCACGGCGTTAGGCAAACGTTCGAGGTTCGGCTGTTGGAGGGTGCAGGATCGCATCCCAACAGAAGTAGCAGGGATCTATTTTTCTCACGATTCCCCCATGCAATAAAACCCCCTGGTCGCTAGGCAGGGCGACCGAACCTCCATGTCCATTGTCACGCAAGTTAAACGTTCTTTGCCAGTTGGAACTGGTAGTAGGCCATATGAAAGCTGCCACTGCACGGACATAGTTCTAAGATATTCACTGGGAAAATTGTTGTCGGCGTTTAGACTGTCTATACTGTCTGCAACATTCTATCTTGTATCTGCTGAAATGAATCAAAGTCTGGCTGTCAATTTTGTCTCTCTCTATTGTGTCAGCAAACACTGCCTTCACACATCAAATCTACTGTATCAGCAAACACTGCCTTCACACATCAAATCTATTGTGTCAGCAAACACTGCCTTCACACATCAAATCTATTGTGTCAGCAAACACTGCCTTCACAAATCACATCTATTGTGTCAGCAAACACTGCCTTCACAAATCACATCTATTGTGTCAGCAAACACTGCCTTCACACATCAAATCTATTGTGTCAGCAAACACTGCCTTCACAAATCACATCTATTGTGTCAGCAAACACTGCCTTCACAAATCACATCTATTGTTTCAGCAAACCCTGCCTTCACACATCAAATCTATTGTGTCAGCAAACCCTGCCTTCACACATCAAATCTATTGTGTCAGCAAACCCTGCCTTCACACATCAAATCTATTGTGTCAGCAAACACTGCCTTAACACATCAAATCTATTGTGTCAGCAAACCCTGCCTTAACACATCAAATCTATTGTGTCAGCAAACCCTGCCTTCACACATCAAATCTATTGTGTCAGCAAACACTGCCTTAACACATCAAATATTGTGTCAGCAAACCCTGCCTTAACACATCAAATCTATTGTGTCAGCAAACCCTGCCTTCACACATCAAATCTATTGTGTCAGCAAACACTGCCTTAACACATCAAATCTATTGTGTCAGCAAACCCTGCCTTAACACATCAAATCTACTGTCAGCTTACCTAACTTGTATTTTCCTATAAAACGCCAACAGAATTTCGTGTTACATTTTGTTCCCCCCCCCTCCCCGCCATCCCCATATTATGTTAAAGAGACGCGATGTCGTGCAACAGCTATTACCTACCACAGGCTTTCCATTTTTTTCCTCATGGTCCACTATACTACTATGAAAGGCTTTCCACTTGTTTCTCATGGTCCACTATACTACTATGAAAGGCTTTCCACTTGTTTCTCATGGTCCACTATACTACTATGAAAGGCTTTCCACTTGTTTCTCATAGACAAGTTACAATCTGAATATTTGTACTGTCACATAAGGGAGTTGCTGTACATGCTTGTGTGACGTAGTTATAGATGTGCCAAGTCAGTGGCACATGAAAACACTCGAGTACGATGATAAAACTGTGTATGGAAGGTAATTAGGTACAGTCACGTGTGAGGCATATTTCAATGAAAGTAAAGCCAGTGTCGGTGTATGAGTGCGAAGAAGAATTGGATACCTTTCTCTTAGCGGCTAAGGAAAACTCTCTCTCTCTCTCTCTCTCTCGTGTAACAGGCCAAAAGTTCTGCGACAGAACTACAATATAATGAATATTATATATATAATAAATGGCTTGTCTCAGGTGTGACAAATGGTTCAGTTGGTGTTTTATTTCTCCGCAGTGAGTGAACGAGTTGGTCTCCGCCAGTGCTGACAGCCACGTGAGCTGGCACAAGAATGACAGAATGAACAGCGGGGAAAGGCCAGTTGTACACGGGTCGCTGTTGTCACAACAAGCCGACGCTGCGAGCGGCCCCTCCTCTTCGGCCAGCCAACTAGAGCCCGCTGGCGGGGTTACTGACAACCGCTCAAGCCTGCTCCCCTCACTAGACGAATGTCTCTCACTAGACCACGACAACATCAGCAACTTCAGCTACCCGGAGCTGAGCCTCTTCTATGAGCAACTTATCAACCACAGCGATATCAAGATGCGGGACGATATATCCCGCTTTATGACGCCGGTCATTATAGTTCTTGGCAACGTCAGCAACCTTCTGGCGCTGTTTGTCCTCAGGCGCAAGAAGCTGCGCCGAAATTCCGTCTGTTTCTACATGTGTGCCTATGCTGTGGCGAACCTCTTCGTCTTGAACTTCATGCTGGGGATAGCCTGGATCTGCTACGCCTTCAACACGCGCTACGTGGCTATCCTGACAGACTGGAGCTGCCGGCTGTGGACGTTCCTGACCAACGTGATTACCTACTGCGGGATATGGTTCGTGGTCGCCATGAACATAGACCGGCTCCTGTATACAACGACTCGAAGTGCATCCCAGAGCCAGTGCACCGTCTTTTCGGCCAAGGCCGCGGTTACTGCCATCATGACGGGGCTTGTGGTGGTGAGCATACACGCGATGTGGACCTATGAGCTCCAGCCGCACGGCTGTTATATACCTTTCGAGCAGGAGGACGTCCACATCATCATCTGGCCATGGTGGTCGGCCACAGTGTACACGTATCTGCCTTTATTTCTCATATTCGCGCTGAACATCGCTCACGCTGTTGCCCTGTGTGTCAGCTACCACAGGCGGCCACACACGCCGCCACAGACGGACAACAATCGTGACAGCTTCGTGCTGACGGTCATCGTCGTGTCCGTCTCGTTTTTCCTGCTGACAGTCCCCGCCACGGTGACCAACATCCTGGACATCCACATGCCTTCTTCCTGGCTCAACGTGGACCTCGTTGCCCGCATGGAGCTCACCAAGAAAATCAACGAGGTCTTGTCCAGCCTCAACCAGGTCTTGTTTGGAGTACAACTTCTCGTGTGTTCTAGAGAGTTCCGACGAGAGTTTGTGGCCCTGTTCCGGCTGATTTTTTGTTGTATAGCGTCCAAGAGGAAGTTCAAGGTGTTTGAAATGAGGCAGACTTCCAACTCTGAGGATAGCTCTCCGCACAGACAAGTGGATTATGAGTTGTGTAACAATAATGAAGAAACTATTACGTCTGTCTGACAAGAAAGGCAAAGTTTGGCTCAGCTTCCTCTTCTCTACGGACGTGCTTCATTGCTCTGATATGGACGTGAAAGGCTGAGGGTGATGTTCCACATTTGTTGAGAAAAACTGAAGTTAGACATATCCCTGTTTCACGGCATAATTATGGCAGGACACAGAGGTGTTGTACGACATAATTACATATAGAGGTAAGATGCACCACATAATTATATCTGGTTTACGGAGTATGCTATGCCAGTGTGGCCAGGATATCAGAATCTGTTTCAACATCCCCCCGCCCCGCCCTTTTAGTGTTCCATGTGCTTGAGTGCAGTAATCATTCTCGACGGCCAGACACTTCTGTGGGGCACCGCATCTGTGCCCGCCCAGCGACACAAAGACAAAAAAATGATACTATCTGTTGCTGCTCAGAGAATGACGAAAGTGCCCGGGCGCGCTTGTGCCGGCTAGCTGCTGTGCCAGATACACGTTAGCATTATTTACGGGCCTTTATTATGCCTTTGTACGTGATCTCAAGTTTAAATGTGGCTGTTTTAGTATTGTCATTCAGCACAGTGGTTTTCAAACTGTGGTCTGCGAAGGGTTAGATGGGGAGGGTCTGTGGAACAAGTCTAGATTATGTGGAATACTGATTATGCATGAGGATTTTTAATTTACACCACGTGGCAGGGGATAATTTATACCACGTGACAGGGGAATTCAGGGAGCGGATGCGAGTTATCAATGGCTTTAGAAGAACGCAGCTTAAATAAATGTTGCCAGGCAATGTGTAGCAAACGTTTCATTTTATTCTTGTGTGTCTGGGTTTTTAAGCAATACATGCAATTATAGTATGTAAATATCTACCCTTCAGAGGCCTAATACTGAAAGTCATTACAAAGTGTCGAACATCCATTCCAGGAGGGCTAACATTAATACCAGGTGGTACTAAACAACCAGTGTTGTGCATGCTACGAGTAGGATAGTGCTCTTGATAGCAATTACGAGTTAGGATCACAGCTAGGACCTTCTGTACATGTACATGAAATCCACCTAGCAACTAATAGCATGTGGTATGGATATAGACTGTGGCTGTAGTAGTGGGGCTTAAAGTCCTGGACTGTTGGTTACTGTGGCTGCATCAGTCTTATTTTACGTACTCATCTACTGGTGAGTATGATGGTGAATTGTATAGGTAGACGATTCGTTAATGATACCTAATGTGAGATTGCTAAACATAAGGGTTGTGATATATGCCAGTTAGTTTGGTTTCTCTATTTCATACAAGTATACCTATATAGTGTATCAGTCTCTCTCTCTCTGTCTCTCTCTCTCTCTCTCGACAACACACATGTGAAGGGGCAGCTGGTACAGACAAAATAGTGAACTGTACTTTCAGGTAAAGGATATCAGGCCTGCCAGTGGTGTCTTCTAGTCCTCTTGGGTGTAAAACAGGTACCTGACGTATCAGTGTTCAGAAAAAAAAGAAATGCCCTTGGCAACAATGACAGCTCTGGAGTATATTCTACACATGGCCCCATCAGTATGAGACTGTTTATCCAACTGCCCAGAAATTTAAAAAGTAAAAAAACTCTATTAGGTATGAAAAAAATCTGCCCAACATAAAAAAGATAAATAACATCTTGCACTGCGAGTAACACTGCATTAAACTATACTTAGTCGCATTAATACCAGCTGTGATATTCCATAGCTGATACACATGGGAAAAAATGTGACAATTACTCAAATACTGGTGAATCTCATTTACAAGCGGACATATGTATGAATGTATATATGTTTTCTCTATGTAGAAAGTTTCATAGACTCAAGACATGTTGCACATTTATGATGATGTTATGGTGGGTCTGAGTGCCCCTTACAACTGTGTCCTCTGGCTACAGGGAGATTGAGAAAGTCTTAAGATGTTATGCCATGACAAGAATACAAGTGTTCACAAGAGAGAGAGAGAGAGAGACAGAGAGAGAGAGAGAGAGAGAGAACCTGTACAATAATAAGTTCGTTGTTTCTTCCAGTACCTGTTAAATTACAATAAATAAACTAAAATAAATATGACACTTGTTACATCAAAATCACCTGTCTCCAAGACAGTTTCACGACCAAACACGACCAGTCGTTCTCTTGTTTGTGTGAAATCCTTAATGCTCCTCTACGTTGCCTGGATACCAACCTGGTATTCTTATGGATATGTTGCAGTTAGCACGGAGGGGCAATATTGTGTGACGTGATAAGCGCCATGTAATACGCTCACATGATACATGACAGGTAATATGTGTGACATGATAAGTAATATGTGTCATATTAGTGACAGGCAATATGCCACATAAGTGACAGTTTCATGTGTGACATAAGTGACAGTTTCATATGTGACATAAGTGACAGGTAATACATGTGACAGGAAAAGTAGTCGAGTATCGAGTAAAAATGTATTATAAAAGGGGATGCAACAAGTTGTGCAGACGTGGCACTGAAATTGTGCGACGTAAGAAGTGACTAATAACTTGCCCGACGTGAGAAGTGACAGCTTTCACGACGTGACAAGAGAGAAATAACTTGAACGGCAAACACTTCACGGCGCGAGATGTGAGTGATACCATGATATGCGAAAAGTGACAGATAATTGTGTCTTATGTGAAATGTGACAGAAAACGTGTGTGTGAGAAGTGACAACTAATATGCGCTACACTCCGCGAGAGCAGAAACGGGATGAGGAATCACACGTGAGACATGAAAAGTAACAAATGATAGAAAGCTGCACGTAATGGTATACGCCGGACACCTTTTGCTTGCCTTTTATATCTGACTGAACTATAAGAGGTCAGTATTATTGGGGATGTTGACTTATAAAGCTACTGTCATTCATGGAACGTGTAGTCAGCCTGATTTCCCGCCATGGGGTTATTTCTTCTTCTTCTCTGTCTGCTTATACCATTAGCGTCGCAGGGAGTTTCAGAGCAAGGAAAGAGGCCTGGGTAGCTGTCGTGTTATGTTGTTTCCTCAGTGTGTCTTTCTCCCTATCTGTCCACTTTTTCCTTGGTCGTCCCCGCGCCCTATGTCCAGATGTTTTCGGGATGTATGCCCGTGCCGCTGGTTGCTCTGGATTCATGCCTATCAAATGCCCGAACCACCTAACTCTTCTGACTTTCGATGTAGTCCTTGCCAGGTGTTGTTCCCATTATTTGCCTGATAATTTCATTCCGCACTTGATCCCTTCTTGTCTTGTTTATCACTTTCTTAAGCATTTCCTCGCGCATGTTGTTAACTTTTTGTCATGGTGTCTGGTGAGTGTCCATGTTTGTTACTGACAGCACATAATCAGGGTGAACATTGTTTGAAAAAGTTGTTGTTTCTCTCTCTCTCCCCGCTGAGATATTTGGATGTCTTAGGATTTGTGCAGGATGACAGATAACATTGTTTGCTTTATGAATCCTACATTCGATTTCTCTGTCTACTTTTCTATCCTGTGTAAATATACTAGCTAGACATGTGAATTTAGAAGAATGTTCGAGTTTGGTGTTTTTTAAATGTAAATGTTACATTCTCTTGGGGTTCTTCTTATCGACATTGTTTCTGTTTTCTCGCTATTTATTATCGTATTGTATTCTTTGCAGCTGCTGGTGAGGCTGATGATGTGATTTGGTATGCATTTCTTCTTCTTCTTTTATTTCTCAACGTAAGAACACATTTTTGAACAGATTCTACGAACTTTTTTTTTAGTCTTTTAAAATTTAGAATCTGTCATTCCCGACCCCGATTTTCAAAGAGTCACCTGTCATGACTGTTTATGAAGTGTTATGTTTATAAAGTGTCATGTAAAATGTTACTATAAAGCTGATTTTATGGTGTCATACTACGTGTTCCTTTTTTTTTAACAAGTCGTTTACACACTGGCATATAACGTGTCATTTTTTTTACAGGTCCATTTTTCTAAAGTGTCGTTCTCACAATGACATTCACGCTTGGGCTGTTTCAAATGGGCTCTCTCTCTCTCTCTCTCTCTCTCTCTCTCATGTTCAAAGTCTAACAAAACTCATCGTGCAAAAAGTATAGCAGTTAGCCAAAATTAAGCACTTCATCGATCAAGACACAAGAAAGACATACTCACGTATCACATAAACAAACACATTCAGACTATTGCTAAAACAATCTGGGATGGATGCTCAGTGTCAAATACAAAGAGGCTTTACTCACTTCAAAAGCGAGCAGTAAAGCTTATTAGTGCAAATATCAAACACAAACAACTAACCAGCACAAACGTATCAAAATACTGCCTCTTAAGAACAGGTTCCTCTTCTAGAAAGCCAAGTTAGTACATCAAATTCTTTCACAGCATTCTCCGCCTTATCTATGGAACCTCCTTAAATTTAGCCCAAAGTGCAGCCAACTCTTAAGCAACAATGTCTTCCAAAACCCAGGACTGATCTTTACAAGAAAAGCTTTACTTATTCTGCTGCTCATCTTTGAAATACCCTCCCATACTATATATATATATATACTCCTTCCTACAACTACAAACTATTCCAATATCTGTTTGATGGCGAATACATGCCTCCATGAATCATAAATCTTAAAAGCTATTTTAGACTTCTCTTACAGACACGGAGTTCAATTAACTGCTTATTCTGAATAGTACCGACATTTTTTATTTGGTAGACAGTCACATATGTATGTAATTACTTTCTGTGCATGGATAAGAGAGAAACGTAAATGTTGTATTTTATTTGATGTATCTCAGTTTTCCAATCTTAATTATGTTTGTTATATGAGCAGCATCTGTAGTATGTCTGGAACAGAGTGAAAGTTGCACGATAAAGGGCAGAATGTCAGATGGGCCTGCGTGGCCAATTCTTTACCCTTCTTGAAATAAAAGATCAATCAATCTCTCTCCTCTCTCAGTGTTTTCAAACAGCCTTCTGTATTTACTGTTCTGACCTTTAACCAGTGTTTGCTGACGTGGATGCCCGACACTGACCTGCCCGCCAGTTCTTGCTGTGAGAGTAACACGCTTAATCACTCTGTTGAACTAGTTCACCAACACGAGCCTCATCACCTCATCAGTGGCGGCAACAGCGAGTATGTGTATCTACAATGCCGAATAATGCTGGCGTAAACGGTCGTCTGAGTGCATAATTATGGCTCTTAAATGATTTTAGAAAACAGTTTTCAAATAAGACGACGCATGCTGTTTCTGCAAATCTTCTATGTTCTACTGATCTCTTGTTTTGAAAATCTATGTTCTATTGATCTCTTTTTTTGAAAATCTATGTTCTATTGACCTCTTGTTCTAAAATATATCTTCTATTGATCTCTTGTTCTGAAAATCTTCTATCTTCTACTGATTTCTTGTTCTGAAAATCTCCTATTGATCTCTTTTATAAAAATCTATCTTCTACGGAACTCTTGTTCTGAAAATCTATTATCAATCTCTAAAGAGCTGACTGTATCAATACTTGTTCAGCATAGTCCAGCATGGTCAGAGGAAACTGTTTTGTGTTGCAAAGCCCATCCTGTCTGCCACTATGCCTTCTTTCTTCAAGTCTCACCCACATGAACTCCTTAAAAGACCAAAAACATCTAAGTCCCCCCCCCCAAACTGTGGTAATGTTATGTGCCTGCTCTGCCTAATATACTCAAACCTTATGGAAGTATCGCTCATCAGCTCAAACATCCCTTGCATCTTAGCTTTTATTCACCTTGTTGTCTTCTTAGCTTTTATCCATCTTGTTGTATTCTTAGCTTTAATCCATCTTGTTGTCTTCTTAGCTTTAATCCATCTTGTTGTCTTCTTAGTTTTTATCCATCTTATTGTCTTTTTAGCTTTTATCTAAATTGTTGTCTTCTTAGCTTTTATCCATCTTGTTTTCTTAACTTTTATCCATCTTGTTGTCTTCTTAGCTTTTATCCATCTTATTCATGAGACTTCTTATATTGAGATGAGAAGTTCTCCTTTAGAGGATGTGTGCAAAACCAACTCTGGGGTTCCACTGAGCTTTGTTTTATTAGTAAAAGGTATATAAGACTGAGTGAATATAAGAGGCATGTAAAGCTGAATTTGTGAGCAAATGTAGTGCATACAGCTGTGTGGGTGAATGGTAAATACAGGTGTATGAGTGAGCAAGTGTGGGGAAATACAGGTGTGTAAATGTGCAACTCTAGTATATACATGTGCATAATTGTGCAACTGTGATATATGCAGATATGTAAGTGATCAATTCTAGCTTACAGAGCTGTGTAAGACAGCAAATGTGATACATACAGTCATATAAGGAAGTGAACATACAATTGTTTTATGAATGCTGTATGACAAATGTCCACATGATTTGCGTGACAAAGCTGTTATTGACTTGCTTGATACTGTTTATATGACTATGATACCGTTTATATGACTATGTGATACTATTTATGTGACTGTATCATATTCTAATATGACTGCATGATAGTATTTTTCCTGACCTATAACAAAACTGACACAGACATATCAAACTGCTTTAGTAACTGTGTGGTAATGTTTATAATGACTGCAATACTGTTTAGTAATGTTTATATAAATGAATCAAATAACATAATTTATAAATTTTGCCATATAGTTTATATGATTTAAAACATAACATACAACTGTGTATGATCCACATGGTACATGCCTTCTAAAAAGTGTTACTTAAGCAACAGTTACAAGAAATCTGAAAGAGAAACAGTAGTTCTGTAATGATCAAGGTGTACATGAAGTGATAAAGGCTGATGACAGGGGTGAAGTGATAAAGGCTGATAACAGGGGTGAAGTGATAAAGGCTGATGACAGGGGTGAAGTGATAAAGGCTGATGACAGGGGTGAAGTGATAAAGGCTGATGACAGGGATGAAGTGATAAAGGCTGATGAGAGGCATGAAGTAATAAAGGCTGATGACATGCATGAAGTGATAAAGGCTGATGACAGACATGAAGTGATAAAGGCTGATGACAGGCATGAAGTGATAAAGGCTGATGACAGGCATGAAGTGATAATGGCTGATGACAGGCATGAAGTGATAAAGGCTGATGACAAGCATGAAGTGATAAAGGCTGATGAGAGGCATGAAGTGATAAAGCCTGATGACAGGCATGAAGTGATAAAGGCTGATGACAGGGGTGAAGTGATAAAGGCTGATGAAAAGCATGAAGTGATAAAGGCTGATGACAAGCATGAAGTGATAAAGGCTGATGACAGGCATGAAGTGATAAAGGCTGATAACAGGGGTGAAGTGATAAAGGCTGATGACAAGCATGAAGTGATAAAGGCTGATGACAGGGGTGAAGTGATAAAGGCTGATGACAGGGGTGAAGTGATAAAGGCTGATGACAGGGGTGAAGTGATAAAGGCTGATGACAAGCATGAAGTGATAAAGGCTTATGAGAGGCATGAAGTGATAAAGGCTGATGACAGGCATGAAGTGATAAAGCCTGATGACAGGCATGAAGTGGTAAAGGCTGATGATAGGGGTGAAGTGATAAAGGCTGATGACAGGGGTGAAGTGATAAAGGCTGATGACAGGGGTGAAGTGATAAAGGCTGATGACAGGCATGAAGTGATAAAGGCTGATGACAGGCATGAAGTGATAAAGGCTGATGACAGGCATGAAGTAATAAAGGCTGATGACAGGGGTGAAGTGATAAAGGCTTATGAGAGGCATGAAGTGATAAAGGCTGATGACAGGCATGAAGTGATAAAGCCTGATGACAGGCATGAAGTGGTAAAGGCTGATGACAGGCATGAAGTAATAAAGGCTGATGACAGGGGTGAAGTGATAATGGCTGATGACAGGTGTGAAGTGATAAAGGCTGATGACAAGCATGAAGTGATAAAGGCTGATGACAGGGGTGAAGTGATAAAGGCTGATGACAGGCATGAAGTGATAAAGGCTGATGACAGGCATGAAGTGATAAAGGCTGATGACAGGCATGAAGTAATAAAGGCTGATGACAGGGGTGAAGTGATAAAGGCTGATGACAAGCATGAAGTGATGAAGGCTGATGACAGGCATGAAGTGATAAAGGCTGATGACAGGAATAACTTTTCATCTTCAAGGAACCTGATTCCCTAACTTGGTACTTCGGACTATCATATTCTCATATCAAATGTCCATGTATTATTTTGTTTTAAAATGTTCATGCATTATTATTTTAAATGTGCCATTTTGCTGCTTTATTCCAAAATGTCCATGTATTTTTATTGTTTAAAATGTCCATGTACTGTCATGGACTGCTAAGATAACAAACATGGAACGTCTAATACATGCAATGAAGAAAAGCATCTAATTAAATCTGTACGGAAACAAGTCATCATTCACTGGACATGTGGGGGTGGGGTGGGAAAGAAGGGTAGAAAATATAATAATGAGAAAGATAAACGGGAAGAGGGGCAGGAGGAAGGCCAGGGGAGAAGATCTTGGACAGTTCTAACATGATGGCACAATACAGAGTCACCAACTGAGCTGATGGATTATACCAAGGATCAAAGTCTGTGGAGAAGTAATATGTCAAAACATGATGATGATGATATCACTGCAATGATGTACTGTTACTGTTTTAAATGTCCGTGTACTGCAACTGGTTTTAAAAAAATAAAATCATTAATCCCTGCCTACAAATTATACAGACTTGTATATGACTTAGATGCTAGTTTTTATGTTCGTCTGGTGTTCATGAAAGCTGCAGAGTATTATGAAAACTACAGAGTATTATGAAAACTACAGAGTATTATGAAAACTACAGAGTATTATGAAAGCTACAGAGTATTATGAAAACTACAGAGTATTATGAAAACTACAGAGTATTATGAAAGCTACAGAGTATTATGAAAACTACAGAGTATTATGAAAACTACAGAGTATTATGAAAACTACAGAGTATTATGAAATTGTACAGCATTATGAAAACTGTAGAATATTATGACAGCTGTAGGGCATTATGAAAAGTGTGGAATATTTTGTATTATAGAACTTTGCCTGAAATTAACGGATATTCTTGTATTATAGAACTTTGCCTGAAAATAACGGATATTCTTGTATTATAGAAATTTGCTTGAAATTAACGGATATTCTTGTATTATAGAACTTTGCCTGAAATTAACGGATACTCTTGTATTATAGAACTTCGCCTGAAATGAAGTCCTGTATAAAAGGCCCATCTGGCGCTTTATTTTTAGGGCTGTTGGATGTCGGTGCAATCGGAACCTGAGACAGCAGTGTTAATCAAGTAAAGCTTATGTGGACACACGGTGTGTAGGCGAAGAGAAGTGGCTTCTAAAACTTGTTCAGACTGCCCCCAGCATGTCTACCTGGCCATACCCATTACGTCTACTAAAAGGTTTTTCCTTTCAGTTGGTTCTGTAGACCCTAGCCGCTTCCTCCCCCCCCCCTGCCCCCACTACCTGCCCATCCCTGGAACTTCCTACAACTCCCCCCTCCCTCTCCTCTATTCCTCGAAATACTGACCCACTGCTATAAACAACGAGAACCACACAAACCAGACTACAAATCAAGACTGCAATGAGCAGGAAGGAGAAATTCTACCATCATCTACTGAAACATTCCTCACTGGACGATGTCCAAGAACATCTGAGTCCAACAAAGCCCTCCACCACCAACAAAATATTTGAGATCTGCAACAAAGGACAGTGATCTATATGTGTAAACTACCAGAGGCAAGGAGAAAGTTAAAAAGTGAAAACCGGGGAGCTCTCCATAGGAGATGGAGAAGACGAAAGCCAACCACTATGAGCGACTGTTCTTCCGCTTATTTTAGCGTATGGTGGATTCTGAAAGCAAAACTTCGCCAACAGAAACTAAGTAGCGCCATCTATGACGTTCTCACCGTGTATAAAACCGAACGTAATCGGTCCTCCCGTTTACCAAACGTGCCTTTAATCATTTGCCAGAAGTATACGTCCGACCCAGGCAGACAATCCCAATGCGTGCAGACCCGCCTCCAGACATGTCACAAACCACCATGACGAACATGTCTCCTGTATTACTCTTGCTGACTCTGAACATATAGTAAGAAATGATTTATTTTCTGCCCGCGTCATATGTCAGACGCTGTCATTTCCGGACAAACAGTCTTGTACACCAAGAGAGGACCACTCGTATACGTTCTGAAATCAACGCCTGCCAACCAAAACCTGGTACAACAGAAGTTTATTTTCATATAATTCTTACTGGAAAACGAGGGGAAAACAAACACACACAGGAGGTGGTGGATCTAAACAAGAAGCCAACACTGCAGCTTGCTCATACTACGTCGTCTCATTTTCTGGCCAAGAAACGGAAGCAAGAACAAAACAACACAATCATCATATCTACGTGTAGAACATCAACATTATGACCATGAAGTTATCTGTTCGCAGCAAACCTGCTAGGCAACAGAGCACCCAGCAGCCTGGCCGGACAAGCAGCAAGCTTTCTGTCTGTAACAGCGAAGCAACCACACACCACCTAGAATCAGCCGATAAGTACCAACCGCCCAGGCAAGGTGTCGGCTTCCAACACAGTTCAGATATCCAATAACTACAACGTTCGCCCACGGTCTCGGTGGAGACCATGCGTCACAGCAGCTGTACTGCTGGCGTTAATTCTGTTTACGACAAGGAAGAAGGAAGTCTCTCATGATGCAGGACAAGGAATTCCATCATTCTGGAGGAAAGGGGGGAGGGGGCTGTTGAGGAATTCTAATTCAGTATTAATCAATAACTATGGGGCGTAACAGTGTTAACGCTAAGGCCTTGCTGATTCAAAGTGTAATTTATCATCCCTATCAGAGAATCTCTACATGATCTGGAGCCAATTTCATCACATATAATCTATATTTTCTGGAATCAGTTTTATCAAACATAATCTAGACTTAGTTTTATCAAACATAATCTCCTTATTCTGGAGTCAGCTTTATCAAATATAATCTGGCGTCAGCAGGTCCATTCAACATTTTCTGGACTTGTCGATTTTAAACAAACACACTCCAGAGTTGCCAATTTTAAACACGCACATTCCAGAGTTGTCAATTTTAAACACGCACATTCCAGAGTTGTCAATTTTAAGCAAACACACTCCAGAGTTGTCAATTTTAAACAAACACACTCCAGAGTTGCCAATTTTAACCACGCACATTCCAGAGTTGCCAATTTTAAACACGCACATTCCAGAGTTGTCAATTTTAAGCAAACACACTCCAGAGTTGTCAATTTTAAACAAATATACTCCAGAGTTGCCAATTTTAAACAAACACACTCCAGAGTTGTCAATTTTAAACAAACATACTCCAGAGTTGCCAATTTTAAACAAATACATTCCAGAGTTGTCAATTTTAAGCAAACACAAAACAAACATACTCCAGAGTTGTCAATTTTAAACAAACACAAAACAAACATACTCCAGAGTTGTCAATTTTAAACAAACACAAAACAAACATACTCCAGAGTTGTCAATTTTAAACAAACACATTCCAGAGTTGTCAATTTTAAAACAAATACAATCCAAAGTTGCCAATTTTAAACAAATACATTCTAGAGTTGTCAACTTCCACTATAACATTTGATGTAATATTAAACTAACCTATAATAATTAATAACCCTCTAATATTAAAATAATCCTCAGTGTGCTTAATTACGAAACTTTTTTTTATTTACTGATACTCAATCATGTCTGACTGTTTTTTTTTCCATCTTCTCAGTACCTTTCAGTACGTTCAGTGCAATAATAAAACGTATATATAAAGTGTACTAATAAAACTTATATATAAAGTGTAATAATAAAACGTATATGTAAAGTGTACTAATAAAACTTATATATAAAGTGTAATAATAAAACGTATATGTAAAGTGTACTAATAAAACGTATATATAAAGTGTACTAATAAAACATATATAAAGTGTAATAATAAAACATATATAAAGTGTACTAACAATATATATATATATATATAAAATGTACTAACAATATATATATATATACACATATAAATAAAGTGTACTAACAATATATATATATATAGTGTAATAACAAAACATATAAACAAAAGTGGTTCTAAAGGCATTATAAGGTTCGTTTGCGGCTGTTGTCCTCTTCTTTTTTGTTAAGTTTCGTATGCTCAGCATTCTACACAGGGAGCTGGGTCGCCTCCATGAACCCCGCTGTCAGCAGGAGGTCTTCGTTGGGACCCCAGAGTTTCTCCTAAATGCTTCTCTCTCGGGATATATACCAGGGCTCTGAGGGTTTGCGGTTCAAACATTTAGGAATTTTGTCCTCTTTGGTCAAGAAGAGGTTACGAAATACCAGAGATTAGATATACTGATGACACAGTATTACTGTTTCACAACACAAAAAGGAATGGGAAAACAAATTATGTCAGTCTGTAAGAACAGCGAAGAGCAAAACCTCTATCTTAACGCGAAGAAAACTAAACTGACGAGAACTAACAAACAAACAAGGCAGCTGATATATGTATCAATCAGGAAAAACCAGAAGAAGTGAAGAGTTTTGAATATCTTGGATCAATACTAACTAATAATGGAGATACAATGAGGGAAATTAAAAGGAGGACATCTATCACTCTTCAGAAAGTAAAAGAACTAAATAAGCTGCGGAGAGGAACAGACAGATCTATAAAAATAAGATTCTTAAGGGCATGCATCGTTCCCATCGCAACATATGCTTGTGGGACCTGGACACTTAACAAAACAGCTGAGAAACAAATAAATGCCTTTGAATGTAAATGCTACAGAAGAGCTCTTCAAATATCGTTGACACAAAAAGGAACCAATATATCCATACTCATTCATTCATTCATTTGTATGTCCCTTTCGGAACTTTGCCTCCTAAACAGCACTCCTGTAGGACTCTCGGTTGTGAGCAAGATGGCCTGCTGCTGCTGCATCCATTTGCAGATCGTCAACGATGTCTTGCAGCCATCTTCGTTTTGGTCTTCCTCTTTTTCTTTTTCCTATTACGTATCCTTCCAACACGGTCTTCTCTAAATTATCATGACGTTTAATGTGTCCAAAATATTTAATTTTTCCCTCTTTAATCCTCTTTACTAGCCAGCCTTCTTCAATATTAAGCTCTTGTAGTACAGATATATTTGTTCTTATATATCCATACTATAAGAACTTAATATTGAAGAAGGCTGGTTAGTAAAGGACGAAAGAGAGAAAACATACATATTTTGGACACATTAAACGTCATAAGAATTTAGAGAAGACCGTCTTGGAAGGGTATATAAAGGGAAAAAAGAGAGAAAGAGAGGAAGACCAATGGGAAGTTGGCTGAAAGTCATCGTTGATAATCTACAAATGGATGTTTCAGCAGCAGGGCATCTTGCTTACAACCAAGAGATCTACAGGAGAGCTGTTAGGGAGGCATAGTTCCGCAAGGGACATGACTGACTAATTGAGTCAAGAGGACGCAGGAGTAGGAGACCTGTAAACATTTTAAGTGAAATAATGTATCCACGTTTTAGCACAGTCTCAGAATAGTTAAGAATCGACCAGTTCGCCATCTTCCTGGACGTTCTACAAATACACGGTGCCGTGGTGGTGTAGTGGTTAGTGTACTTGCTTGCCGATCTGAAGGTTCCTGATTCGATTTCACACTCGGGAGAATTTTTTTTCAAGACTGATCGTTACCGAGATCAACTCAGCCTAAAAAAAGAGGGTACTGGAGTTTCTCTAGGAAAACAAAGGCAGCGAGACAAGGTGGTGGCATCCCTACCTTAAATGATGTAGTGGCCTACACATGTGAAAGCACTAACACGTCACACCCCTGCTACGGCATGCAAATGCTACGGGAAACAGATTTAAAAAAAAACAATAAATACATTGTGCTTCTGGTATTTTGTAATACCACTACATCACATTAACTATCACAGTTCAGAGATCCCTGCGAAGAGTCGAGCTTTGTTGTATTCAGTAAATTAATCTCACTGATCTGTATACTAAGATAATATAATCTCGTTCTTTAAAAGATTTACATGTTAGGATAATATAATACCGCTCTTTAAATGATCCGTATGGTAGGATAATATATTATCGCTCTTAAATGATCTGTATGCTAGGATAATATATTATCGCTCTTAAATGATCTGTATGCTAGGATAATATATTATCGCTCTTAAATGATCTGTATGCTAGGATAATATAATATCGCTCTTTAAATGATCTGTATGCTAGGATAATATAATCTAGCTCCTTAATTGATCTGTCTATCTGTCTGTCTCTGAACCTTTAAATGCCCAGGGCACATGGGGCTTCCGCAATGGTTTTCCACAAATGCCTGTCCTTTGCCTTTTTTCTGCACTTGCCCAGGTGAGCCCTCTATTGCTCAACATCCTTTCTGTTGTTCTTCTCCATGTCTCTTTTGGTCTACCCTTACTTCTGTTCCCCTGTGGTGTCCATCTTAGTGCTATTTTTGGTAGTCAGTCATTCGGAGCACATGTCCCAGCCATCGCCAGCGTCTTTCCTCAATAATTGCTGTCAGTGGTTCATCTGCATTTTTGCCAACAAGATGTTATTTTTTATGGTGTTTGGCCAAAATAATTCTCTAATTCTTCGTAAACATTTAGTCTGGAAAGAATTCAACTTGTTTTTTATGGTTTTGGTGATTTTCCAGCATTCACTTCCATAGAGTAGTACACTTAGAACATTTTAGTCTTAAATATCCTGATTTTCGTATTCATGCTTAGTTTTTTAGATTTCCATATAGTCTGCAGCATTGCAAAAGCCTGGTTTGCTCTAGTAAGTCTGCTGTTGATGTCCTCTGTGCTGTCTCCATTTTCTACTACTCTACTGCCAAGATATACAAATTCGTTGACCTCCTCCACTAACTTGCTATCTACTCTGAGTACATTTCTATTGTTCACATTTGGCTTCATTGACTTTGTCTTTCCTACGTTGATCTTTAGTCCTATGCTGTTTGCATTCTGAGTTAACTTGTTTATTTTATCTTGCATTTCTTAGGGTACATTGTAATCCTCTGCGTCTGTCTGATGTCACCTCTTTCACTAACCAGTCTACTACCAAGATAAATAATGTTGGTGATAGTACACATCCCTGCTTCACTCCTGTTTGTACCCTAAAGCTGCTGGAGGTATGTTCTCCACAGATCACTTTGCACTGAAAACCCTTGTACAAGGCTTTGATTACATTCATTATCTTATGGGGGAGGCCACGCCATCTTAGGATTTTCCACAGTGCATCTCTGTTGACACTGTCAAAGGCTTTCTCAAAATCTATGAACAATGCATATGTTGTGGCATGCCACTCATTTGCCTGTTCTAATATTTGTCTAAGTACAAATATGTGGTCTATGCATGATCTTCCTTTCCTAAATTATGCCTGCTCTTTCCGAAGTTTTCCCTCAAGTGCTGGTACAATTCTGTTGATGATTATTCTGCAAAATAATTTACTGGTGAGTGGCAGGAGGGTAATGCCTCTCCAGTTCCCGCAATCTCTGAGGTCACCCTTCTTTGGTAGTTTTACTAAAAGGCCAGTTTTCCACTCCTCTGGAGCTTTTTTCAAGATCCCAAATTTGTTGTAGTATCCGGCAGAGTTGTTTTGATGTTTCTATTTCTTTCAACAATATCAGCAGTCATTTCATCTTCACCTGATGCCCTGTCTAATTTTAGCTTCTTTATTGCCTCCTTTACTTCACTTATTGTTATTGGTCCTGTATTGATGTTTAGCTCCGTTTTTGCTTCAGGTATGTCTATTGCTTGTGCTGCTTGTGTTCTGTTTAGTAGGGTGTTAAAGTGTTCTCTCCATCTTTCATTTGTTCTCTTTCTCCACTGATCAGTTGTCTCTTATGTCCCTGAACTCTCACATCTTGTGCTGAAGTTACCTGTCATCTGCTTTGTAATTTTGTATATGGTTTTCATGTCATTTGCATATGCTGCTTTCTCTGCTGCTTCTGTTAAGTTGTCATAGTATTGACGTTTATCTTGACGGCATGATTCCTTCACTTCTTTGTCTTTTTGTGCATACTTACTTAAAAATTTGTTCTTTTAGCCTTTGAGATTTGGTGTTCAGTAATTTGTTCTTGATTTCCTTTCTTTCATCTATCTTTTCCCATGTGGTCTTGCTTATCCATTCCTCTTTTCTCCGTTTCCGATATCCTAGCACCTCTTTTACTGTTTCCCGTAATGTTTTATTGAACTCTAGTATGGACATTTCTGCTTCGTCGTGTAGGACACTGAAGCGGTTCTTAAGTACTATTGAGAATTCATTCTTTGTTTGCTGGTCTTTCAGTTTTGCTGTATCTAAACGTGCCTTTCTGTGTTCTCCGATTTTGGCTTTCCTTAATTTTAGTTTTATTTTTGCCACCAGAAGGTTGTGATCACTTCCTACATCTGTTCCTTTCCCTGCTTTCATATCTTGTAGTGACCGTTTCCACTTGTTGTTTATTAGTATGTGATGGATTTGGTTGTCTGTGATTTTATCTGGGGACCTCCAAGTCACTTTATGGATGTTTTTTATGTTGGAAAATTGTCCATCCGATGTACATCATGTTTTCTTCACAGAAACTGCACAGTCTTTCTCCATTTTCATTTATTTCTCCTTCTCTTCCCATGATTCTTCTTCTATCTTCATTTCCTTCACCTACTTTTGCATTGAAGTAGCCCAAGATGAGTAGCATATCATGCTTGGGTATTGTTTCTACTGTGGCTTGGAGGCTGTTGTAAAAATCTTCTTTTAATTCCTCTTCAGCTGCTTCTGTTGGTGCATAACAAACTATAATAGACAGCTTCGTGAATCTTGAGTTGAAGCGTGCATATAATAATCTCTCATTTATAGGAGTCTTTTTCAGCAATGCTCTTGATGCTTCTTTTGTTATAATCAATGCTACTCCTCCTTCATGATGATCTTCTTTACCTGACCATATTATTGTATCTTCTGTGTGCTATGTTGTTAATTTCCTTCTGCCTTGTCCTGTCCATCTTGCTTCTTGTATTCCTAGTATGTCTAGTTTGTATCTGTGCATTTCCTTGATGGTTTGTGCTAGTTTTCCAGTCTGATTAAGTGTTCTTACATTCCAGCTGCCTATTTGCATCTTGTGTTTAGGTTCCAGGAGGTCTGCAGTCGGGCTGGGGACTTCCAGTGGCTGGCTTTCATCCACAACCTTCATGGGCTCAGTTTTTTCCCCTTGCTTCTGTTTCTGTAGAAGTCTGATAGTTTTGTTTTTTTTTTAACCAGATAGGGTTGCTGGCCCTATCCCGAACCCTCCGTAGCCGCCTTTTGCGAACATGCGTGGTAGGGTACAGTGGTCCTACTCTTTGCAGATCCCGGGTACCACCGGGGGAGGGGGATCCGCATGCTAGGATAATAAAATCTCTTTCTTTACATGATCTATATGCTAGAATAATACGAGTTTCAACATGTCCACGTAATAAAAAGGAATGCTATGAGGAGGAGGAATCTATGAACGGTTTAGTCCACTTCTCAAATCCATTTGTTGTTGTTAGCATTATGTGAAACACACAGCTTATTCTTCTTAAAACAACGAAAGAAACACGAAAACAAGTTCATCGCGTTTATTTAATACAAAAACAAAAGAAAACAAAACATCAGAATAAATGACCTTCCAAAACGATTTTTATAAAACGTTTCTAGATCCTACAGGCGTTCTGTGTTGTCTTATTTTGTCATGTCTTCTGCCTCATATTATTTTCAGTGTTGAAGAAGCAAACAAACCTCGTGATAGGGGCTGGGCGGTTAGTCTCCTATATAAGACAAGTTACTTGAGACGGAGCTCGGGCTACCAAGCACGCAGTACATGGGATACTAGCTTCCAGAAAACTAGGGCTCAAAGTCTCTCTCACACTGTCCGCTTGTCCCAGTAACTGGGGAGGTGACTATCTGGAGCTTACAGAAAGTTCTGTATACAAAAATCAGGCACACAGGCCAGACAGAGTAGAAAGTATGAGAGACTCAGATATAGAAAGGAGTGACAGACAGACTAGAAGAATGAGAGGTTGAGATATACAATGGAGTAACACAAGAGCAGAGAAATAAGAGGCTGAGAGACAGAACAGAGCGTTCAGAATACAAGAATGGGGGGTGGGGGTGTGGGGTAGAGAGAGAGAGAGAAGAGAGAGAGCAACAGATAAACTAAAAGAATAAGAGACTGAGAGAAAGAGACCAAAGAGACGCAGTACAAAAACAGTTAAGGAGGCCAGGAGAGACACAGAACGAAGAGAGGAATAAGATTTATCGCCTTGGTAATAAAATCGATTACTAGCATCAGTGAGGTGGGTGTGGGGACTAGGGGCTGTGCAGCTGGGCCTAGAACGTGGAAGGTGGGGGCAGAAATCACGGATGGCTGGACACGAACATTCCAGAAAACTAGAGCTGGTTAGAAAAGTCTTCACCATTCTAGCATTCCCCAACCTAATACGCTGATAATGCAGCTAGCTAGGGCAGATTGGAACCGTTTTTTTTTTAATTTTTAAATTTACGATCTGGGAAATCAGAGACGTCAATGCAGCTCGCTGACTTCATCGTTGTCATCATCATTTGACACAAGAGTAAAATAACCAGTGTGTGCTGTCTTTTCGTGGCTAGGCGGCTGTTAGTCATACACGAGTCCGCAGTTCCAATAATAATAATAATTCTCTAACAATCTTTCTCTCATGTCTTCGTGATTCTGGAAGGTTAACCATACACCACTTTGGCTCTATCACCTCAAGTGAATGGAAGGCTAACCATACAACACTTTGGCTCTATCACTTCAAGTGAATGGAAGGCTAACCATACAACACTTTGGCTCTATCACTTCAAGTGAATGGAAGGCTAACCATACAACACTTTGGGTCTATCACTTCAAGTGAATGGAAGGCTAACCATACAACACTTTGGGTCTATCACTTCAAGTGAATGGAAGGCTAACCATATAACACTTTGGCTCTATCACTTCAAGTGACTAAAGCTCTGGCAGAATTTCTGGGCCTAATCTAGTAAGACCAATAGGAACAGTCATCTCTTCTTGTGATTCCGAAGTGATACGGATTTCAGTTTTCTTCTCTTCTACCCTGTAATGACCATGATGACTGAAGACAATGACGGTTGACTGTCATAGTTTTTCCCCTTTTCTCTCTGAATGTACGTGCTGGTCCTACTGAGTTAGACCGCAGGCCAGTTTTCTGAGTAAGCTTTCACCAAGACGAGGGACTCGATGCGATCCTTCATTGCCACTGTTAAACAGCCTGCCATGGCACAGCCTGTTTCATGGAGAAGTGAAGGACAACTTTAGAGGCCAGACCCACCTCTCTCTCTCTCTCGCTCTCTCTCTCTCCCTCCCTAGATAACAGGCTAAAGCAACAACGGCTTACATATCTCATAATAACAGCCGGCACTCGCCTGAAGACACTTCAGAGGCTGAGAGATTCTTCATTATAACGGACACTGGTGCATTAAGTAAGGTTTAAACTGGTGTAAGATGGAGTTAACGAGCAGGAGAACCAGTTGTTTGAACAAAAGTTGAAGAGTTTGTGCTTAAAGAAACAGAGCAAAGAAAACAAAAGACACGAGGTTTTGGTCGGAAAAGCAAGAGTTGATAAGAACTAGAATTAATCAAGAGATAACAACACGTACCATCACTGCATGTCCCCAGTGCAAGCGTCTTTGTCTAACATACTTTACTAACCATGCCCCAAGCATTATGCGATACAGAGAATACCGTGTCAAAACGTCAGCATAAACAAGCAAGTAAAATATCTCACATTCTCTACCTTCACAACAGCAACAACATGCCGGCGCAGGCTGTGAACATTGGCGAAAGAAATCAGCGACGGCCATCAGACTTATTTTGGAAGAAAGAGGAGTAGCAAAAGCATCTCAGCAGAACTGGATATGGATGAAAAGACTGGACGTGGATGAGAAGAACTGACTCCTAAACTCGGTCGAGAACAAAGTTATCCATCTCTATCCACGGTAAACGACACAAGAAGCTGGACAAACAAACAAAAGCTAAACAAAACCGGGCACATAATGAAACTGAACTACACGAAGAAACGTGCACTGAAATCTATACAATAAAAACTACACAACAGAAATAACATTATACACATAGATAAGCAGAGACTCATAAAATTGAACTATATAAATGAAACCATCCCTACTTCCACGTCCTTGGTCGGCGATCGGCTAAGCAATCACCGTTCAGTACGCGCCTGTGGCATCTTGCAAGGCATCAACAACGTCTCTCCACTCACGGTCTGCGGCCAGCCTTTGTATTATGCCCCAGCTGTGCTGCATCCTACTCATGTCTACTTCTACAGTTCTCCACCACGTAGCTTTTGCTGCCCTCTCCTTCTTTTTCCCTCGGGTGTCCATCTCATCGGATGTTTTAGCTACGCTGCTGGGGTCTCTTCTGAGCACAGTCTATTTCCAGCGTTAAAAAATGGTTCTTCCTATTATAACACGCACATCTTCTAGTCCACATTGGGCAGGCAGGTCTCTGTTATTATTATACAAGTATAAACGGATGAAGGGACTTTCTTCTCAGAGCTAAGAACTGAGCTCGCACACTCGTCTGACATTCTGGCTCGTCATTTCCCAGCCTTCACTTGATCTCACTCTTATCACAGACGAATGAGGCTCACCTCTTTATATATACGCAAGCAAAAACTAAACGTAAATATCGGATGAATAAACTAACAACAAGGATACACACGTGTAATTCTGTCTATAAACAGCAAGAACTGTACTAAGAGAAACAACGTCAGGGTAAACTGGCAGACACAGACAACACTGGGAGCCTGGCATGAATGAGGGCAACCATAACAACGGTATACGCGTGATAAACGCGTCGTTCCAAGCATAACCAGTCATTTCTGTCAGCTAATTTTAGCCTGTCAACTCAAAACTTCCACTGGCAAGAACTGCAAAATTTGTGCGCATACTTCATCACATTATGGACAGTAAACAGATCAATAGAAAGGTCACTGGAGGCTGTTGCACTGCCTATCAAAAGGACATTATGAAGTATATAATCGGCTGAATGGGTTAGTGTCAATGTGCGAGATTTGCTGGATATGACATTAGGAATCCTTTCAAAATAATTCAAACTGATTTCTAAATGAATATATGTTCCAGAGAACCGTACGTACAGGTTTTTGGTGTGTCCCGCCTTGCTAGATTATATCCCCACCATTCTAAGGATAACAGGACAGCAGTGCACTAGCAAAGAAAATCACAAACTCAGCCATTTATTCTATGTGAACTCGTTGCTCTTTCATCTCCAAACGAACGCCCTACAGCAGTAACTTGGTTACATGTCATAGCTGTTCAGACCTTACTAGACACCTTTGAGGATGTGAACGCTGGTTATCTGGCCATGTGACCAAGTCATGGTGGGGCTGGCGAGACTTTTGAACAGGGAAACAGCTGTGTGAAAGGTAGAGAACGAACCCATGAAAGTATGTACGGTATATCTGTCTACATGAGTGCTGAACATGGAGTATATATGAGAGATCCTGGAGCTGGACTTGTGGATATGTTCTTCAGCGCAGAGGCAGTTCCTGAGTCACGGTGGACATCAACGTGAGCTATACGTTTGGTTGAATGTTGTTGTATGTTGAGCTGCCACTACTTACAACACGAGTCGTTAACACATACACTCACCCAGAACTAGATCAGGTTGTACAAGTGTGAGGGACTAACGTGTACAACCGTAAACACGTCTGAACAAACGCAGAATCTTTGTGCTCCGCTCAATAACAATATTGGTGAAGCTCATTATTCCATAAGTCAAAGCTTCGGAGCTGAAGCAACTTTACTTGGAACTGGACGAACTATACATATAAAATGATGGAGTCCAAGGTGGAAAGAAAATAAACTGATAACTCAAAGAGTTCAATGTAATACTGGGTGCAGTCGGATTCGATAGAAATACTCCAACTTTTAAAAAAAAAATCAGGGAAGGACTTTACGATCACCCTGAAACACATAGGATCAGTACAAGCTGGGATTTCCCTAGGAAAATATAACAGAGAAACTATATGTCGAAATCAAGCAGCAGAAGAAAATGGAGGAGTCAGTATCTAAGGTTTCCGTAAGGACCACATAGTCCTTGTTCAAACTGCGCCCATCACAGCATCTCTGTGTATGTACATGTAAAAGTGGGATTACTGTATAGATTTAAAATAAAGTCTATACCTGACTATAAACATTTATCACACAAAAATAAACAAGACACAAGACTGTATTTTTTGTCAACTTTTTACTCAACTAAAATGGTCGTCAACCCTATTTTTGCCCTTTAAATTGTGCTCCGTTTGTTGCCCAGCGAAATTCTAAACTCTAAATGACACTGGGTTTCTTGCTATGTGTTCTCCAACATCTGTTTAGTCACCGTGGCCAAAGTGTCCGTTATCCTTGTCTTCAAAGCTTCAATATCAGTTACTGCTGAACCGAACTCTTTGTCTTTAGTATACCCCCCCCCTCCTCCCCCTCTAAAAAGTCAAGACGGTTTGTGTCCGGCGAGTGTGGTGATCATGTGTCGGACCATCCCTCCCAATCCATCACTTTGGAAAGTTTCTAGCGTGGCGGTGCGCCATCTTGTTGGAAAACTATCCATGGTCGAAGCTCTTCTAAGTGCGGTGAAAAGATAAGCTCCGGCATGTGCAAGTAAACGTTTGTTGAACCGTCATTGAACTGCAACTGCCGAGTTTCCTGACATAACAAAACACACTGGGTTTTCTCTTCACACATTTTGATACCGGTGATTGCTGTGGGCCAGTTTCTCTTTCTCAACAAGACAGAAACTAAAAACGCGACAAAAAAAAAAAAAAGCACTTCGGCTCTGTACGGAAACATCACAGATAGAAAACGTTAGCGAGCACAAAACACTAGGACTTATTACTGACCAACATCTGACCCGGAACTCTCATGTGCAATTCTAACAAAACTCATCGCGCAAAAAGTATACCAATTAGCCAAAACCAAGAACTTCATCGATCAAGACACAAGGAAGATATACTACATATCACATATACAAACACATTTAGGCTATTGCTAAAAAATTTGGGATGGTTGCTCAGTGTCAAATACAAAGAGGCTATACTCACTTCAAAAGCGAGCAGCAAAGCTTATCAGTGTCAAAGATCAAGCACAAACAACTAACCAGCACAAACGTATCAAAATACTGCCTCTTAAGAACAGGTTCCTCTTCAACAAAGCCAAGTTGGTACACCAAATTCTTTCACAGCATGCTCCGCTTTATCTATGGAACCTGTTTAATTTTAGCCCAAAGTGCAGCCAACGCTTGAACAGCATAAGTCTTCCAAAACATAGATTTTTACAAGAGAAGCTTTACTTATTCTGCTGCTCATCTTTGGAACACCCTCCCATCCTGTATTAAAAAAAAAAACAAAAACTATACTCCTTCCTACAACTATAAACTTTTCCAATATCTATTTGATGTCGATTACATGCCTCCATGAATTGTAAAACTTAAAAGTTATTTTAGACCGCTCTTACAGACACCGAACTCATTCAGAATAGTAATGAAATTTTTGTTTGGTAGATAGTCATTTATATGTGTATGTAGTTACTTCATTGTTAATTGTTTGTTATATGAATAGCATATTTGTAAAATGTCTGGAACAGAGCGAAAGTTGTGTAATAAAGGGCAGAATGTCAGACGGGCCTGCGTGCCCAATTCTTAACCCTTCTGAAATAAAGATCAATCAGTCAATCAATTAATCCCCCCCTCTCTCTCACACACACACATGCACATATACACTCTCATGCACACTGCCTCACACATACACACTCTTTCTCTCTCACATATTGGCTCCCTCTTTCTCACTCACTCACACACACACACACACACTCAACTCACACACACCCTCTATCACACATTGTTTCACTCTCTCTCTCTCTCTCACACACACACCTTTTCTCTATCTATCTCCGTCTAACAATCAACTCAGGTAATGTTACAACGTTCTATCTAATACAACTTTTTAAGACGGGTATTTTTTTTAATCAGGGAAGGACTTTATGATCACCCTGTAATAATGCCTTATATGATCAGTACATGCTGAGATTTCTCTCCAAAAATGTAATTGAGAAACCACAGCAATTTTTAAAAAATGAACAGAAGGATGTGAAGCATTACAAAAAAGAAAAGAAAAAAAAACGTCACTTCCGAAGACAATCAAACAAATGGAGAAAACTCGATCGAAGATAGGCACATTAATGAGTGTTCCACAAGGCCGCTGTGGCACTGTGTGATATTTTCTGAGAGAAAAGTGAGTTCGGACCTTAATCAGATTTGTGACGACAAAATCGACAGCAACAAAGCTGCTACACGGGATAAAGGAGCATTATCTCCATCAGGAAATCTGGAAAATTCATAATACTCGAGAAAAAGAACCAACATTTAGGGAGTGAGTGAAAGCAGGACGGATGAATATAGGCAAAAGAAGGTAAAATAGCACTGAGATTTATCTTTGATAAAGAACCTACTATGTTACTGACAGTCTTCTGTAATCGTTATGTATTCGGGGGTTGGGGGAACGCTGTCCGATGAGGCAGTCAGCGACCCACAGCTGATATGCCAGCGTCAGATTTAGCGACCCATAGCTGACCCAAGACCCTGTCCCACCTCTCCGTTGGTACTCCTAGTAACAGGCTTAGCCTGGCTAACGAGGCAGGGATCGCCATAGTCCCCATGGTGGTGGAGTCTGCTGAAGAAGCATTGCACACCCCTTGCTTTTTAGCTATACTCTGGGACTGAAAACGTAGCCGCCATAACCGGTCCCACGCCGATACAATGCTGTGCCTCAACATCTCTACGGCATCGGCTGCAAAGAACACCAGCTCGCAGTTATAGGGAGTTCGTACAAGTACAGGATCGTTATGTATTACAGATAGTGGAAACCTCTTCTTTTGTAATGGCTGCTATAATACAGATAGTGGAAACCTCTTTTTTTCTAATCGTTGCTATATTACAGATAGTGGAAACTTTTTCTGTAATCGTTGCTATATTATAGATAGTGGAAACCTCTTCTTTTGTAATCGTTGCTATATTACAGATAGTTGAAACCTTTTTTCTGTAATCGTTGCTATATTATAGATAGTGGAAACCTTTTCTTCTGTAATCGTTGCTATATTACAGATAGTGGAAACCTCTCCTTCTGTAATCGTTGCTATATTACAGACAGTGGAAACCTCTTCTTCTGTAAATGTTTCTGATGGTAAAATTCTACAATGCCGGACTTTTAACATGAAATGCAAGGTTTAAGCTCACAGTCAGTGATGTCAGCGTTAATGTCAGAAACTATCACAGTTAGTGATCTCAACGGTAAGAAACCTGGAAACCGTAATGCTACAATGTTAAAGCGTCATCGACTCCGCACACTGGAAACATGTTTTAAAAAATATGACCTGATATTTCCCTTCTTTTAAAGGAACTTAAAAAACAACAACAACAAAAAAAAACTTTCCACTTGAAATTATTTTTAACTGATCTAAAAGCTTCGCCTCTTGCGTGCGTATACCAATTAATCAATCCAGACGAGGCTATCGAATACTGGACTGAGATATTTCGAAATATTTTTGACAAGCATGTGCCCATCGACGTCCTGATGGCTTTACATGACACGGCACCAGATGAATTGGCTACGCAGGCCAAAGATATCTTAATAACAACAGCTAAAGACGTGGTTCCAGTAAAGAAAACACAAAAGAATGGATGGATTACGCAGGCACACTAGAACTGATAAAACAACGTAGAGAAATGAAAACATAATGGAAAGTGACAAACAACAACAAAGAGGAATATAAATCTTAACAAAAGAAGTATGAAGAACATAAGAAATGACAAAAAACAATACATACAAGATTGTTGTGAAAGAATAGAAGAACATCAAAAGTGTGGAAGAGATAGTTAAATGTTTAAAGAAATGAAGACACTGACGAGAAATGTCACACCTAAGCTAAATGTAATTTGTGACAAGATGGGTAATATCTTGACAGAGACAGTGGAAATTCTAGAAAGATGGAAGGAATATTGCAGAGGAATGTATGAAACAACACTGTGAAAGCAGAAATCAACAGTGTGAATTATTATTGGAAGAGAAAGAACTCGAATCGACAACAGAAGAAGTTTTATGGGCAATAAATAATCTGAAAAATGGTAAACCACCAGGATGTGATGAGATAACCGCTGAACTTATTAAAGCAGGGGGAAAGGAGTGTGCAACAATCTATCATGCACTATGTAAAAAGATATGGCATTCAGGTATTTGGCCAAAAGAATGGAAAAGAACTGTATTCATACCACTGCCAAAAAAGGGTAACCTGAAATTATGCATAAACTACATAACTGTTGCCCTGATTAGTCATGCCAGTAAAATTATGTTAAAAATCATAATGGGTAGGCTTCGTAAGAAAATAGAAGAAGAAGTCGATATGGTCCAAGCTGGTTTCAGGCAAAGAAGAGGATCAAGAGATCATATATTCAATATAAGATTAATAATAGAGAAAAGCACAGAATTTAATGTGAATCTATATTTATCCTTTATAGACTACTCAAAGGCATTTGATTGTGGTTAACACCAAAAACTTTGAGAAATAATGGACAAAATGGAATTTACAACACATTTGATACAATTAACATCACTGCTGTATTTAGACCAACAGGCAGCAGTAAGAATAAATGGTGAAAAAACAACTTGCTTTGACATAAACCAAGGGGTCCGTCAGGGGTGCATATTTTCGCCTTACTTATTTAACTGTACACTGAAAATATAATGAGGAATGTTAGAGAAGATGTAGACAAAGAATATTACGATGCCATAACAACTGGAGGTTAAGAAATACCAGAGATTAGATATGCTGATGACACAGTATTACTGTCCACAACACAAAAAAGGAATGGAAAAACTAATTATGTCAGTCCGTAAGAACAGTGAAGAGCAAAATCTCTATTTTAACACAAAGAAAACTAAACTGATGACAACTGACAAAACAAATAAGGCAGCTGAAATATGTATCAATGAGGAAAAATGGAAGAAGTGGACAGCTTTGAATATCTTGGATCACTACTAACTAATCTTATATCTTATATGCTTCCCGTGCCGTTAAACGTCACATTGAGCTCGCAAGGTAGTTCGCCAATTTTCTGTCTTCGGCGTACCTTTCTACTTAACAATGTCTTCTTTACAGTTTCACGTGGTCTGCCTCTTTTTCTTTGGCCTGTTGTGTTCCATTTGATAGCTTGTTTTGGGATTTTCTGACTGTTTCTTCTCATCACGTGACCAACATATATCCATCTCCTTTTCCTGATCATCCATGAGACTGGTTGTTGTTCAATCGTCTGTCTTATCTCTGCATTTTTCTTGAATTCGGTCCACTTGATGCCGAGTATTTTCCTTAGGCATTTGTATAGTCTAATTTCTTACCTATTTCTTTACCTGTTTTCCAGCTTTCGCATCCATAAATGAAGGTGGATATTACATTGAATTGAATAATCTTAACTTGGTTTTTGTGCTTATAACTTCTGAATGCCATATGTTCTCAAGATTCTTGAAGATCGATGCTGCTTTTACAATTCTAACTTCCTTTCTGGTGTTACCATCCTGGTCTATGTAGCTGCCAAGGTATGAATTATACCTAACTAATAACAGAGATAGAATGAGGGAAATGAAAAGGAGGACATCTATCGCTCTTCAGAAAGTAAAACAACTAAAGAATGTGTGGAGAGGAACAGACAGAACTACAAAAATAAGATTTTTAAGGGCATGCATCTTTCCCATCGCAACATATGCATGTGAGACCTGGACACTTAACAAAACAGCTGATAAATACATAAATGCCTTTGAATGTAAATGCTACAGAAGCGTTCTTCAAATATCATGGATACAAAAAAGAACAAATATATCCATACTACAAGAACTTAATATTGAAGAAGGCTGGCTAGTAAAGAGGATTAAACAAAGAAAACTTAAATATTTTGGACTAGTTAAACGTCATGATAATCTACAGAAGACCGTCTTGGAAGGGTACATAATGGGAAAAAGAAAGAGAGGAAGACCAAGGCGAAGATGGCTGCAAGACATCACTGATGATCTGCAAATAGATGAATCAGCAGCAGGTCATCTTGCTTACAACCGAGGGACCTACAGGAGTGCTGTTAGGGAGGCAAAGTTCTGCAAGGGACATGGACATGAATGAATGAATGATGACATCCCCATCAAAGAAATGAAAGAAAAACACGTAACAAAATCGCCGTGGATAACTCTTGATATCTTGCAACTCGTGAGGAAGCAGGATGAAGCTCATAAAAACAGAGATTTAAGTAGCTATCGTTCACTTAGGAATAAGGTGCAGTATTTAATTAGGCAGGAAAGGGAAAAAAATATTTTAGAAATTTAGTGAAAGACAAAAACTGACAGTAAATTGATATGGACAGCGATAAATACTCTAGTAAATAAAATAAAGCAATCTGACCCACAAACTCTTAATTATGAACGTACTTGCACTAACTTCAGTGACCATTTTAGAGAAGAAATACATCAATCAATCAAGTGCCATGCCGCGTGGCGTAGGCGATCATTTCTCTCCACAACTCCCTGTCTTTGGACTTGATTATGAGATCCGCCGGTGACTTTATTCCTAGCGACACCGACAGCCCATCCAGTAACTTCTCTCTCTGTCTTCCTCTGTCTCATCTTCCTTCAATTTTTCCAGCTGCCACAGTGTGTTCCAATTTTCCTCTTCTCAGAAAATCTCGCTTGTCTGCCTCTGATCTATGCTGTAATTTGCCTTTTAACTCCAGCCTCTCTTAAGACTACCTCGTTGTTTTTCTTGGTTGTCCATGGTAGCTTCAACATCCTCCTTATGAGCCACATTTCCATACATAGGTATTGTAAAATCTTCCATACCGACCCCCACTTGCGACCTGAGTTAAACACTTACAGCCACAGTAAATGTGTAAAGCTAAAACTAAGTATTCCTTTCCTTGCAGTCGCTGAGCTTTATAACTACATCTGGTCTTTAAAAAACATTAACTCTGCAGGATGTGGCGACATTAGTAACAAGATACTACGCTACGCTGCACTAGTTATTACAGACACATTAACATACATATACAATTTGTACACTATTTCCCTGACGCTTTTAAACCCGCCAAAAGTATTTCTTCTTTTTAAATCGACTAGTGACTTTTCAAAATACAGACCTATATCCATTCTGCCATCATTATCCAAGCCTCTTGAAAAACATATACAAAAGTTAACACTGCTCTGCATGCAGGAAAACAATCTACTAAGAGACAGTCAGTCAGGCTTTAGACCAAATCACTCCTGCCAAACAGCGCTAACTAAAATGACCGAAAACTGGCTGTCTAATATAAATGATGATAAACTGTGTGGCGCTGTCTCTGTCTATTTTAGGAAAGCCTTCGATATGACTGATCATGAGATTTTTTTTAAAAAAGCTGGATGGTTATAGATTACACCATGACCTGACAAAACTTATTATATATCTTTTCTCTCAGTAGAGAACAAGTAGCTTGCCCTAACCCTGACTCTTCTGTGGTTGATACTGGTATTCCCCAAGTTTACATTCGTGGTCTCCTTTGCTATCTATATTAACGATTTACCACTACATTTAAAGCACTCTTCATGTGATCTCTTTTTGCTGATGACTGTATTTCTGTACAATAGTGACTACAACATCAATAACCTACAGAGAACTCTCCAAAATGATATAAACAGTTTGATTAAAAGGAGTAATAATAAATGTATGCTGACAAACACTAACAAAACAAAATCTATCCTCATTACTACAAGACATAAACTACAGATTGTAACAAAAACTGCACTACAGCTTTGTTGTGAGAATACAGACATAGAAAACGTTTACGAGCATAAAACTCTTGGACTCACCATTGATCAACATTTAACTTGGAATTCTCACGTACACAATCTAACAAACTTGATAGCACAGAAAGTTTACCAACTAGCCAAAAATTAAACACTTTATCGATCAAGACACAAGGAAGACATACTACATATCACACATACAAACACGCTTAGATTACTGTTCCACAATATGGGATGAATGCTCCGTCTCAAACAACAACAACAACAACAACAACAGACAACAACAAAAAAGCTCCGCTCACGAGCATTAAATCTGATTTGTGGCAAACACTCAGTACAACGAATTCAAAATTCCACCACCTCAAGTATAGAATTATTTTTAACAGGGGTGGAATGTCAGAAGAACTTCATATGAGAGAGAGAGAGAGAGAGAGAGAGAGAGTGCGTGTGTGTGCGCGCGCTATCTTGTTAGATTAGTTACCTCTCACTGCTTGAGGAGGATTTTAAACATTAAATGGCAGGACAAGATCAGGAACGAGGAGGTCTGGGAAAGGGCAGGACAAGAACATATGAACCTACACATCATGTCTAGGAAGTGGAGGTGGATTGGCCACATTATGAGGACACCAACATAGCAAGCAGACACTGACATGGAATTCTCAAGGAAATAGAAAACAAGAAAACAAGGAAGACCTAGACTTACATGGAGAAGAGAAATTATGACAGTGCTCAGAGATAAAGGATGTACACGGAAGGAAGCAGAGAATAATTCCAAGAACAGGGATGACTGGAGAGCCTTTATCCGTGGCCTATGCTCTCAAGGGAGTGAAAGATGATTATGATGATGATGATGTAGTTCATTATCCTATATTTGTGAATGTAATAGTTTTATTTTGCATTCTTATATCTGTGATTTGTATACTTACATTAAATCGAGTGTCTGTGAAGAATGAAAGATGGAGTGATAAAGAGCAGAATGTAAGACGGGACTGCGCGCCCAATTCTTCATCCTTTTAAAATAAAGATCATTCATTCATCCATTCATCCCCCTGCTATGAACGATCATAGAACGGCGCGCGTTTCACTGGGTGTCTAATGAGACGAGAAAAAGAACCTCCAGTGCCGTCCAAACCACCTGCAACTGCAAAGCAAGCAAATAGGAGAAGATTGGGAAGACTTCTGTTAATGTGGTTCTCAGCAACAAATAAGACAATCGGGTGGAAGAAACTCAATAATGCTGCATCATTTGGTGACTATTGATGTACCTTCCTTTACTCTGGTATTTAGTTGTCGTCTTACAGATAGGAGAAATGGACTTATGTCAGCTGCGGATATAAGCTTGGTAGATACCCCAGCCTTCAAGACATAACCTATGACGGTCAGTTAATGTTGAAATATAGAGTTATTAGTAATGTACCTTTATTCTGAACTTTAGTTCTCCCCAGACCATGTCGCTAGTAAGAAAGTAAAAGGCACCCCTATAAAGGCATACAGAGCAACTTTACTATGAGCAAACATTTCTGGCGCTACATTATACGAGGCCGCGTGTATCACGTATACAGCTGCTTACACAGGGACGCCTCCTTTTTCTCTCGCTTCTAAAATGCTTTGTCTTCTGCTCGTGGAAGGCTGGTCATAAAACATTGTGCCCTGTCACTTTTATTACGTGAAAGTTTCGTTCACTCTGGTCTGAAAAATGTGTAGCGTTAACACAAGTAGAGATGTAGAGAGCTCCGCGGCTAAAGAGTCCGCGCACTCAGCAAGAGGTTTAAGTTTAAAGTCCTCTATCAGAAGGAAGCCATGTACGTACAAGCTATGTCCGGTAAATAATGAGACTGATTCCATCAAATTCCATTTACTCAAGATATACTTCCATATACTTAACATTCCTCGAAATAACATCCTTTTGCATCAATACAACATTACCAGCGGTTCTGCCATACGTCGTAGCTCGCCTGAAAGTCTTGAACAGGGATCTCATTCAAAACACTTGTCACAGCAGCTTGCACGTCATTAGCAGTCCCAAAATGGTGGCCTTTCAAGCTTAATTTGAGCCGGGGAAACAAAAAGAAGTCAGCTGGGGCCAAGTCCAGTTTATAGGGAGCTCGGCACAGCATTGCCACGGGATGTTTCACCAGAAACTCTCTTACTAGCAGCGAGGCATGGCTCGGAACATTGTCGTGATGAAGAATCCAGGTGTTCGCTATCTCCGGGCGGACGCGCGCGACTCTGTTCGGCATCCGTTTAAGCACTTCCACGTAAACTGCTGCGTTTACCATTTGTTCGGGTGTTACGAACTCCTTATGGATAACAATTTTAGACAATGACCATCGATTTCATCTTCGATTTGCACATTCGAGTCTTCTTTGGTAGAGGAGACTCGGTAGTGTGCAACTCAGAGCTCTGTCTTTTCGCTGAACGTCTTGTGCCACGGAAACACTTGTGCTTTCGACAAAGCATTCTTTTCGTAGGCTTTCTGTATCACAGTAAATATCCCAGTCGCGGATTCTTCAAATTTAAGACAAAACTTTATCGCGTATTGCTGTTTGACACTCCTCTATATTTTAACCGCTACGCGACGCTTAAACAACTGTCCAATTTGCAAGCGATCCGCACTCTGTAAAAGCTAAGAGCCAAACGACGAGATATCGACCCTTTATCTAACATCCCCACACCAACCTTCAGGCCTGGAGAATCCGCCCTCCGGCCTTGCTGATTGGCTGAATTAAAATAAGTCTCATTACTTACCGGACACACCTTGTATATCGGTGTTACGCTGGTCCTTCACCTCTGTAGTAAGGTTGTTCACATACCCATACATTATCTTACTCTGGCGTTTTTAGGTCAAGTGCGTTTCCTATAGACAATACAACTTTCCACCTACACTGCTGCACAAACATTAATTAATTAACTCTTAACTCACTGTGCCTCTGGATGGTGGCGATTATGATTCTCCATTCCGAGCTGTTGTTGTTATTTCAAATCACATGGATTCCTTCCCATAGGCGGTGGTCCATACTGTTCAAATGTTTCTTCCTTCGTTTTCCTTCTATTTATTTTTCCCGTGACCTTTCCAGTGATTCTCTACAACCATTGAAACAAAATCCCCCGAAAACATCATTTGTGAACGCATTAAAAAAAATCTTCTAACCAGAAAAACACTGACTATTATTCAGATGATGACGCCTACAAGGAAAAGTGAGACGTGGGTTAATGATTTTATACTCGGGCTCTCTGAGAGCTGAGAATTATTTGAAAGGTTCTTCGGTTGGAAAAAAAAAATGCAGCTTCCACGACAGTGAATTTAGAACCAAGGCCAGTAAGTTCATTATTTCCTGCCCAGTAATATGCTCTCCCCCCCCCCCCCCCCCATTTCCACGGATCGAGGACTGTCTGAGAAGAGTGCTCCTTTGGGTCCATTTCGAGGATTACAGAAACGCTAACCCAACCTTAGTCATATTGGGTGCCTGTATCTCGTTACCCTCATGGAATCTGCTAGGATGTACGGTGATCTCAGCGGGTATGGCGCTGCTGGTGCTGACCCCCTACCCGCTTTGTTGCTGACAATCTACAACAGGACCCAGCTAGCATTAAGACGGGGATGCGTCCACACAGTGACCCACAGATTAGCAACAGCAAAACTAAGCTCAAAAGTGAGGACTGTTACAATAACAACCAGAAACTTTAGCTACAGACGTGTTAGGAAAAGATAAAGAAATAAAAGAGAAATTCAACTCGGAAGTAAAAAAAAATAGACATGATTCTTGATCAGATTACGAAATATTATTTCAAAGTGTAAATGTCAAACGTGAAACTTTAATAGAATCATTCCACCAAGTTTTAGAGACCAAAGCACAGAGACAAGCCAAGAAAAAAAAAAGCGGACGACAGCTGATATTCTAGAACTGCTAGAGAAGAGAAGGAAAAAAAAATCCACAAACCAGTCTCTGAGAAGATTAAAAAAGAAATGAGGTGCATGGAAGAGAAAGAGAGGTGGCTATAAGAGCAATGTCATAAGACTGAAGAGAAAAACCGTTTTATAATGGCAAAGAAAGATAAAAGATCTCTGAGAGAAAAGACCAAGCAAAGCTACAGGCTGTTTGAAAACAAAGGAAGATAAAGTTATTGTGGAAAAAAGAGGAAGTCACGAAGAGATGGTCAGAGTACACACAAGGAAGCTGTATAATGATCACAGAGAAATAAGCAGTTCAATGTAAGCATGAATAATGAAGGAACACCAAGACCGGAAATGGAGGTAAGAAATGCACTCAAAGAAATGCAAGCCTTTTTCTTGTTCAACAAATGCGCTGACTTCCCGTACCTAGATAGTTCTGGTCCCTTATGGAGTGTTGCTGTAGTATCTTCTTTTTTGTTCCTGTATTCAGTTCTATGTGTCCAGTCACCTTGAAAAGGAGACGGCTAGATTCTGTAACATCTCATGGTCTGCAGCAGCGCTTTTATCTTTGCTATAGTTTTACACCCATAGTATGCTTGACTCAGTAAGAACTTGTTTGTTCGCTCTACAACATTTAGTTAGATGGCCCAAAAAAACTATTTGATATAAAAAAATAATAACAATTTCAGTTGGTCAGAATAATCATATATTAGTCCGCCCTAAGACTGTCAGCTTGCGCAAAATAATAATTTCTTAGTCCCAACTAATAACCACTGGTTAACCGGACCAAATAACCACTGTTAACCTAATCAAATGAGGACCTGGCCCTAATATTTGTGCTAGCCGTGGTGATGAATGTATTATCTCCCTTGTACACTAACAAGATAATGTACCCAGCAAACTGAAAGATGAAGGAGACAGCTAGAAAGAAAGGACACTGATGTAGACTACACCTACGACCCTCATGCACACTCAGGTATGCTTCATAAACAAATCTGCTTCTCAATCAGACGTCTCATTGATCCTGGTAATGCTCTCATACACGTATGTATCAGATATGGAATAATATTCACTGTCCTTGACAAGAACATACGGCGTCCAGGACTAGAATATCACACACCAGATACAGGCGAACTTAACTGCATCTGCCCTTAGTCGAGCAGCACGGCTCTTTACACGCATCTGAACAAGTTATTTCAAGCTCATACTACAGTCTAATAACATCATTTTCTTTGTCGCACACGCATTCACTTTGTGTGTACGCTGACGCCAGCATTCTGTTCAACGGGTGAAAACAATAACATTATAGTAATCACAGTTTGTGTGTGTGTGTGTGTGTGTGCGCGCGCGCGCGCTCGGGTTGCTTTTGATACAAATCCACGCATTCGCCAACCCCTACGGTAAAATTAGCAGACTTAGGTCGTATGGTTTATTATCACAGGCGTAAACGTAATAAAAGGTATTGCCCATGTATGGTTTATTATCACAGGCGTAAACGTAATAAAAGGTATTGCCCATGTATGGTTTATTATCACAGGCGTAAACGTAATAAAAGGTATTGCCCACGTATGGTTTATTATCACAGGCGTAAACGTAATAAAAGGTATTGCCATGTATGGTTATTATCACAGGCGTAAACGTAATAAAAGGTATTGCCCATGTATGGTTATTATCACAGGCGTAAACGTAATAAAAGGTATTGCCCATGTATGGTTTATTATCACAGGCGTAAACGTAATAAAAGGTATTGCCCATGTATGGTTTATTATCACAGGCGTAAACGTAATAAAAGGTATTGCCCATGTATGGTTTATTATCACAGGCGTAAACGTAATAAAAGGTATTGCCCACGTATGGTTTATTATCACAGGCGTAAACGTAATAAAAGGTATTGCCATGTATGGTTATTATCACAGGCGTAAACGTAATAAAAGGTATTGCCCATGTATGGTTATTATCACAGGCGTAAACGTAATAAAAGGTATTGCCCATGTATGGTTTATTATCACAGGCGTAAACGTAATAAAAGGTATTGCCCATGTATGGTTTATTATCACAGGCGTAAACGTAATAAAAGGTATTGCCCATGTATGGTTTATTATCACAGGCGTAAACGTAATAAAAGGTATTGCCCACGTATGGTTTATTATCACAGGCGTAAACGTAATAAAAGGTATTGCCCATGTATGGTTTATTATCACAGGCGTAAACGTAATAAAAGGTATGTGTCATGGGCAAAGCTCACAAACTGTGTTTATTTTTTTTTTTTTTGACAATGATTTTCCTAAGCGTGCGGGGACTACAGAAAGTTTCTATTTCAATTACTCTTTTCACGGGTGAAAAGGAAACTACATTTTCATTTCTTTTCTCTTCCATTTTTACGGGTACTCTGTAGTATATGATACATCCTGAGAATAAATAAATAAAACCTCAAAACCATGCCGTTTCTGCGGTGATCAAAAACAGAACTTGGGGAAAAAAAATACAGATGATCAAGAAAAGCACTGTCCTGTACTTCTCGCGGACAAAGAAGGCAGGATGACAGACTCAAAGGCAAGTGGGGTTACCTTTGGAACCCATTTTCAAACTCCGGGAGGAGATACATTGTGAGCACGCGCAGCCACTAACTAGGCTGAAAGAAGAATCTCTGCATCAAACACTGGTACTTTAGAAACTGAAAGGGCAGAGGACGAACTTCGTCTTGCTTTTGTGAATGACGCCCTAGGTCAGAGCTGTTGGCTCTTAAGTCTAGCTTCCCACTGCCTGTTTCTCAGTATCGAAAAAACCCAATGGGACGGAGCGGTTGTCCCAATGCCCAGTGTGACTAGTGAAGAAGGATGGTGGCTGTAGCTTGTCTTACGCCCAGTGAAATACAGGGACTTTGGTTGCTTGGTAAAGATATGCAAAGCCCGACTTCTCTATGGGCACCCCCACCAAAGCCACAACGACGAAAACTCATGATCTTGATGGTGAATGCGCCATTAGAGACAGAAGATCATCTACAACAAACTATTTCAAAACACTGACTTAAAAAGAAAAACAGTATATAAAGTTCCCATGCTACATCTTTATTTCAAACATCAACGTCGAACACTGTAATCTACATAAAGGGGCAGAATACAAGAGGCCTAGTATTTCTCTAATCATTCCTTGCATTCTAACTACATCCTCGGCGCAGTGCGGTCTCTTGTTACAATCATTCCTGATTGTGTTACTTTTCTTCTGTGGCTTCGCGAACTCTACCGACTTTTTCCTCTTACATCCATAAATTTGTATTGATTTCAATCTGGCCAAATGGAAGTCTGTTGCAGTGCCATAGCTGCGGCCAGACGCCAGCTAACTTTCTTTCTTTTCTGTATAAAGTAATTGTAATCACGATTTTACAGCCGGTGTGTGCTGGTGCCTGGCCTCAGTGTTGCCGGCAGTCTGTGTCGGGGGGGGCCTAGTCAGTAGTGTCAGGGTAGACTTTAGACGGGAATGCTTCCATCATCTTGCAGTACACATGACTGTTTTCTACTACTACTACTACTACTACTGCTACTACTACTACTACTACTACTATACTACTATTGCTACTACTACTATACTACTACTACTACTACTACTGCACCGCGTCCTAGTGATGTTTGCAGCCCATATAGCGAAGATGTTGTGGCACAGCATCGTGTCGGATTGGATGTAGGTTATGGCGGACATTTTTCTCCAGTCCCTGAGCGAGGCCCAAAAAAAAAAAGGGGCGCGGCGGGGGTGGGTTGAAATATTTCTTTTGTAGATTCCGCTGCCAGGAGGGCAATGGTGCTCCCTGCCCTGTTACCCAGGTCAGGCCTGTTACTGGGGGTGCCAACAGAAAGCTGGGACAGAATCTTGGTCGGCTACGGTTCGCCAACCCTACCGCTAGCACGTCAGTGTGGGCCGCTAACCGCCAAGATAGTTGTGGCGCGGTCTGACAAGACACTTGTTTACTGGGCCCAGCTCGGGATCTTCAAGCTAGCCATCGTGTCCCAGTTCCAGCCCGACACTATGCTTGTGTCGCCGCACCTTCACGACGATGGTGGTTAAGAATAGCATTCGGCCACCAATTCCAGAACATACACAGCAAGAACAAAGTGCCGGGAGCCAAACTATTATTGTCAGCCAGAAACAAGACCCTCAAACACACCAGTTATCACCTGCATTATTTAACATAATATGACCAGTCTCTCTGTTCCTAACATATAAAAAGTAACATAAGAAACTAACTTGGTGACTGCTTCACTGGCTGATTGTCCCCCCTGTAACTCAAATCACGGACGCATCCTGTCTATAATCCAGTGCTCCCAAAACACCAAACACAGGCCTAATTCAGGCTAGTCGACCTTACGAAGCAAAATGTTTGCCTTGTGGATGTACTCTGGAATCTTAGGAGGTCACACTAACGCGCTGCTTGTTTCAAATTCATCATGGCTGAGGATGCAAAGACCTCAGAGATTGGTAACTATACGGGTGACGATGAACCCGATATCAAGTAGTGTCAGAAATGAATCGCTGCAGAAAGATTTACAATAGTGAGACAAATAAAATAATATCCGACGTGCTTTGAAATGAGATATGTGGGTAGATTTCATTCAGGATAAGATATGCGATCTGAACACAGGCGACCAAATTATCAATATCTGAAGACAGGCGACCAAATTATCACCATCTGAACACAGGCGAAAAAATTATTACCATCTGAACACAGGCGACCAAATTACCAATATCTGAACACAGGCGAGCAAATTATCCTATCTGAACACAGGCGACCAAATCATCACAATCTGAACACAGGCGATCAAATTATCACCATCTGAACGCAGGCGACCAAATTATCACCAACTGAACGCAGGTGATCAAATCATCACCATCTGAACACAGGCGACAAATCATCACCATCTGAACACAGCCGATCAAATTAGCACCATCAGAATAAAGGGGACCAAAATGTCACTACCTGAACAGACGCGACCAAATGTATCACTATCTGAACACAGACGACCAAATTATCATGAACTGAACACGCGCGACCAGATTATTATGATCTGAAGGCCAAACTCTCATGACCTTAATACATTCGACTAAATTATCATGATCTGAACACACGCGATACAGATCATCACTATCTGAAGACCAAATTGTCAAGATCTTAATACACCCGACCAAATTATCATGATCTGAACACCTCAGAGCAAAACAGTCATGATACGAAGACAAATTTCCAACCCCTAATGAACCTAACATTAACCAGAAAAACAAATCGTCAGGCGAACAAAACAATACTTTTCAAACAAAAAAAAAAAAACCGCAACAAATACGATGTTGCGATGTTAACTGAAGTTTGCTGATCAGACAAGGGCAGATTGCCTGAAACGTTAACTTGGACATCAATTTCACGTGCTGACCAGAACTGTACTCAGCAGATGATTCATGAGCACAGAAAACCGACACTAGTCACAACAGCATTTCTGACAATAACTCATGACAGGTTCACGAGAATCCCATGAAACCGAACACATAACTCACTGACCCCATGTTACTGAATGCCTATAAAAGACTGACGCTCTTCGAATCAAATCATTTGAAAATTCAATGCGCAAGTATGGCTCATCTCACTACAGAAGAACGACTCATCATCAATGGACGTTTACAGACTGGACAGTCACAGAGTGTAGTTACCAGACAATTTAATGTGGTTAGAAGCACATTTAGTCGCCTTTGGAGACGATTTCAAGAAACTGGCTCAGTTGCAGACCCTCCAGGCAGTGGAAGATCCACAGGTACAACTCAACCCGAAGATCGCTTCATACGGCTGAGTCGCCTCATGAATCGATTTACATCTGTGTTCTCAACAGTCCAGTCAATGACAGCAGCTCATCGAATTTCAGATCAAACGGTCAGAAACCGGCTGCACGACGCTGGTCTCTGGGCTAAAAGACCCTACAGAGGTCCTGTTCTTACGGACTGGCACCGCCAGAACCGATTGCAGTGAGCGAACCAGCAACGTCAATGGACAGTTGCGAATGATTGGAGAAGGGTTTGGTTTAGTGGTGAATCATTCTTTCCGCTCCAGCGACATGATAGACGGAGAAGAGTTTACCACAGAGTCCACTGTGTGGATGAGTCTCCTCCGCATGGTGGTGGAGGTGTACTGGTGTGGGGGATGATTAACTTCATGGGAAGAAGTGACCTGGTGCAAACTGAAGGACGCCCAAAATGCCCAACGATACGTCGCTGAAATTCTTCGTCTTCACGTCCTTTCTGGCTGCACCAGGGTCGATTTATCAGCAGGATAACGCTCGACCTCATGTGGCACATCTCGCCACCCAGTTCATAGCTAACAACAACGTCCAGACCATTCCGTGGCCAACCATGTCATTAGACATTAACCCAATAAAACACTTATGGGATGAACTCAAAAGACAAGTCTGCCAGCGAGACGTGGCGCCAACCATTCTCCGACAGTTGTCTCTTGCACTGCGGGAAGAGTGGGTAGCCATCTCACAACAAAAGATTCAACGGCTAATCGGACCCATGTCAAGGAGATGTCGTTCTCTGATAAGGCCTGAGGAGGCCATACACCTTACTGAAACGGAGGCCTTAGTCGCAAAGAATAAAAGTCCAAACCAAATTTAATGAACATAATTTCATTGTTAAAGTCTTAAAGTTTCTTCATGCTAAGATTGAAACATTTATTCTGTAAAATAAAATTTTGATACAAGTCTGAAATTTTGTATCAATTACGACTATAGTAGTGTCGCGTTTCTCTCTTCTTTACAGTTTAGCATAATCTAAGACTGCCGGTGTTAATTTTCTCCAGAGAAAAGACCCCCTCACGCCTTGCTCAGATAATATACCAGTAATGACTTGAAAACATGCCACCAGTTAATCTTTACTTTATACATGGCAATCTAGTAATAGAAACCCTGAAAAATTATTCTAATTTAGCATTAAGGAAAAAAAAAACTGCTCAGAAAATGAGTCCCATAGCCCAATCATTTCGTTCCCGTACCTCTAACATGTGTGTTCCTTACCCCATCATTTGGTTCTCATACCCACATCACTTGAGCACTATAATCTCATGATTTTGTACCATACACTCATCACATGAGCACTATAATCTCATGATTTTGTAACATACACACATCACTTGAGCACTATAATCTCATGATTTTGTAACATACACACATCACTTGAGCACTATAATCTCATGATTTTGTACCATACACTCATCACTTGAGCACTATAATCTCATGATTTTGTACCATATACTCATCACTTGAGCACTATAATCTCATGATTTTGTACCATACACTCATCACTTGGTACCATACTCCTATCCCGCCCCCCTCAACAGTCACAGATCTACCTGGTCTAAGAAACCCTAATATGAAGGCTCAACCCACACAGTGACACAGATTCTGACTACGAACAAACCAGGCTGCCTGATCAAAACCATCAAAAATCTTAACTCAGTGTTTCCCAAACTTTTTTTTCTGGATCATACTCTACCTCACAAATAGAAAAAACGAGGAAGACCTAGACTTGGAAAAGAGAAATTCTGACAGTGCTCAGAGACAAGGGATACACGTGGAAGGAAGCAGAGAATAATTCCAAGAACAGGGATGACCGGACAGCCTTTATCCGTGGCCTATACTCTCAAGGGAGTGAAAGGCGATGATGATCCACCTCAACGCCTCACAGATTTTGACGCCTGCGCCCTGTACCATACTAGTCAACAAAGTTCTGATAAAGTATAATACAAATATATTCTACATGAAAAAAAAAAATTGCCACCTGTGTGGCGCACGCCCCACTTTGGGAAACACTGCTTGAACATTAAATTGAAAAAGAAAGATGAAACTCCCGAAGCAGTTCTTCACACATGCGCATGAACAACGACAAAACAAACTTGAAGACTCAGAACCAGCTGGTAATTCAAAACTGTGAGATATCTTCATGTGAGCAGCTGGGACAGATGTCAACATTTCACACGGCGCCGGATGCTAACAGCTTGTATAGCTGGCAGCCACCGCGGTCGCCTCCATCTTCAAGCATCATTTTACGAGTGGTTCAAAGTATGCTTTCAACGTCTCTCTAAAAACTATTTGGGCTGAAAGCTCTCATATATTCCTATAGTTACGTCTCACTCTGCTATGTACCAGATACAAACTATAATTACAGATCATTCATCTATTTCTGGCCGCAGCTTACAGGCATTCTTCAAGAAGGAAATGTCCATTACCCGAACTATCCATTATCCGCAAAGATATTACAATAAAAATGAAGCAAATAAAAGAATTTAAAAAAACAAACAAACAAACAAACAAACAAACACACAGAGAGAGAGAGAGAGAGAGAGAGAGAGAGAGAGAGAGAGAGAGATTCTGTGCGCGGATCACGTTTAAGACACACCTGGGATACGGTGTCTGGCCCGTATTTCCAAGATCTTCAGCACATGAAAGTCTGATGTGGCCAGTATCAAGCCTGGCCACATCTACCTTGTCAAATTTCAACATGGGTTTTCCCACATTATCGCCAAACTATAGCAAGTTCAGCAAGCAGCAGTGAGGGTAGACGCGGAAACAACGGCTTGGTTTGACGTACGCGTTCAACATCTACGCAGATTACATCACGAGGAATGTAAGAGATGAACAGGAAACAGCTAAATTTGACTCCTTCAACATCGGGGGGCCTTCACGTTCCAGAAATTAGATACGCCCATGATACTGTTCTTCTATCAAACAGTTCAGAAGGACTGCAACAGTTCTCTCAACCAAACGATACCGCGAAGCTCAGAGACTCTTTAAAAAAAACCCAACAAAACCAAAGTAATGATAACTGACGAAATGAGTAGCCCAAAATTACACTGGACCATCAAGAGCTTGAAAATGTAAATAAATCAGAATATCTAGATTCAATCATCCCCACCAATGGCGACTGCGCAGTGGAAATCAAAAGAAGACTAGAAGCTGCATCACAGAAACTAGGACCAATGAAGAGTATGTGGCAAAGTCATTCATTCATTCATTTGCATGTCCCTTGCGGAACTTTGCCTCCCAAACAGCACTCCTGTAGGCCTCTCGGTTGTGAGCAAGATGGCCTGCTGCTGTTGCATCCATTTCCAGATCGTCAACGATGTCTTGCAGCCATCTTCGTCTTGGTCTTCCTCTTTTTCTTTTTCCCATTATGTATCCTTCCAATACGGTCTTCTCTAAATTATCATGACGTTTAATGTGTCCAAAATATTTCAGTTTTCTCTCTTTAATCCTCTTCACTAGCCAGCCTTCTTCAATACTGTGGCAAAGTATCAACAGGAAAATAAAGTTATGTTTACAAAGAGCTTACAGATTCCCAGTGCCAACATACGGATGCGAAACATGGACACATAAGAAATCACTAAAACATTTGAAATGAAATGTTACAGAAGTGCACTTAGAATATCATGGACAGAAGGAAAATCAAATAAAGAGATACTAATGGAGACAACTGGGTCGTTAACTCCATAATATCAGAAAGCTGAGATTCTTCGGTCACATCAAGAGACACAATGGTTTGGAGAGGTTGACAATAGAAGGCATAGTGCCCGGCAGAAGAGAAAAAAGACGACCTCGCCGGAGGTGAACTCGGGGCATCACGGAAAGTCGGAATGTGTCCCTGCAAGACGCTGGTCAACTTGCGCAAGACCGCATTGCATTCAGGGAGGTTGTGAGAGGGATAACGTTCTGGAAAGGACATGTCACGTGAATGATTTCTCTGGTTCCAATGTTTAGAGGCTGCTTGGACCCCGGGGCCTGTTTTTGGTGTGGTGGTACCAGAAAAAAAAAACCCCCCACTGATGAGACCTGAAGCCGGTACCACCGGATTAGCAGACCGAGCGAATCTGTCAATTACAGAAGTTTAAAATGTTGCCCCCAGGTAACTGAGTCTTAGTAGTGGTTCTTAATTTGGGGTAAATGGGGTTCCCGGAAGGAAACGGATTGGCTCTAATTAAACCAAAAAAAAATCTTAGCCCCATCTGGGTGTTATTCCCCCCCCCCCCCCAATTTTTGTAGAGGGGATTTCACAGCAGTTCTCAAGCCGGAAAGGGTCCCAGGGCCAAGAAAAGATTAAGAACCACTAGTGTACAGAGACCTTGATGCACCGATGTTTGAATGCAGTTCAATACTAAAAAAATCGCCGAGAAGTAAACATTATCTCCTGTGTCTGAAAGTGAAAATATCACAACTATTAATTTAAAAACAAACAAACAAAAAACTTCCCAAGATTCATTATAACCTTATTTGTTGGCAACTACATGTGTTTATTTATTGTTCATGATATCATTTACAAGTGTAAACATTTGAAAGAGTTAATTAAACTAATTAGGTAAAGTCGTGTATAAAACTGGCAGTCTCATGTATGTTTCATTATCCGAATTCTCTCATCAACCAAAGCAATCTTGGAGTCCTCATTAGTTCGGATAATCGGCATTCCATCGTACGTTTTCTCATTCAACACATAACGCTGTTCCCGCGCAGACCTGAGCAAGATTCAGAAAATGAGCTACGTATTGCCCCGCTTGTGGCTCCAGGCTATCCTGCTTATTCAGAAAATAAAGAAATAATTGCATGCACCCGCTTCTGTTCCCGGATTCAACTTCATACATGTCACTGGATAAGTACCTCTTCTTTTGATGCATTCGTGTTTGTTGTATATCATACATGTATAGTTCTTTTCCTCTTCCTCCTCCTCCTCCTCCTTCGCCCTGTATTTTGTGTGTTTGAACAAGACGAACCGCCGGAACGTTAAACATAATTGTGGTGCGCCATCTATGAATAAATCTACCCACATTAAAGGAAAATAGTACAGTTCTTAGCCATCACAGTTTTCCTGCAATAGTTTTACAAATGTGTAGCTATACCTATTTATATAACAATGTTAGGCTGTGAATGATTCTGTTATTGAGATATACGATGTTCTTCATCTTCTCTGTTGTCTTGATTGTTCTTCTATATGCTTGTTAATTTTACTTTCTCTTACGTGGCTGTGGCCGCGACAAGGTTTGACATTCCTTGTGTTCTGCTTCAACAGCTCAGGATGTCTCTGCACTCAGTGTAATACACGCTTCATCACACGACTGAACTCTTAATGCACACGCAGTCATAACAAAACTGTGTGTGTGGTTCGTTCTTGAATCAAATGTATATAGTTCTCTTTAATATTCATCAACCGAAGGTCACAGCTTTCGGATTAAAGCAACCAAAAGCATTTCACACACTGTAGTACTAAAGTCACTTTCTGTCTCGTAGTAATTCCTCTGTCTGCTCTAAAACTACTTCTCGTTCTAGAAGCTCCTTCTTCCTAACCTCTTCCTACTATTCTCTCTGTGTCCCTGTCTCTTCGAGTCCCGTTTTCTTAATTTTACTGGTCCTGGGCTATCCTGCACTGTCATTCGATACTCGTCCATTAGTTTTTGCTGGGCGCCTCAATTGCTTCCCGAGTCATCCATTTCTACTTGAATGAACTGTCTAGCATGTCCATCCACTTGTTACTTGTCAGTGTCCATTGTGATGGTCTATCACTAAGGATCTGGGAATCATTTTTCTGATACCATGGGAGCTTTTTTTCTCCCACCTTTTCCATATCTATGCTAACAGTAACATGCAATACTCATAACTTACAAAGCACAATGCTACATCTATACACAAGAACTGGGTATAAACTACAGTACGGCTGCGCGATTAAGAGGAACAACATAACTCTAAACCAAAACAAAACGAAAAAACCAAAACAATTAGAATAATAATATAAATGGATACAATATATGCGCTGAGTTACGGCCCTTCGTACTTACGACTAAGCTCCCATAGGAAAATTCGAAAAATGCCCCGCCGCTAGCAGGCCTCCGGGGCCGTACGCTTACTCTTTTTTTAACATTACTCAATATACTGTGGTTCATTCTTGTGATTAAATACTATGTCAATTTGTCTGTCTATTGTGTAACGATTCATAATAGTGAACTGTATTTAGTGTCTGACCTCCCCCTATAACGGCCGCTGAAAAACTGCAGCCGTCAGTCGTCGCACGACTTGTTCTTTGATATGGACGGGGAAAAAAAAACTACTACAGAAGACAAACAGAGCCATTTAATCGTTTCTCTGGTTGGGACAACAAAGATGATATTAAAATGTAGTGGGAGTAAAATAGTCACATTATGAACACATCGCCATTAGAATAAGAGATCTCCTATTTCCCAGCAACTGCATGTTGCAGTAAATGCAGTGAAGATGTTGTCCTGAAATGAGATCAGATTAAAGCGGCTATTTTTTCAGTCCCGGACTGAAGCTAACAATCAAAATGGGGTGTGCAAGTAATTCTTCAGCAGACTCCACCCCCACGAGGACTATAGCGATCCCTGCCCTGTTAGCCAGGCTAGACCTGCTACTACAGGTACCAACGGAGAGGTGGGACAGGGTCTTGGCTACGGCTCGGGAACCTCAAAGTAAGTATGACACCTACAGGTCAAATCGGACACTGCATTCTCCTCCTATTAGAGGAGAGGAGATATCAAGTCTCCCTCTGCGCCAGAAGGCCGGATGAAATAAGACAATGAACATACAACATCTTGTATACTTTGAACTTTTTCAAGTTCCTCTACAGAATCGTAGGTTTGGTTGTTTATTTTACGAACTTTTTGTTTGTATAATTATACCGCTGACGAAAATGTTAATTTTACATTATTTATATATACATCTGAGAGTTTTTTTTTATCCTAAGGTCATCGAGCCCCTCCCCGCTTTTTTCCGGAAAAAGAATGATAACTGCCCTAGTCTGTCTTATCTTGAGACACTCGTGCCAACATTTCTCTTGTCCCGCCTGAGCATTACAGAGAGATGATCTTGTCGCCTCCATGTCCCCGGAGCCAGGTAGCACTTCTCCCAGCCTGCTTGGCCGAGCAGCCAACACGAATCCGCGCCACAACAATCGACATGAAAAACGAGGAGGCTAATCACTTTGGCTACTTTTAGCGTCTGGCCGGCCCCAGCCTGAAAGACGCTGGTTACATTATACACTGGAACAAGCGCTGAACCACGCTCGGTCTTGGGCCAAAGACTGCAGTGATCATTGCCAGGAGATAATCTACTACACTGGGTTTTTTAGCCTGGGATCCATGTAAGGATGTCTGGGGGTTTCACGGACCAGCAAATAGACTGAGTGGAAGAAAAAATAATCTGAGAATCATCTGGCTTCTGTTTATTGCTTTATTTTGTGATGACGGGTACGCAAACGGCCCAAATAATGTATGGGGAGAATGGAGGTAACGTGTACGGGGTGCTGAGACGTTAAAAGTGTATGGGGGACCTGTAGCGTTAAATGTTCATAGGGATCTGTGACGCTAAAGGTGTATGGGGATATGTGGCGCTAAAAGTGTATGGGGATCTGTGACGCTAAAGGTGTATGGGGATCGTCTGTGGCGCTAAAAGTGTACAGGGACCTGTGACGCCAAAGGTGTATGGGGATCGTCTGTGGCGCTAAAAGTGTATAGGGACCTGTGACGCCAAAGGTGTATGGGGGTCGTCTGTGGCGCTAAAAGTGCATGGGGATCTGTGACACTAAAAGTGTATAAAGGGGCTGTGCCGTTAAAATGTATACTAACTGTGACGTTAGTGTTGGGGGGGGGGGGGGGGGAGCTGGTGTGACGCTAAAGTGTTGGGGGAGTGGGGAGCTGCTGTGACGCTAAAGTGTTTGGGGGGGGTGGGGAGTGACGTTAAAGTGTTTGGGGAGGGCTGTGACGCTAAAGTGTATGGGGGGGCTGTGACGCTAAAGTGTATGGGGGGGGGCTGTGACGCTAAAGTGTATGGGGGGGGGCTGTGACGCTAAAGTGTATGGGGGGGGGGGGCTGTGAAGCTAAAGTGTATGGGGGGGGGCTGTGACACTAAAAGTGTATGGGGGGGGGCTGTGACGCTAAAGTGTATAATGACCGTAAGACACTAAAACGTATACTGACTGTGAGACGCTAAATTGTATGGGTGGCTGTGACGCTAAAATACATAGGGGGTGCTGTGAAGCTAAACTATATGGGTAACTGTGAAGCCAAACTATATGGGTGACTATGACGCTAAAATGCATGGGTGACTGTGACGCTAAAATGTATGGGTGACTGTGACGCTAAAATGTATGGGTGACTGTGACGCTAAAATGTATGGGGGAGGGCTGTGGGGGGTAAAGTGAACGGAGGCTATGACAAATTTATGTATCTGTGACTTTAAAAAGGGGAGAAAAAAAAGCCTACAAATCACTGCCCTAGACTTTTCATGGCTCTTTCTAACATGTTTGCTCAAAACATGTTTAGGAATCCTATATTATGGAGAATATTAAACGAGTATAAAATTAGCTAAGATATTTTTATTTTAAAAGTTGTAACAAACAAAGGTGGAGCCAAGATTAAAAGAAAAAGAAGACGGGGGGGGGGGGGGGGGAAGAATGATGGGAATCTATGGAGGACGAGAATAATGATCTAGCCGGAGACGAGTATACCCGACAGTAACTGTACCAGGAAACAAAACACTGGCCTAATCTAATTTGTAAATACAAAGGATTCAAGTTTTGATGTTTATATAAATCGGATTAGTTGGCGTTGCTACTCACATAATTCTACGCCTTCCTTCTATCTGACGGCTTGCCAGACCACCATGTATTGTCAACTATTAGTAAATATGACACTGTTCCAGCAGATATGTATCTCATGTCATAAGAAGGGAAAAAAAGACATACGTATGGGTCTTATAGCTTTATAAATCAATTTTAAATGCAGTATATTAAAGGTTCTCATATTTTTACAAAATGAAGACGCAATGGATAGTGACAAACAACAACAATGAGGAATATAAATCTTTAATAAAAGAAGTACGAAGAAACATAACAGAAGACAAAAAAAAAACAATACACACAAGACTGTTGTGAAAGAATAGAAGAACATCAGAAGTGTGGAAGAGATAGTTAAATGTTTAAAGAAATGAAGACACGGACGAGAAATGTCACACCTAAGCTAAATGTAATTTGTGATGAGATGGGGAATACCTTGACAGAGACAGAGTAAATTCTAGAAAGACGGAAGGAATAATGCAGAGGAATGTATGAAACAACTGACTGTGAAAGCGGAAATCAACAGTGTGAATTATTATTGGAGGAGAAAAAACCCGAACCGACAATAGAAGAAGTTTTATGGGCAATAAAGAATTTGAAAAATGGTAAATCACCAGGATGTGATGAGATAACAGCTGAACTTATTAAAGCAGGAGGAAAGGAATGTGCTACAATCTATCATGCACTATGTAAAAAGATATGGCATTCTGGTATCTGGCCAAAACAATGGAAAAGAATTGTATTCATACCACTGCCAAAAAAGGGTAACCTGAAATTATGCACAAACTACAGAACTGTTGCCCTGATTAGTCATGCCAGTAAAATTCTGTTAAAAATCATAATGGGTAGGCTTTGTAAGAAAATAGAAGAAGTCGATATGGTCCAAGCTGGTTTCAGGCAAGGAAGAGGATCAAGAGATCATATATTCAATATAAGATTAATAATAGAGAAATGCAGAGAGTTTAATGTGAATCTATATTTAACCTTTATAGACTACTCAAAGGCATTTGATTGTGTACAACACCAGAAACTTTGGGAAATAATGGAAAAAATGGGATTTCCACCACATTTGATACAATTAACATCACTGCTGTATCTAGACCAATAAGCAGCAGTAAGAATAAATGGTTTGATATAAAACAAGGGGTCTGTCAGGGGTGCATACTGTCGCCTTACTTATTTAACTTGTATAATGAAAATATAACGAGGAAAGTCAGAGAAGATGTAGACAAAGAATATAAGATGCCATAACAATTGGAGGTTATGAAATACCAGAGATTAGATATGCTGATGACATAGTATTACTGTCCACAACACAAAAAGGAATGGAAAAACTAATTATGTCAGTCCGTAAGAACAGCGAAGAGCAAAACCTCTATCTTAATGCAAAGAAAACTAAATTGATGACACCTGACAAAACAAACAGGGCAGCTAAAATATGTATCAATGAGGAAGAACTGGAAGAAGTGGAGAGTTTTGAATATCTTGGATCACTACCAACTAATAATGGAGATACAATGAGGGAAATTAAAAGGAGGACATCTATCACTATTCAGAAAGTAAAACAACTAAAGAATCTGTGGAGAGGAGCAAACAGAACCACAAAAATAAGATTTTTAAGGGCATGAATATTTCCCATCGAAACATCTGCCTGTGAGACCTGGACACTTAACAAAACAGCTGAATGCCTTTTGAATGTAAATCCTACAGAAGAGTTCTCCAAATATCATAGACACAAAAAAGAACAAATATATCCATACTACAAGAACTTAATATTGAAGAAGGCTGGCTAGTAAAGAGTATTAAAGAGAGAAAACTTAAATATTTGGACACATTAAACGTCATGATAATCTAGAGAAGCCCGTCTTGGAAGGGTACATAATGGGAAAAAGAAAGAGAGGAAGACCAAGGCGAAGATGGCTACAAGACATAGTTGATGATCTACAAATGGATGCATCAGCACCAGGCCATCTTGCTCACAACCGAGAGGCCTACAGGAGTGCTGTTTGGGAGGCAATGTTCCGCAAGGGACATGCAAATGGATGACTGAATGATATTTTTACAATCAAGGACCACTTTCCAGGTAAACAAAAGTTGCGGACCAACAGCTCTTAAGGAACATCGGAATTCTATCAAATCTCTAATTATTTCAATTCGATGGACGGAACTTAATACGAAAATCGATAACGCGCCTACTGGCCACTGATAATGTGGGGGCAGACAAGAGGTTGAGAACCACTGGAATATATGTTAGGATGGATAAAATGTGTGAGAAGTTAAGGCATCTACACGGTTGTAAACAAGATGAGATATGATTCGAAAGCAAACATTAGAGCATTTGTAGGGCTATAAAGGTGTTATGACTAACAGAACACTCCAATCTGGGTGCCGGTCAGCATGGCTCCTAGAAGAGTGAATCCATTCTGGGTGCCGGTCAGCATGGCTCCTAGAAGAGTGAATCCATTATGGATGCCGGTCAGCATGGCTCCTAGAAGAGTGAATCCATTCTTGGTGCTGGTCAGAATGGCTCATAGAAGAGTAAATCCATTCTGGGTGCCGGTCAGTATGGCCTATAGAAGAAAGACTGAGTTCTGGGTGCTGGTCAAGGTGACTCCTAGAAGATCGACTGAGTTCTGAGTACCAGCCAAAGTCTTTATCATGATAATGCCAGCCGGACCAAGCGCCGCTTTATCTTCAGGCTAGTACAGTCAGAGTCGCGGAGTCAGCTGATTTGTGTCATAAACGAAAACGCGGGAATCAAAAATAGAGAACTATGTTAATTAATGTCGGCAGCAACTTTACGTGGTGGAAGGGTTGGGCAGAAATATGACATTTATGAAGAAGTCAAACAGTATAGCACCAAAAAGAGTCAAGAGTAGAAGTCATGGTGCAGTATCTTACGAAACTTGCTTAACAAAGCAGAAGCTGACATGGTCTCCATGATGGTACAGCCCTGTCTAGAAACCTGCTTAACAAAGCAGAAGCTGACATGGTTTCCATGATGGTACAGCCCTGTCTAGAAACCTGCTTAACAAAGCAGAAGCTAACATGGTCTCCATGATGGTACAGCCCTGTCTAGAAACCTGCTTAAAAAAGCAGAAGCTGACATGGTCTCCATGATGGTACAGCCCTGTCTAGAAACCTGCTTAACAAAGCAGAAGCTAACATGGTTTCCATGATGGTACAGCCCTGTCTAGAAACCTGCTTAACAAAGCAGAAGCTAACATTGTCTCCATGATGGTACAGCCCTGTCTAGAGGCCTGCTTAACAAAGCAGAAGCTGACATGGTCTCCATGATGGTACAGCCCTGTCTAGAAACCTGCTTAACAAAGCAAAAGCTGATATGGTCTCCATGATGGTTAAGCCCTGTCTAGAAATCTGCTTAACAAAGCAGAAGCTGACATGGCCTCCATGATGGTACAGCCCTGTCTAGAAACCTGCTTAACAAAGCAGAAGCTGACATGGTCTCCATGATGGTACAGCCCTGTCTAGAAACCTGCTTAACAAAGCAGAAGCTGACATGGCCTCCATGATGGTACAGCCCTGTCTAGAAATCTGCTTAACAGAGCAGATGCTGACATAGCCTCCATGATGGTTAAGCCCTGTCTAGAAATCAGCCTCCCGACTTGCCCACAAGGCTTAGAAAACAGAACCAAAAAAAAAAAAAAAATCCGACAGCCACTCCTCAAACCGACACGACTTCTCTGTATTTAGCCAAATCATCACAGCGCCGACTGCTTAGTTCGCAAATCCACAAGAATCAATACACCAAGAAGAACTACGTATTTTCAACCAAAAAAAAAAAACCCCCAACAAACTCTTACAGAAACGAAAGAACACTTTCCATGATCACACCCTCATACAAATATCGCGCAATATAAATAGATTTAATGAGATGTAACCCAGGCAAATAATGACAGCGCAATAAAACATAATGAAGGTAATTTGGACATGATTAGACTGAACTGCTGGCACTCAAAACAGCATATTTTAATGAGGCATGTAGCAAAACGGAGATCCACATATGAAATTTCTGAAATAAATGTGTTAATAAAACATGCCCCTTCGGCATGACTTCAAAGAAAGGGGAAAAAAACCCCCACACAGACAGAGCAAAGGATGAAGAACTTCACTTAAAAAACGTATATACTGGTAAGAGATCTCCGAAATAATTTTTCAAATAAATGCGAAAAAAAAAAAACAACCATCCTGTAATGTCATTTCTTCTGCTTGCTAGTGTGTTTTTTCTTCTCCATTTTCGTGAAATACAATTTGCTATCTCCGGGCGACCCAGTGATATCCTACAATTTATATATATATATATATGACCAGAAAAAACAGGGGAGCTAGTATTTTTTTAAAACCTATATTAGAATGGTAAAAAAAAGAACAATTGGAGAAATGTTTTTTTTTATTATCTATATCTGAATCCAGTGGTGCTGGGTGTCCCACAACACCAAGAAGGCCCACGGGGCCCCCCAGCCTCTACAAATGGGTAGAAATCTGGGAAGGTAAATGCGGCCAGGTAACTCAGAATGCAAACAACATAGGACTAAAGATCAACGTAGGAAAGACAAAGTTAATGAAGCAAAATGTGAACAACAGAAATGTACTCAGAGTAGATAACAAGTTAGTGGAGGAGGTCAACGAATTTGTATACCTTGGCAGCAGAGTAGTAGAAAATGGAGACAGCACAGAGGACATCAACAGCAGACTTACTAGAGCAAACCAGGCTGTTGCAATGCTGCAGACTATATAGAAATCAAAAAAACTAAGCATAAATATGAAAATCAGGATATTTAAGAGTAATGTTCTAAGTTTACTACTCTATGGAAGTGAATGCTGGATAATCACCAAAACAATAGAAAACAAGTTGAATTCTTTCCAGACTAAATGTTTACGAAGAATTAGAAAAATATTTTGGCCAAACACCATAAGAAATAACATCTTATTAGCAGAAATGCAGATGAAACCACTGACAACAATTACTGAGGAAAGACGCTGGCGATGGTTGGGATATGTGCTCCGAATGACTGACAACTCACTACCACAAATAGCACTAAGATGGACACCACAGGGGAGCAGAAGTAAGGGTAGACCAAAAGAGACATGGAGAAGAACAACAGAAAGGATGCTGAGCAATAGAGGGCTCACCTGGGCAAGAGCAGAAAAAAAGGCGAAGGTCAGGCTTTTGTGGAAAACCCTTGCGGAAGCCCCATGTGCCCTGGGCACTTAAGGTTCAGAGAGAGAGAGAGAGAGAGAGAGAGAGAGAGAGAGAGAGAGAGAGAGAGAAATGCGGCCAGGCGTGATACTGACCACATCAGACTTCTATGTGCCGAAGAACTCGGAAACACAGGCCTACCACTGTATCCCCAACATGACATGGAAACATACATTTTACCTTTTTACCTTTATCTGAATGTCCAAAAACAATAGGAGACCTAGTTTTTTCTGCTTTTTTAAAATCTATATTTAGAACTGCAAGAAACGAGAATTAAAAAAAAAATCTGCACTAAAATGAAAAGAAACAAATGTAAAATAAAAAAATCTGGGAGCACACGGTGACGACATGCGACTGATGCAATCTGAAGATGATTCAATTAAAAAACAAGCCAAAAACTGTGGCAAGATCCAATAAAGCTCGTTAGCGACAACCCTCTGGTAGGTTGGAGCGACGTAGCATTTTCGCCTGCTGCCTGGAAACATTACTGCCAGATGGGTAGTTGGATCGTTACTCTTGCCTCCACGACGAATGATTGATATAATCAAGCCGTCAGTTTCAATAAATCACGTCGTAATGAAAGTCAAGTGGCCACCGCTGGGCATCACCGTGTCTGGCAACAACAGCGGGACCAGCAGGTCAAATAGGAGGATGGGGGATAGTGTAGGAAAAGAGAGACGAGAACCGAGAATGCCATGAGCAAGGCAGTGGCCCAACAAGCTGAAGTCTCGGGGCCAGCAGAAGGCCCCGGTGTGAATAAAAAAATGTAAAAGTACAAGAACATTTTTTGTATTAATTTTATATCCTGGATAGTCTGAGATCAACAAATGAAACTGATGGCCAGCATGAAGGATCGGGCGCTGTGGACAAACATAACCAACGCCAGTCGGCTCGGCACGGCACGGCACGGCACGGCGCTTGATGATGATTTTACACCAAGAGATGAACGACAAGGTTCGCGGCTAATGATCTAACAAGAAGGCGCTGACAGAAGCATGAGAATATCAGCGATATCACAAAAATGTTGACACAGACGGTGAAAACACGCCAGAAGATCAGAACTAAATGTAAACACCAGCACATGAAAGAAAAAAAAACAAAGATAAGTAAAACAAATACAACAAAATAAAATACAAGAAAAATGAAAAAGCTGGTAAAATGAAGACGAGGAAGCATAAAAACAAGAAAAAAAATGCATCATAAGTGAAAGAAGCAAATGAAAAATGAACGAGGTCACGATGAAAAATGATCACGACAATGAAAGACAAAAAGAGGATGTAAAAATAAACATAAATGAATGAGAAATAGAGAGAAGAGAAGAAAAGCTAAAAATAAAACAATGCAGCATAAAGACAGGAAGAGGAAACAACTAAAAATGAATGCGAGATTAAATCGGAGAGAAATGCAAATACCAACGACTGACAGATCAAGAATAAAAGAAAAAGAAAGACAAAATAATACAAGATAAAAGAAAGAGGAGGAAACAAACGCGAGATAGTGAATACAGCAATACACGAAGATCTACGGTAAAACACAGCTGACAAATCAGGAAATAACTGTTCGTATTTGGGTGGGAGAGTGAGTGAGTGTGTGTGTGTGTGTGTGTGTGTGAGTGTGTATGTGTGTGTGTGTGTGAGAGAGAGAGAGAGAGAGAGAGAGAGAGGTTTGGGGGGGGGGGGGTATCTGAGATACTAGTTTGAAATCACCTGGGGTTAAACATTAAGAAACTACAGTCTCCCCTTGTAAGCTACACGTTGACCTTGCTACTACTGTCTGACATTGTCCAAGAGTGCCAGCCAGCCAGCCAGCCAGCCAACCAACCAACCAACCAACATTTACCACAATACAGCTCGGCAGCACGAGAACATACTAAGATGCCTTCTGTATCACCACGTCCTCACCACAGCATCCGCTGCCTAAGGCTTAAAGTCACACCTCCAAGATGACACCAAAACAACCAAATATCTACGAAGACGTCCCAGCCACGCGAAGCTCTGTCGGTTTATTAACGGCCATCCGCGTGTGACGGCAACTATGGCGTGACTAATGTTGTTTATCTCTCGTGGGAACCTACCATTCCGCTAGCGGAAACCAATCACAACATTTTTTTGTCTTCAGTAATTTCATTTTGCTTGGTAATTAGATGGTGTCAGCACGTACTTTAACTCTTGGACGGCCGGTCCCTCGCTACTGACATCAGCTGTGAGGAACTCGCGCTCCAGCTAGCAAGACGGCCATCAAACTCACTTCGGACAGCATAAAACCAGGACGTAAACGTCATTGTGGCGAGAGAAGCTGGTCGTGGCAAACATTTTCGGCCTAGAAACAAGACACAATCCACTCAGAAACCACAGGTGTATTAAGCTTCTCGCTGGCAAATACTCTCTCAGCTTTATAAAATCTATGCCGATTAACCCGAAATAACCACTGATATTAATCTGCTAACAGCATTTTAAAAAAAATTATCAATTTTTTTTCAAATTAAAAAAATGGAATCTTTAAAGCACCAACTTCATAATTAAAACACAAGCAGTTGTAATCTGAACATGACAACAAATCAAAAACGGCATTTTCCGTGCTTGGTAAAAAAACAATTATCCGCCACATGACGGAATTTTCTGTCTCTGGCTAGGAATGTTAACATACCAATATGTTAGGCCATCCATTTACTTTCTTTTCTTACGTTCCCCTGCCTGTTTAAACACGCTGCCGTAAAATTTCAAGCTTTACTTCTCTCCTCACATGTTATACATGGCTGCCGGCCGTCTTATTTTTTCAAGATATATCGATCTCCTTTGGTAACTGCCTTATTCTGTCGGTGGTTCTGTTGTGTGTACTTCCAATGATTTGCTTATACTTTCTATGATCGCCATATTCTGTCGGTGGTTTTGTTGTGTGCTGCTTCCGATGGTTTGCTTATACTTTCTATGATCGCTGTATTATGTCGGTGGTTTGTATTCTGTAACGAATGTCCTACTCTGTAGGTGGTTTGCATATTCTATAAGTGAATATCCTATTCTGTTGGTGGTTTCTTAATGTTTTGGTAATGATCTTATTCATTCTATCAACGGTTTGCTTATTCTTGTAATGAATGTCCTATTGTACATAAATTTAATATATGAATATTATGACTCTTTATTTCTATGCTTCTTAAGATGGTTGGCTGACTTTGAACTGCTTCCTACTTCCTATGCTTCCTAAGATGCTTGGCTGACTTTGAACTGCGTCCTACTTCCTATGCTTCTTATTAAGGTGCTCGTTACTAAGTTACGAAATGGAAACTAAAAGAGCACCGACAAATCTTGTTCCCAGGTACAACTTTCCATCTAATATTTACGCCGCAGCAAACTATCAGGTTAACTAACCTTTATTTTCCTCACATCATAAACCATCTGACATCACTAACAATTTTTTTAAAAAAAATCAAAACTAAAATATTTGATCCAAGAAAAATAAGTGGTTATCTTTATTAATGAAAACCAGGCAGTCACATTTCACGATAACGACTGGGTGAAAACCATAACCAGTGCACAGACAAAACATATTAAAACATATACAGTACATAGAACAAAAGAGATTCACCAAAAATTCAAGAAGTTTAAAAAAAAAAAGGTATGCTGGTTACGTTCATTATAATTTCTGCATGTGGTCTTAGAGTTTTCTTCTGCCAGTGAAATACTCCTTTTCTGGTTACATTTTTTTTCAGTCTATCCTCATCCGTTAAGTAAGTTAAGATTCTTCCCTGAATTCACGTTCTTAAGTGCCTCCAGTGATGTTTACACTGCGCCACTTTCAAGTAATTAGTTTCTCTCCTCACCGCCACACGCATCCCGCTTGTACGGACAAACTCACGAGAGGACACCTAAGCCACTCCTAATGAGTGAAGTCATAATCGGATTCCAGGCCCGAGTCTTGACCGAGGGTACATATACACGGGCACGATCCGGGAAGCTTGAGACAGACCAAGATGGGCCTAATGTGACCCGGGAAAGTTGTTCCTGTTTACGTCGGACTATATAGCGTCAGTAGTAGTAGTAGTAGCAGCAACTAGGGTATAGCAACTATTTGTGCTGTGGTAGCGGAAGTGGTAGCAGCCTCAGTGGTAGTAGGATAGTGTTGAATATGGCAGGGGCCGTGGTGGTGGTGCTAGTGGCAGTGGTTGTTGTAATGGTGGTGACAGCGATAGTGCTGTGGTGGCAGTGGTTGTTGTAATGGTGGTGACAGCGACAGTGCTGTGGTGGCAGTGGTTGTAGTAATGGTGGTGACAGCGACAGTGCTGTGGTGGCAGTGGTTGTTGTAATGGTGGTGACAGCGACAGTGCTGTGGTGGCAGTGGTTGTTGTAATGGTGGTGACAGCGACAGTGCTGTGGTGGCAGTGGTTGTTGTAATGGTGGTGACAGCGACAGTGCTGTGGTGGCAGTGGTTGTAGTAATGGTGGCGACAGCGATAGTGCTGTGGTGGCAGTGGTTGTTGTAATGGTGGTGACAGCGATAGTGCTGTGGTGGCAGTGGTTGTTGTAATGGTGGTGACAGCGACAGTGCTGTGGTGGCAGTGGTTGTAGTAATGGTGGTGAAGCGATAGTGCTGTGGTGGCAGTGGTTGTTGTAATGGTGGTGACAGCGACAGTGCTGTGGTGGCAGTGGTTGTTGTAATGGTGGTGACAGCGACAGTGCTGTGGTGGCAGTGGTTGTTGTAATGGTGGTGACAGCGACAGTGCTGTGGTGGCAGTGGTTGTTGTAATGGTGGTGACAGCGACAGTGCTGTGGTGGCAGTGGTTGTTGTAATGGTGGTGACAGCGACAGTGCTGTGGTGGCAGTGGTTGTTGTAATGGTGGTGACAGCGACAGTACTGTGGTGGCAGTGGTTGTAGTAATGGTGGTGACAGCGATAGTGCTGTGGTGGCAGTGGTTGTTGTAATGGTGGTGACAGCGATAGTGCTGTGGTGGCAGTGGTTGTTGTAATGGTGGTGACAGCGATAGTGCTGTGGTGGCAGTGGTTGTAGTAATGGTGGTGACAGCGATAGTGCTGTGGTGGCAGTGGTTGTTGTAATGGTGGTGACAGCGACAGTACTGTGGTGGCACTGCGGCAATGGAAGCAGCAGTGGCGGCAGTGATAGAGACAGGCGTAGCAATAGCGTCGGCTAGTAAAGAAAATATATTTCCAGCACACAACGTTTTGTTCAGGTCCAAATTCACAAGTCATTCTAAGGCGATTCAAGCTAGAATAGTGTGTGTGTGTGTGAGAGAGAGAGAGAGAGAGAGAGCAGAAGAGATCGAGGTAGACACAGAGAGAAAATGCTGGACGGACTAACAAGAAGGCACCGACAGAGAACGCTAGCACAGCTTATACTAAGAAATCAGAACAGAGAACTGTGAACACGCATGATCGGCAACGCCATTCAGCCGGGCAATAGGTAGAAGAGGTGGCAGCAGATTGCAAACCACAATCTGTACTGGAACCACCGCTAAGTTCCAAAGTGGCATGGCTAAAATGACAGCGAAGAACTTGTCTGCACAGTTGTCTTGCCTAAACAGGGCAGAAAAAAAACAACTCAATCACTGATGACAATAACACGTAAAGACATTGCTTGAATTCTAATACAATTGCTTGAAACACGCCTAAATATACAGTAATATGACACAGAACGTTCGCTCCCATAAACGAAGTGGTATCGGAAAGTTCACGGACTAGTCCTTAAAAAAAAAAAAACACATGCTTGCATTATTTGAATTTGGTCGACATCCCCTTCGAAATAGTCTTTATGAACAGAATCCAGTGAATGTACTACCATCAACAAGTTTCCAGTAATCTTACTCATCCTCATCAACAGTTCCTAGTAATCATAAGCTCACAAATATTTTACAGTAAATTTATCCTCATCAACAGCTGCCAGCAAACTTAGCATCACCAGCAGCTGCGAGTAAGCTCGTCAGCATCAACAGCTCGTCCTAAATGTATCCTTAATGACAGTACCCAGTACACGTATCCTTATAAACAGTTCCCAGTAAAATTACCTCATAAACAAGTCTCAGGAAACTTATTCTAATCAATAATTTCCACCAAATTTATCCTCACCGAAAGTTCAGAGAAAAGTTACGCACATCAACAGTTCACACACAACGAATCACAAACAATAGTTCTCAGAAAACGTATCACAAACCACAGTTCAGTGAAAACATCACAAATCACAGAAAAAAAGTGTCACGAACAACAATTCACAACAAAAATAACAAAAGAGGAGTACTGACACGGGAGACAGATAAGAAACTGGTGAAAGACCAAAAGAAATGGAAATCTTTTGATACCAGGAGTTCTATGTATCTTGGGCACTGATTGGACGAGAAACACACATACACACACGCAGAGAGAGAGAGAGAGAGAGAGAGAGAGACTTGTTCACATAAAAACTGAATTAATTCTCCTCTTCTTTAGAAAACTCAGGTCTTTCCCATCAAGTCTATTCTCCTCGCACTTCAACAACTCCAAGTCTATATTTTACAATGCAGCTACAGGCGCATTCAGCCCTGGTCACAGACGCTACAAGGCTTGCACAATACTTTCACTCGTCACATGTCACAATCACTAAGCCTCGAGTAAGTCTGTTATGCACGGTCAGCAGGGTCTATTCACAGGGAACCAGACAGGACAATCACGAGCTGCTAGGAGAATAAGTGACCCAAAGGTCAATAACTGTCAACGTTGTATGTCTAGGATCTTGTGGAAATTTCCCTCCATGCAAAAATGAGTACAGCAAGTTTGTGCTTGTGTCTTCATCAGATAAGCTTTTACTCAAACTTTATCTCTCCCCCTATTTCTCCCTCAAACCTGCTCTCTCTCTCTCTCTCTCTCTCTCTCTCTCTCTCCCTCCCTCAGGATTTCAACCCAGTTATCTTACTGAAACCTGATGTCTTTCTCATTCTCTCTTTCTCCCTGATTACAATTTCAGCTCAATGACCTTGCTCAAACCTGATATCTCTCTCTCTTCCTTCCCCAAATAAGACTTCACCTATCTCTCTCTCTCTCAGGTTCTCTCTCCTCCCACTCCAATAAAGGCCTTGTCTCCTCTCCGATGTATTATTTACTGGCGCCTACCCTACTCCAGAATAAACATACACAAATATACAAATAATACAATAACCCAACAGAACTTTTTTTCTAAACATGTTACAATCATTGCACGCTACCCCCACCCCCTCCCCAATCCTTGGACACACATGGCATCGTTTAACAAAATTTCCAGTATTTGACTCTGTTGGTCAATATCAGACACTTTTACGTTCCCAGATTTAAATATCCAGATAACCAAGTCCCCACATATGGTATTTATGAAATGGTTCTCAGGCGATGTCTCTAAATATAAGAAATTCTAAACATGTATTTCACGGAAACAGAATAACGACGATGCAATGACGATGAAAGCTATATGTGACTGGTGGACATAAAACTTCCATTTGTTCGGCGCGGCTCTGTCGTAAGCCCGTGGGATAGGCCAGCCACAGGTGTCCACCTGATGGCACACAGTTCTGACACCGAGTCTCTATGAAATGACACAATCTGCAGTTCTGAGAGTTTGCTCGGGTGTTCTAGAGGTGTTGAACACTTTTGTTCGAGATTCACAAATGTTCAGAAATGATCGCTTGTAGGAAGTGTCCGAAATTTGCAGATGTCCATGACTTATGAGTATATCCACTGCATATGAGGAAAAGTAGACAACTGCGTATATCCCTACTCAGTCCCCCAACCAAGCAATCGTTGTAATGGAGAACAAAATTCTGCTTCACAGCTATCTTATCTAAATGTAACATATCATTAAATTCCCCCCCCCCCCAAAAAAAAACCAAGGCGTCGCAGTGGTGTAGTGGCTAGTGCACTCGCCTACTGATCAGAAGGTCCATGGGTAATTTCGCATTCGGGTGGAATTTTGTGGGGCCAACCGGCACTGGGGTCAACCTAGCCTCGGGGCTCCCTAGGAAAACAAAGCCACCAAGGACAGATGCTGTCATCCCTACCTCAAATGCCGTAACGGCCTAGAAATGCGATGGCATTAACATTCCATATAATCCTATGGCATGCAAATGCCACGGGACAGATTTTTCCATCAAACAAATGAAGACGCAGACAAAAAGTCAAGCGAAAATGGGAACAAAGATTAACCGTGCAAATATTTACATTTTATTTCATTATTAACTAACACTAGGACAAAGCTATAACTGCAGTGGTCCTCCTTTCTCTCTCTCTCTCTCTCTTTCGTGCTGGATGACACAAGAAAAGAGTTTTGTCCTGTCCCTCGTTACTCTCTCACTCCAACCTAAGGATCTGGTCGCTTTGTAAGGTTTTGAGTGTTGCTTCCAGCGGTACTATAAAACCAAGTTTCACTAGTTAGGCAGATGGAAAGCGTGGCATTCAACACTCCACGTCAGGACCACTCAGTCCTGAGGGCTTTTTGACTGTCGTCCTGGATAGTGCTTCTGACACAGAATAGTGGGAACCCCTCCTCCCCTCCCCTCCCCTCCTCCTCACTAAGACCGGAGATAAAGTCAAGACTAGGATCTCAGTTAACATTGAAATTAAAATAAAACGATCGTTTCCATAGTGTTTTCAGTCACAGTGAAGATCAATGTTTCCCAACCTTTTTACACTCAAGGACCAATTTTCCAACTACACACAAGCTGCGGACTTTCTTCTTATATGTAATACTGCACTGTCACAAGCCCTTCATTGTTTTCACTGAATACATGCTACTCAGTACCTCATGGATAACACAGCTACTGGCCAGCTGATAATGTGGTCCAGGATAACACAATCGCAGGTCAACTGATAATGTGGTCCAGGATAACACAGCCGCAGGCCATCTAATAAAGTGCTCCAGCCTCTTGAGATAAAAATCACAGGTGTTTAAAATGCTTGGTCCCTGATATGTGACGCATTCAAAAGATTTGCTGACAACATAGTGATCTGTATCAATGAGACATCTAGCCCACCTCTTACTTCCAACCTAACCGGCAAGATCTCACCACACTTTGAATCTTAGGCAAGAATTAAGCTACTACAACTTCAAAGCCAGCTAAGAAATCTTCATGAAAACAACCACCTTAGACTCTTATACAACCCTAATATCTCCACTATCATCATGTGACGCATGCCCCTTCCAGAACGCAGTCTCTCTCACTGCTTCCCTAAATGCAATGTGGGTCTTTCGCAAGTTGACCAGCTTCTCACAATAACACATTCAGACTTTCCGTGATGTCCCGAGTCCACCTGCTGCACGAGGCCGTCCCTTTCCTCTTTTTCCGCGCACTATACCTTCTACTATCAACCTCTCCAAGCTACTGTGTCTCTTGATGTGGCCGAAGTATCTCATCTTTCTAATTTTGATGGTGCTTAAGAGCCAGTTTTCAGCGAACACTTAATCGCATCAATGTCTCTTTACTTGATTTTCTTTCTCTCCATGATATTCTAGGTGCCCTTCTATAACATTTCATTGCTGTTATTCTGTTATTGTCCGCATTTTTACTTGTACTTGTACGAACTCCCTTTAAATGCGAGCTGTTGTTCTTTGCGGCAGATGCCTTAGAGGTGTTGAGACACAGAAACGTATAGACTGGGAGCAGGTTATGGCAGCTGTTGTTTCAGTCCAGAGTACAGTTAAAGGATGTGCAATGCTTCTTTAGCAGACTCCACCATCATGGGGACTATAGCGATCCCTTCCATGTTAGCCAGGTTAGGCCTGTTACTGGGGGTACCACGGAGAGGTGGGGCAGGGTCTTGGTCAGCTATGGTTCGCTAACCCTGACGGTAGTATATCAGCTATGGGTCGCTGATTGCCTCATCGGACAGCCGTCTTCACGCTTTGCATATGTACGTTGCCACTGGGACTATGTTAGCCGTTAGTAAACACAACTTTGTTTCCTTGCTGTTACATTGCCACGTGCTCTTCATCTGAATTAGTTTCTGTGATCCAACTGCTAGTCTTCTTTTGATTGTCTCCATGATTCTATAATAAATTAGGAGCTTTTCCTGTATCCCTCAGGATTTTCCTACGTTTTACCCCCTCCCACCAACATCGCACTCGACTATCCCTCAATCTATATCGTGCTCCTGCACCTGATCTGAACGCCCAAATGGACGACGCGGAGCACAATTACAGAGCCACTGTTAATTAGTTTGTTCAATCTTAAGACAATGGAGTTTGTTGTTAAAATCTATTTGTCTACGCGATGTCATGTACAATTTTACGCTGAGTAAAAGCCAGGTTTCATAGGAGAGTACGATCACTTGACAAACACTCAAACTCCGTGACATCATCTGTCACATCTCACTACAAGCTACTGGCACATGATATAACCTAGGAAATCTAGTGGCACAAGTTATATATCAAACATGAAGACAGGTCTACCATTTATATACATTTAAACTTAAAAACAGATTAAGGTAAACGGTGACTCTTGAAACAGACGTGCGGTTAAAAAAAACAGTGACCCATAAAACACAGTCCGTATGCTGGTGTAGTCTACTAAAGAAGCACTGCGCACAATCTCTGATTTTCAACTCCACACCGCTCCAAATCTCACATGATGCTTTGCCTCAATACTTTCACTGCATCGGCTGCAAAAAGAGCATCATTCTCGCAGTTCCATGGAGGCAACAACAACAACAACAACAGCAACAACAGAGGAACAACATTCTCTTGTTATCAACACAACACAACGTGGCACATATCTGTTTCAGTTTAACCAAAACATTCTTGCTATTTACTCCCATATCTAGTCTCCTGAAACTTATGCCCACATATCTAGTCTCCTGAAACCTCTATCCACATATCTAGTCTCCTGAAACCTCTACCCACATATCTAGTCTCCTGAAACCTCTATTCACATATCTAGTTTCCTGAAACCTCTACCCATATATCTAGTCTCTTGAAATTTCTATCCACATATCTAGTCTCCTGAAACCTCTACCCACATATCTAATCTCCAGAAACCTCTACCTACATATCTAATCTCCAGAAACCTCTACCTACATATCTAATCTCCAGAAACCTCTACCCACATATCTAGTCTCCTGCAACCTCTACCCGCATATTTTAGACTTCTACAACTACACAAATGATGGGTAGGATAAAAGTCGGACAGATAACAAATAATGTATTCTTGAACGCTTATACAGACATAAGAGGATTTACCCTTCCACTCCAATATCTTTATACTGTCTCATCAAACGTATACATACACCATGACTACAACCCGCGGAATTAGTAACGAACAAGGCAACGATACCTATAAACAGGCGCACAGATAAATGCGATACACCCACACGTGTAGATGTCACAGTCAAATCCTACTTGAAGACAGATTATTGACATATGTCGCACGTATACTGAAAGACAGATGGGTTTAACACTGACGCAAATGGCTGGAGGCAAACAGTGACCGTGTAAACAGCATGCACTACTCAGATGATACAGTGTGTACAGGAAAAAAGAGATGTGTGTGTGTGTGGTTGCCTGCGACCAACGTGATAAAGCCCACGTCAGGCTAATGACGATGTAATTTATCTTATATCCTTCCCGTGCCGTTAAACGTAACATAGGGCTCGCAAAGTAGTTCGCCAATTTTTCCTGGCCTCGTCGAGTCTTTCAACCTCATCAAAGGATTTTATGCCTGTTAATTTGGCCTCTCTTAACAATGTCCTCTTCAGAGTTTCACGCAGTCTGCCTCTTTTTCTTCGGCCTGTTGTGTTCCACTTGATAGCTTGTTTTGGGATTCTCTGACCATTTCTTCTCATCAAGCGACCAAGATACGTCCATCTCCTTTTCCTGATCACCCATGAGACTGGTTGTTGTTCAGTCATCTGTCTTATCTTTGCACTGTTCTTGAATTCGTTCCACTTGATGCCGAGTATTTTCCTTAGGCATTTGTTTTCAAAAGAGTCTAATTTCTTTTCTGTTTCTTTAGTTGTTTTCCAGCTTTCGCATACATAAATGTAATAACTGCAAAAAAAAAAAAAAGAAAAAAAGTGAAAGGATTAAGTCAGTAGTTTCGAAGTCAAGACTGCTCAAATCAAGGTACCTCTGCTCTGGAGGTCGGCGACGCCCTATATGCACCCATACCGGGCAAAATGCCTAAACCGGCTTAACCCAGGGGTGAAACTTGATGAATACTCATGTCACGGTACCTCCGCTCTAGAGGTCGAACACGTCCTAAACGCTCCCATACTCGGATAATACGCCTAAATCGGCTTAACTCAGGTTTGACACCTACTAGTGGCGAGGATTCGTCCTCCTGGACAAAAGCTCCGCCCTGGTCACAACTAGGAAGGGTACCGGCCACGACCACAAAACGCTGAAGTCGGAGACACTGGACCAGTGCAGTCTATATAGGCAACCACCTCTCACACCACGGGGATATATGCGTATCCTAATCACGCTGAGGTTTTCCGGTGAGAAAGTCCAACGCTGGACTAGATGGGCAACCACCTCTCACCCCACGGGGATATATGTGTATCTTAATCACGCTGAGGTTTTCCGGTGAGAAAGTCCAACGCTGGACTAGATGGGCAACCACCTCTCACTCCACGGGGATATACTGATATCCAAAACACGTCGAGGTTTTTCGGTGAGAAAGTCCAACTCTAGATTAAACTGGTGCAGCGAAAACCACAGTGTCACGCAATTCCGCTTCTGCGACCCACCGAGAATACAGGCCCAAGCCCCGCGATAATCTGAAACTCACGTGGTCCTCTCGGAGATCGATAGTGGCCCTCTCGGGGACCACAAGAGTAAATTCAGTAGGATCACTGGGCGATTTTGGTGGTAGAAGCGAACGAAGAAGAAGAAGAAGAAATTATAAAATTACTGATTAAATGATAAACGCAAAATGAGAGGGAAATGTGAAGCTACTGATTAAATGATATATATTTTTTTAAATACGCAGGTGAAGGTATTAAAAAGTGTGTGTGGGGGGGGGGGATAGTTAGTGTAAAGCTATGGGAGAACTGACCATAAAAAATGACGTAAAGCTAATAACAAAATGACAAATATAACTTAAAGTTAGTGACAAAATGACAAATATAACGTAAAGCTAGTGACAAAATACTAAATACAAATATAGATATAATGTAAAGCTAGTGACAAAATACTAAATACAAATATAGATATAATGTAAAGCTAGTGACAAAATGACAAATATAATGTGAAGCTAGTGACAAAATGACAAATATAATGTAAACATAGTGACAAAATAACAAATATAATGTAAACCTAGTGACAAAATGACAAATATAATGTAAAGCTAGGGACAAAATGATAAACACAAATAAGGATATAACGTACAGCTAGTGATAAAATGATAAATACAAATAAGGATATAACGTAAAGCTGGTGACAAAATGACTAATATAATGTAAAGCTAGGGACAAAATGATAAATACAAATATGGATATAACGCAAAGCTAGTGACAAATGATAAATACAAATATAGATATAACGTAAAGCTAGTTGTGAAATGATGAGTACAAAACACGCGTAGGTGGAGACAGCGAAATGATAATATTAAAAAAGGGGAAGAGATGAACAAGTTATTAAAATAACAAGCAAGAAAAGTAGGTGAAGGTACCGACGCCAGTGTCAATATGACAACAAGGAGATGATGTACCTATTAACGTAATGAAAAGTAGAACCTACTAGCGTAATGATAAGTAGAACCTACAAGCGTAATAATAAGTATAACCTACTAGCGTAATAATAAGTATAACCTACTAGCGTAATAATAAGTATAACCTACTAGCGTAATAATAAGTATAACCTACTAGCGTAATAATAAGTATAACCTACTAGTGTAATAATAAGTATAACCTACTAGTGTAATAATAAGTATAACCTACTAGCGTAATAATAAGTATAACCTACTAGCGTAATAATAAGTATAACCTACTAGCGTAATAATAAGTATAACCTACTAGTGTAATAATAAGTATAACCTACTAGTGTAATAATAAGTATAACCTACTAGCGTAATAATAAGTATAACCTACTAGCGTAATGATAAGTAGAACCTACTAGCGTAATAATAAGTATAACCTACTAGCGTAATAATAAGTATAACCTACTAGCGTAATAATAAGTATAACCTACTAGCGTAATAATAAGTATAACCTACTAGCGTAATAATAAGTATAACCTACTAGTGTAATAATAAGTATAACCTACTAGTGTAATAAGTATAACCTACTAGCGTAATAATAAGTATAACCTACTAGCGTAATAATAAGTATAACCTACTAGCGTAATAATAAGTATAACCTACTAGTGTAATAATAAGTATAACCTACTAGTGTAATAATAAGTATAACCTACTAGCGTAATAATAAGTAACCTACTAGTGTAATAATAAGTATAACCTACTAGCGTAATAATAAGTATAACCTACTAGCGTAATAATAAGTATAACCTACTAGTGTAATAATAAGTATAACCTACTAGCGTAATAATAAGTATAACCTACTAGCGTAATAATAAGTATAACCTACTAGTGTAATAATAAGTATAACCTACTAGCGTAATAATAAGTATAACCTACAAGCGTAATAATAAGTATAACCTACTAGCGTAATAATAAGTATAACCTACAAGCGTAATAATAAGTATAACCTACTAGCGTAATAATAAGTATAACCTACTAGCGTAATAATAAGTATAACCTACAAGCGTAATAATAAGTATAACCTACTAGTGTAATAATAAGTATAACCTACTAGTGTAATAATAAGTATAACCTACTAGCGTAATAATAAGTATAACCTACTAGTGTAATAATAAGTATAACCTACTAGCGTAATAATAAGTATAACCTACTAGCGTAATAATAAGTATAACCTACAAGCGTAATAATAAGTATAACCTACTAGCGTAATAATAAGTATAACCTACTAGCGTAATAATAAGTATAACCTACTAGTGTAATAATAAGTATAACCTACTAGTGTAATAATAAGTATAACCTACTAGCGTAATAATAAGTATAACCTACTAGCGTAATAATAAGTATAACCTACTAGTGTAATAATAAGTATAACCTACTAGCGTAATAATAAGTATAACCTACTAGTGTAATAATAAGTATAACCTACTAGCGTAATAATAAGTATAACCTACAAGCGTAATAATAAGTATAACCTACAAGCGTAATAATAAGTATAACCTACTAGCGTAATAATAAGTATAACCTACTAGCGTAATAATAAGTATAACCTACTAGCGTAATAATAAGTATAACCTACTAACGTAATGATAAATATACTGAAAGAAGAAATGTGAAGACATAAAGATTCCGGTGAAACGATATTATACAGAATATGACGGAAGCTGTTTAAAAGAAACAAACTTGCCAGAAGACACAGAATCTCGATTAGTAGTTACAATAAGAAACTACATTATTTTCAAGAGTACTCTCTTCCGTGTGGTCGCACCTTCCGAATATGGGCTCTGACCGAAAGATACGAGGTCAAAGTCTGAGGGGTGAGAAAGGGGGAGGGAGGAGATGAGACACGGCAAACATACCCGCCCGCTCTCAGGACTATCAAGCGAAAACAGAATGATGGATTAGAAAAACGCTCGATGCAGCAACTTTTAAAACGAAGTGCCCACAGGATGAGATGAGCCAACGCTTCAAAGCCCACGGAAACATCGGTGGGACACGGGACTGACGAGGAAGAATACTCTTCAGCCATCTCCACTTACACTCTGCCTCACAGCTACAAGATGACGTCCATTTGCATTTCTCATTTTATCTGTCTCATTTATGTTTCCCCTCTACTCACATACGACAAATCCGCTTCTTCATAATTTCCAAAACGAGGTCACCACGGAAACAACCTACCACCCGCTGCGCATGAGCCCTACATGAGCAATGTAATTACCCGCATCCAATCGAATGATTTCTCATGGCCCAGAGAAACATTTGTGGAGAAATTTCCCGCCAATACCGCAGTCTGAAGGCAGGAATCCCAGTAAGTGGGATATGAGAAATCTGCTGTCTGAGATATGAAAGCTATCATCTGTGATTGCGGCGTAATCATGATCGGATCTCCCCAGGCTGAAAATGTGACTTAAATGTTTGGGGCAGAAAGCGCAAACCAGGAGCTGAGAGGGATACAGACAGCGGAGATCTAGGAGGGTGAACGCTAGAGCGCATCTGGCTTCCTGGAGATTGAACATGTGGGTGCATGCAGGTATATGGAGAATGAACGTTAAAGTGCATGTAGGTATATGGAGAATGAACGTTAAAGTGCATGTAGGTATATGGAGAATGAACGTTAAAGTGCATGTAGGTATATGGAGAATGAACGTTAAAGTGCATGTAGGTACATGGAGAATGAATGTTAAAGTGCATGTAGGTATATGGAGAATGAACGTTAAAGTGCATGTAGTTATGTGGAGAATGAATGTTAAAGTGCATGTAGTTACGCGGAGAATGACCGTTAAAGTGCATGTAGGTATGTGGAGAATGAATGTTAAAGTGCATGTAGTTATGTGGAGAATGAACGTTAAAGTGCATGTAGTTATGTGGAGAATGATCGTTAAAGAACATGTAGTTATGTGGAGAATGAACGTTAAAGTGCATGTAGGTATGTGGAGAATGAACGTTAAAGTGCATGTCGGTATGTGGAGAATGAATGTTAAAGTGCATGTCGGTATGTGGAGAATGAACGTTAAAGTGCATGTAGGTATGTGGAGAATGATCGTTAAAGTGCATGTAGGTATGTGGAGAATGAACGTTAAAGTGCATGTAGGTATGTGGAGAATGAACGTTAAAGTGCATGTAGGTATGTGGAGAATGAACGTTAAAGTGCACGTAGGTATGTGGAGAATGAACGTTTAAGCTCACGTCTGTGTGTGCAACATGAAGTTTCAGTGCACGTCGGCATGTGGAAAATGAACATTTAAGTGCATGTAAGTGTATATGGAGAGAGTAAACGTGTAAGTGTGATATAAAACAAACTGACAACTGATAACCTCACCTGGTGAGTGGGACTCGTTGCTAAGTCTGTCCTTCTCATGCACACCATCTGTCTTGATATGTGACCTTAAATTCTTCCATCGGGTGTCCACGGCTGGGTCAACAAGACACACCTGGTGGGATCGCATATTTGAAAACGTTAAAGAGATTTCGAGTCAGACATGGTAAGAGGAAGTTGTAACCCGCCAATAAAATGACGGGAGAAGAAATGAAAGTTTGATATTTACTAACACCTGAGGCCAACATTAATAGTCTAAGAACGTGTCATACCTGGTGCTAGGGATTAATTGGAATATGACTTGGAAGTATGACTTAAAAACTTAATGTAATCAAGGTCAAGTGACATAAATTACTGATATTCAGTGAAATTGTTACAAAACAAATAAACACACAGAAGCATGTCAAGCAGCGTTACTTGGCTCCTAAATGTCCACACCCCTAAAATATCACATTATTTTAAATGTAGCGTGAACATGTTTTGTTTCGTTCTGTGTCGGCCGGCACGAAAGCGAAACGAAACATAGTTCCGGGAAAAGTTTCGAGTTGTTAGTTTGCGAGTGAGACTCTTCATTCACTGGGAAACATGGCACAGGTGAAGTAGGGAGCATGATACTGGTTTGTTTTCTGCGTGGAAGTGTTCCTCTCGTGTACTCCTGCTTTGTGTTAAGAAAGACTGTTTAGCAGTGATCTCCGTCTGTGCCTCTTTATTTATGTTAAGTGTTTTTGTTATGTGTGTAAGTCATAAGTAAGTTGTGAAAGAAATGTGTAAGAAGAAGATGGGTTTAACGCAACATTATGTTACGGGCCTGAAGATGGGTTTGCGCCGGTTAAGAAACCTGATCTGTCTATAGTGACGTGTTGCTGGCCAGTCATGTATACTACGTGTTAGTCCCGGAATACTGGTACATTTTCAATGTAATATATGTTAGTCCTGAAATTTTCAGTGTCACTGATAATCATCAATTGTCAGTTTCACATGAAGATTTTGATGTATACACATTTTCCAGGCCATTCATTATTTACGTTTGATATCGTGTGTTTATTTGGAGTTGTGTGTTTTTTTTTTTTTTTTTGCTTCATGATTTATCATTATGTTTAATTAACATCAACTCTCATGGAAATAAGTGTGCCCTTGATGTTTTAGTTTGTTTATGGGTTTGTTTTCGTTTAGTAAAACTGATGTAAACGCTGTGAGTTTATATTCTTGATTTCATTCCATTCGGATGTGTGTTATGTGAAGTTTAGAACTGTTGTTTAGCCCAAGAAAGATTTACATTAAGAAACCATTCTGTTCTGAGGGCAGAAGATACATGAAAAATATGATAAAGGATGTTCCCAGGTTCAGATAACTGATAAAAGAGGATGATTCCCACCTGTACGATAGTAACTAAGAGAATCGGTTCCTTCTCACAAGTACGATAGTGCGTTATAACGTGGAGAAGTAACGAAAGAAAAGATTAAACGCTCCTTTCAATTTACCATAATACATATAATTATATTCCCATTATTTGCAGCAGACTAATTCAACAAATGCCAGAAAATCATGTCCAAGAATGCTGCATAGAAACAAATGGGTTGTTCATAGCGTGTAAGACCCCCTCTGATGACATCTTGACATCGTCGTGTCATGCTGCAGATGATGTTTCTGATATCCTGCTGTGGAATTCTCGCCCACTCCAGTTGAGGAACGTCTGCCAGTTCTTGAAGGGTACGAGGCTGGTATCCTCTTGTTCGCACGACACGACCAAGCATGTCTCAGACCGTGCTCGATTGGATTCAAGTCCGGGGGCTGAGCTGGCCAGTCCTGGCGCTCGAAGGCTTCAACTTCCAAATACTGCCCTACTAGTCTACTAGCCCAGCACGACGAGACCTAGCATTATTACCCATAAGAATAAACTCAGGAGCGATGGAACCAGCTATGGTCTGTCAATAGGGTCGAGTATATCATCGTGGTACCGAACTCCACTAACTGGTCCATTCTGGAAGACATATAGGTTCGTTCTACCCTGTATACCGATTCCTCCCCATAGTAAGGCCGAGCCACCTCCACAGCGGTCATTATGGTTGTAAAAACGCCCATTTTTCGTCTCCACGCTCTCCTCTTGCAATCCATCACGCCAAGACAAAATCTGGACTCAAGACAGGGGCCCAGTAAGCAACAGTCCACTTTGCACGTTCTCTTGCCCACCGTAGCCCGGCTTGCCTATGATTTCCTGACAAAATGGTACGAATCTGCAGCTGCTCTAAACCGATAGTCAGCCACGTGAGTCTTATTTCTTGCAGTCTGAGTACAAACTCGATTGGCTGTTGTACCTTTTAGATGAACTATGAGTTGGGTTGTATTCATGAAAGGATTATGTCGTCCCAGAAGAGAGAGAAGGCGGTCACTTCTGGGTGACGTCAAGCGTTGTCCACCTTCGAAATGCACTCGGTGTAGGAAACCCGTTGTCTGGTACCTGCTCCACAGCCTGGAAATCACGCTTTGGCCGACTTTTAGGGTTGTAGCAACTTGCCATTGTGAGGCGCCCATTTTCAATATTGCTACGTCTCTGCTCATCTAAGTATCGGCCAAATGTCTTCTAATCACTCGCCGATGTGTTATCATTTAGTGTGAACGCCTGAAATGAGCACCTTTGCTTACACATCTAGAAAACCAGATTTTGCCACGAGCTTTGCTGAAGCTGAATTTTTTGGGGGTAACGATATTCACGTGCTTCATGTACGCAAACGTGAGATGCTGTGAGCTAGGACTTTATGACTACATGAGGACAAGCTTATGTGTGATGAAGATAACAATTTACAATGACAAGTTTATGTGTGATGAAGATAACAATTTACAATGACAAGTTTATGTGTGATGAAGATAACAATTTACAAGGATAACAACTCACCATTTTTTGACAACGCGCAGGAGAAAAAAAGTGACCCTTAGCATATTGTGACCAGAATATAGTATACACGAGACTTCTGTAACTGACGAAGGCGAGTTACAGACAATTTACATAATCGATGAAGACGAAACGCGACCAAATTATATTGACGACAGTGAAGTGTAGACAAATTATACAGAATAAAGCGCAGCTCGGGCATAATATAAAAAAACTACGGCAGTAGCTACAGCCAGCACTGTCTAGCTCAGGTTATATCTGCCCGACGACGACGACGACGACGACGAGCATGGTCAAGTGCAACCATCTGGCCGGGTATCCAGTAGGTCCTGCACCGGTGTGAGAGACAAGCAGACTTACACTTGGCTGATGTAGACGACCTAACACAACGACGGGTATTTCCCAAGAGCAATGAAAGAAGACGGATTAGGACTCATGCCCAGCTGGGGCTGGGGGCTCTGTTTTACTTGCTACACTGTCAATCTCTCTTGCATCTGCTACTGCTCCCAACGGGAATAAAAAGCGGCAGGACGCGGGCCTCTCACAACGAAACTTTACTCACGGGCTTTGTATTTGCTCAGGCCAAGTCAGTACTCCAGACAATGAGACACATCTTGTGCAACAGATCCATATCAATGGAAACAAGATTCCGAGTACTTAAATGTTACATCGAGCCAATTCTGTTTTATGGATATGAAGAATGGCCTATGAATAAGAGAGTACAGCGAGAAATGGAGGCCACAGAGATGAGGTTTATAAGAAGGATATTGAAGCTAACATGGACAGCCAAGAAAACCAATGAAGAAGTCTTAAGAGAGGCTGGAATTAAAAGGCAAATTATACAAAGATCTGAAGCAGACAAGCGAGATTTAAAGGACATTTCCTGAGAAGAGGAAAATTGGAACACACTGTGGTAACTGGAAAAATTGAGGGATGAAGAGACAGAAGAAGACAGATAGAGAAGTTACTGGATGGGCTGTCAGTGTGGCTAGGAAGAATGTCACCGGCGGATCTCATAATCAAGTCTAAGGACAGGGAACTGTGGAGAGAATGATCGCCTATGCCACGCGGCATGGCAATTGAATTGAATTTATATTTAACCTAGATGGTTAATGCGGTTAATAAGTTGCTTGCCAGTCGAAAACAGACGGGTATTACCCCCTGACACCTCCTTACGACTCTAACCCCCTATCAGCGTGCTTTGTATGGACTGCATGTGTGTTGCCCTAATATAAATGACTGATACTTCCATGAAAACAGCCAGACCAACAGTTGCTCTGATCTCCTCTCTCTTTCTAAAGGTGAGTTTTAGCGCACCACATAACCTTGACAGAGTGGACTCTGCGGCGACGGCGGGGCATGAACCCAAAACATTCACTGGGAGAAGCCGCGTCCACACAGATTCACCCCATTCTCGTTCCTAAACATTCCCCCACATCACGTTTTCACTTTGCTGCTGCCGAAGAAACAAAATGACTCCTCGCCAGACAATGACAAATAATTACAGCAAGTACTCCAGCCTCTCTCTCTCTCTCTCTCTCTCTCTCTCATTGGATGCTGACATCAGTTCTACACTTCCTGTCTAGATTCTATCTCTTTTTGTGTGTGTGTGTGTCTTGGGACCTTAAATGTCACACGCATTAAAGCTAGTGACAAATGGGTGGATGCGCACCAGACTAGAAGTCGCCGCAATAGCTGAACACACACACACTAATATATATATATATATATGTTAGACAGCCGCAAGGCATAAATATTACACACACCTTTGTTTTCTTTAAAAATGACTACAGGCACATTTTATAACAAAAACTGTACATAAATATTAGTACACGTAGATAATTAATAACAGGTATTCCTTGCCAGCACTGACTTTATTAATTCTTCAGCACAACAGCTGCTTAGTCCTGGATCAGATTCAACATTTAACATTTCTATTTAAATTGTTAAACATATTCACTCACCAAGAAAGTTAAACTTAACAGTTTACCCTCAGTAAATAGTCTTTTATTTGCATTTTTTATTACTTGCGTTGTAAAAATGATACCAGCTAAGATATTTCCGCCAGCCGCACATTAAATGTCAAATAGCCGCACGTGATCTCTGGGCCACGGTTTGGTCACCCGTGTACTAGGTCACAATCCCCAGTAGTCTGTACGTCTAGACTGGGCTGTGCCTGCACTCTGGAGAATGGGAAGTGTTTTTTCCTGGAGCCTGGTCAGGCCGCTGTACTTGAGTGCTGCTGTTCCGAAAGGAATTCAATTTAGAACCCCTCAGAGCCGCATTAAAAACAAAAACAACGTCGACGCAGACACAAAAGTGTGGGGACTTTTATCATGGCGGTGCTTCGGAGATAGGCCCATTTTAGCCCAGCAACGCCAAGCTGAACCGCTATCAGAAACAACGTACTTACATGGTCAATAAAGTCTCCAAGGTACATAACGGGGGTCATAATCAATCATCTGCCAGGTTTCGGAGGAAAACAAGAGACTGACCCAGACTTCTGACACGGTTATGGCGTTTCCCAATGCGGAAAAAAAGAGCAATGTCGGTGAGATGAGTTCATAATAAGGCAGTGAGTTATAGACTGGCCACCCCGTGCGCTCCAGTCAACCTAAATCCCTAAATAATACAAGTAGCCGACCCAGTGGCATACATAAGTACCAACAGCCTATAACAATGTTATACTTTTTAGGAAGATGTTCTTTGTTTTGTGCTATTTATCTCCACACACATCGCTCATTTTCTCACAAATATCTTATATCCTTCCCGTGCCGTTAAACGTCACATAAGCTCGCACGGTAGATCGCCAATTTTTCCTGTCTTCGGCGAGTCTTTCAACCTCATCAAAGGATTTTATGCTTGTTAATTTGGCTTCTCTTAACAATGTCCTCTTCAGAGTTTCACGCGGTCTGCCTCTTTTCCTCTGGCCTGTTGTGTTCCACTTGATAGCTTGCTTTGGGATTCTCTGATCGTTTCTTCTCATCACGTGACCAACATATGTCTATCTCCTTTTCCAGATCACCCGAGCATCAGGGATGCCAACTCCGAGGAGCTTATTCGTCCTCACAAATAGCACGAGTTTAAATACGTCAAGTCTCTGCACAAGTTATAGATTTTATTTAGTTCGGTCTAATAATGGTCACTTTTGTATTAGAAAACTATACAGAATATCTCTGATAGATGTAAGTGCATATACCGGTGCAGGTGTCAACAGTGATCATAATCTGTGCACGGGGAAAATAAAACTCAAAATGAAAAGCCAACACAAGAAATCAATACACAGGAAGATAAACAGCCACAGCCTACAAAAAGAAAATACTAACATTAATTTCAATCAGGAACTTGCCAATCACTCCACAACACTCAGTGAAGTAGAGAAGATAGGTATAGACGAATTATGGAATTCTTACAGCACAGCCATAATCACAGCAGCAAAAGCAACCGCTGGACTGAAAAAAACTAAATAGAAAAGCATGGATATCACAAAATACATACAAGTACATACATGAAAGACGAGCTGCCAAATCAGACATGTTGAATGTAAAGACAAAATCGTGGAAAAGATCTGGCGAAAGCAAAATACAAAGAAATAGACAAGAAAGTAAAAAGTTCAGCTAGAAGGGATAAAAGAGAATACACAGACAATATGCCGAAAGAGGCAGATAAAGCAGCAAAAACAGGAGACAGCAAAACTTTATATAATATACAAAAGAGGCTAACAGGTACTATTACATCTAAAGAAAGACCAAAAATTAGAAAAACTGGAACCCTATTAACATCAAATAAAGACCAAAAGCAAAGATGGGCTGAACACTTCCAAGAAATACTTAATAGACCACATCCAAAAGAACTGACAAACCTTGAAACAGAATTACCACCCCCACAACTAAATGTCAACTTATATGAAATTAAATTGCATGAAATTGAAATAGCAGTGAATTTAATGGATAACAACAAAGCTGGATGTGAAGATGAAATAACACCCAAAATGTTAAAAACTATCAATAGTGACAACATGAGACAACTATAGAGAATGTTTAATAAGATTTGGGAAGAAGAAAAAGTCCCCTCTAAATGGAAAAAAAGAATCATTGTTAAAACAAACAAACAAACACACAAACAAACAACACAAACACACACACACACACACACAAGGCAACCTTAGTGACTGTAACAACTGGAGAGGAGTAACCTTAGTATGTTGTGTCAAAAGTATTTTGCAAGGTTATTCTGAATAGACTTAAAGATATAGTGGAAACCGCAATGAGAGAAGAACAAGCAGGATTTTGAAAAGGGAGAAGCTATTCCGATCAGATCTTTACTCTAAGAATAATACTTGAAGTATATATACATATTCCGCTTGATCTGTCACATATCCTATACGGGGAGTTGGGGATATGGCTAACAACTTTATCCTGTGACCTATCTAGAGGCGACTCCAGATAAGAAAAGAAGATATCGTTACGGAAACTCGCAGAGAAACCAACCGAGCATCAGGGATGCCAACTCCGTGGAGCTCATTCGTCGGCCCCAAACATGTGATAAGCTATCAAGTGGAACACAACAGGCCAAAGAAAAATAGCAGACCGCGTGAAACTCTGAAGAGGACATTGTTAAGAGAGGCCAAATTAACAGGCACAAATCCCTCGATGAGGTTGAAAGACTCGCTAAAGACAGGAAAAATTGGCGAACTACTTTGCGAGCCCTATGTGACGTTGAACGGCACGTGAAGGATCAACTTCATAGACTTTAAAAAGGCATTTGATAGCATACACAGAGATTCAATGTAGAGAATTTTAAGTCTATATGGAATACCATCTAAAACTGTCAACATCATTAAGGACTTATACAATGGATATGTTTGTGCAGTCAAGACAGAAGAAGGAATGAGCGAATGGTTCCAGATTGAAACAGGCGTGAAACAAGGATGCATACTGTCTCCTTTGTTTTTTGGAATTGCCATAGACTTCATAATGAAAAACTGTTGCGCGGGTAACACAGGTATTTATTAGGTACATGGGACCCACCTAGAAGATCTTGATTTTGCTGATGACATAACTCTTATAAGTAACAATGTGAACTCCATGCAAGAAAGAACAGATATCCTATCTTCACTGGCTAGCAAAACAGGACTTGAAGTTAACAAGGACAAAACAAAAATTATGAAACTTCCCAATAATCACAAAAGAAAAATACACGTAGAAGGTACAGATGTTGAAGAAGTCAATCAATTTGCATACCCTGGTAGCTACATAGACAAGGATGGTGACACCAGAAAGGAAGTTAGAATTAGAATTGCAAAAGCAGCATCGATCTTCAAGAAACCTGAGAACATATGGCATTCAAAAGTTACAAGCACAAAAACCAAGTAAAGACTATTCAATTCACATGTAATATCCGCCCTTATTTATGCATGAAAAAGCTGGAAAACAACTAAAGAAATAAACAATAAATTAGACTCTTTTGAAAACAAATACCTAAGGAAAATACTCGGCATCAAATGGAACGAATTCAAGAACAATGCAGAGATAAGACTGATGACTGAACAACAACCTCATGGGTGATCAGGAAAGGGAGATGGGTATGTGTTGGTCACGTGATGAGAATAAACAATCAAAGAATCTCAAAATAAGCTATCTAGTGGAACACAACAGGCCGAAGAAAAAGAGGCAGACCACGTGAAACTCTAAAGAAGACATTGTTAAGAGTGGCCAAATAGGCATAAAATCCCTTGATGAGGTCGAAAAGCTCGCTGAAAACAGGAAAAATTGGCGAACTGCCTTGCGAGCCCTATGTCACGTTTAACGGCACGGGAAGGATATAAGATATAAGATATGATTCGAAACTCATCCATTATTTTTTTAATATGTGCGCCGATTGGTTTCCGAGTCATAAATTGCTAGTTGCGTTGTCTCGAATGTCCGCTCCCTTGTCTTTGTTTTTTCTGTTGCACTTGTCAGCGTCCAGTTGTGATATTATTTCTAATACCGTGGGAATTAAAAATTTTTTCTGACATGCTTTCTGTATATCAGTAATAATAACTATAATAAAAATATTATTATTATTAATATTATTATTACTACTAGATCATAATATTAATAATAATACAATAATCATAACTTACAACGGACTATGGTACAAACCAACTCTACTGCACAAATTTTACCTAGAAGCCAACGTCGATGCTTAACTGAGTACCTAATAGGCAGTACATCTGCATAACAGATTACCTAAAGAAATCATTTAAATAAATGCCACACAGTATAAATAAGTATCTAAAGACAGTCCAGATTTATAAATTAGGAGCTAACATACAACCCAGATGCAGAAGTGAGCAACTAAAACTCAACCCAACCACATAAATGATTAACTAAAAAGCAAAACTAACGGCACATACGAACATTGAACATACGATCCAGTAACATAAACATGCACCTAACAGACAACTCAGCCTTACAGATGAACACCTAATACAAACCCAGCCATGCCCAGAGTATCAAGCAACCTAGCTCTATAAATAAGCATGTAATAGCTAACATGGCCACATAAATAAGCACGTGTCAACAAAACCAGCCTATAAATAAGCATCAAAGAGCCAACCAGGTTGTATAAGTGAACAACCCATTTAGTTCATGTAGGTCTCAGCGATCATGATTTTCTGTTAAGATTCAAGGAATTTGCAATCAGTAGTCTTTTCTTTTTCTGTGTCACTTGGTCAGGTCGTTGAGACACTTTCTATCTTCCCTCGGAAACGATGAGACACTTTCTCTCTCAGCCTTCCCTCTGAAACGTTGAGACACTTTCTCTCTCAGCCTTCCCTCTGAAACGTTGAGACACTTTCTCCCTCAGCCTTCCCTCTGAAACGTTGAGACACTTTCTCTCTCAGCCTTCTCTCGCAAGAGTTGAGACACTTTCTTTCTCAGCTTTCCCTCTGAAACGTTGAGAGAATTTCTCTCTCAGCCTTCCCTAGCAAACTTGAGACACGTTCTCTTTCAACCTTCTCTCGCAAACGTTGAGACACTTTCTGTCTTCCCTAGTAACTGATGAGGCATTTTATCTCAATCTACACTCGGAATTCATGAGGCACTTTCTCTCTCGGTCTCCCCTCAGAACTCCCTTCAGAACTGATCACTGCTGATTCTAAACATCTGAACTTAAATACAAAACAGTAAAACGCTACAATATCACTTTGGAGTACAGTTTCAGCACCAATACCCAAAATACCAGCTGCAACGGCAGGCAGTATCATTCTTTCTTTCTCTGTAACATCAGACAATATCGTTCTTTCTTTCTCTGTAACATCAGACAATATCGTTCTTTCTTTCTCTGTAACATTAGACAATATCGTTCTTTCTTTCTCTGTAACATCAGACAATATCTTTCTTTCTTTCTCTGTAACATCAGACAATATCGTTCTTTCTTTCTCTGTAACATCAGACAATATCGTTCTTTCTTTCTCTGTAACATCAGACAATATCATTCTTTCTTTCTCTGTAACATCAGACAATATCATTCTTTCTTTCTCTGTAACATCAGACAATACTCATTCTTTCTTTCTCTGTAACATCAGACAATATCGTTCTTTCTTTCTCTGTAACATCAGACAATATCATTCTTTCTTTCTCTGTAACATCAGACAATATCGTTCTTTCTTTCTCTGTAACATCAGACAATATCGTTCTTTCTTTCTCTGTAACATCAGACAATACTGTTCTCTTCTCTTTTTTTTTTTTTTTGGTTTTTTGGTAGCGTTCTGGTCTTGCAAAATAATCTCTTACATGTTCTTTATTGTGGGGCGAAGACGCCATACTCGAGTTTAACAACTGCCAGTGATCTAAAGCTGAATGTTTGCACCAAGAGTAGGGAAGCACCTGATTGGAAGGCAAACTCGGTCACAAAATACGCTCTGACGAAGACGGATGTGCTGGACCGAACGATGCAGAAATCGCGGCGCAAGTAATGCCTCGTTTGGGGGGGGGGGGGGGGACGCTGCAGAAAAGCAAAGCAAAACCTTTCAACATTTCATCAGAACATTTTATACTGTCATCTCGACACCTGATATCTGACCATTCAGTTGATGATCAGACCACTCTGAAGTGACATCTTCAGCCTTACAAAAGGCTAGAAATTTTTCTCAATGTCAAATGTCAACTTCTAAAAGAGCATCAGTTAACCGAGGCTGTTCTCTGTCATTGATTTACGATAATCAATCGACTGTGACATCTAAAACTGGAAAGTTATATGAGACAGCAAAGACAGGAGATTGCCACACAAAGCGAGGAAACTGCCGCACAAAACTAGGAGACTGCCATTCAAGGCGAAGAGATTGCCGCACAAAGCGAGGAAATTGCCGTACAACTCGAGGATACTGCCGCACAAAACTAGGAGACTGACACACAAGGCGAAGAGATTGCCGCACAAAGCGAGGAACTTGCCGCACAAAGCTAGGACACTGCCACACAAGGCGAAGAGATTGCCGCACAAAGCGAGGAAATTGCTGCACAAAGCTAGAAGACTGCCACACAAGGCGAAGAGATTGCCGCACAAAGCTAGAAGACTGCCACACAAGGCGAAGAGATTGCCGCGCAAAGCTAGGAGACTGCCACACAAGGCGAAGAGATTGCCGCGCAAAGCTAGGAGACTGCCACACAAGGCGAAGAGATTGCCGCGCAAAGCTAGGAGACTGCCACACAAGGCGAAGAGATTGCCGCGCAAAGCTAGGAGACTGCCACACAAGGCGAAGAGATTGCCGTACAACTCGAGGATACTGCCGCACAAAGCGAGGAGAGTGCCAAACGAAGACTGCTTTCATGTACGATAAACCCAGGTCGATCATTTGAAACGATCCGGAGGTGGAGACAGAACTCAAGCTGAATGAGATAGGGATCAGCAACTGATAGCTATGGACACTGGCTGGCAAACTGCAGACGACCAAGACCCTATTCTAACTCTTCGTGGAGCCCATAGAAACAGACAGTAACTCGGCCCAATGAAAAGATATCGTTATCGCAACCTATGCCTATGAGACCTGGACACTTAACAACACAGATGAGAAACACATAAATGCCTTTTAATGTAAATGCTACAGAAACACATAAATGCCTTTTAATGTAAATGCCACAGAAGAGTTCTTCAAATATCATGGACACACACACACACACACAAAACAAATATATCCAAATTACAAGAACTTTTTATTGAAGAAGGCTGGCTAGTAAAGAGGATTAAACAGAGAAAACTTAAATATTTTGGACACATTAAATGTCATGATAATCTAGAGAAGACCGTCTTGGAAGGATACATAATTGGAAAAAGAAAGAGAGGAAGACTAAGGCGAAGATGGCTGCAAGACATCGCTGATGATCTGCAAATAAATGCATCAGCAGCAGGCCATCTTGCTCACAATCGAGAGGCCTACAGGAGTGCTGTTAGGGAGGCAAAGTTCTGCAAAGGACATGCAAATGATTAACAGAAATGGGGAAAAAAAACCTGGTCCTAAAAATACACCGAACCGAAGTCGGATGTGCAATGTCGCAAGGCTTATAGCAGCGACACTGCGCAACCAACGCCTTTTTCAGGAAGAAGAAGCAGAAGAAGAATGTACGACTTTTTCCTTTCTTTCTGCCCCACAATTTACAAGTTTTCACCTTCTTTCCTTGTGTGCCAGGCGAATAAATATCCATGCTGTTCTATTATCATGTAACAGGTTATGCTAATCTAGATGGGTTTGGGAGTAAATGTTTCTTCAGTGAAAGCACATCGAAACAGTCATAAACCTTTTACACGGAAGATTTGGAAGAAATCGTCTCCACTTCTCCCAGACTGAAGAATTACTGGCGACGGATAAAAATCGAATTAGCAGTAATCTTCAGATACGGGTTCTCCTCCAGGAATCGAGAGGTCGGCCGTGTTTCCGTGAGAGGCTGATACTAAGAGTAAATAAATAAAACTGTCAAAAATAGTGTATACAAAGTGAGCATGAAGTCTTTCTGTCATTTCAAACTTCTCGATCTCTCTCTCTCTCTCTCACACACAAACACACATACACTCTCTCTCTCACATACAAACACAAGCACACACACTCTCCCTCACACACAAACACACATACACTCTCTCACACATACAAACACACACCCTCTCTCTCTCACACACACGCTCTCTCACACATACACATAAACATACACTCTCTCTCTCTCTCACACACACAAACACACACACTCTCTCTCACAAACACACACTATGCTAAGTCAGATAATGCGGGCCTTTTTATTTTCAAATTGTATTGAGGTGGAAGAGGAGACGGGACGCTGTCCGAGGCAGGTATCAGGCTACAGTAAAGGTTGGCGAACCAATGTCAACCCTGCCCAATCCCCTTGTTGGTACCCCCACTACCACCCCTGTAAGAGGTCTATTCTGGCCAAAGTCTGCCAAAGAAGCACTGGGTTTTTTTTTCTTCAATTCCACTCAAGGACTGTTGCATCCTTCTCCCCATCCGACGCCATGCTGTTCTTCAGCATCCTCACGGCATCAGCTGCAAAGAACATCTATGTTTGTAGTTCTGGGCAGACAAAACATGAACAAACTACAGAGGTTTCCTAGGATCAGAAAATTATTTCGATACTTTCTGTAGAACAAACTTTTAACACACACTGGTATTGTCTAAAGGTAGACAGTATGAAATATGTAGCACTCTTTAAGTATGGATAAACAAATTCTAGTAAGAGACAATCTTCAGACTACTGATAAGCAAAATCGAATATGAGAAAATCTTCAGACTACTGATAAGCAAAATCGAATATGAGAAAATCTTCAGACTACTGATAAGCAAAATCGAATAAGAGACAATCTTCAGCCTGCTGATAAGCAAAATCAAATAGGAAGTAATCTTTAAACTAAAAATACAAAGTGTACTTTGCAGAGCAAATGCACAAAACAAACTAAAAATTGAAAGTAGGACAGACTGGAGAATACAAGCAATGACATTCTATATCAAGCCACAAGCAGGTAAACGACATCATTTTATCACGTTAGAGCTGGCTACTCCAGTTACAACAAAAAATTTTTTTATAGATTACAGCGAAATTACCACTAAGATTAACAGTGTTATCATCAGGTGGGATCATAATAACATACCAACGGTAACTAGTTAATATAATAAGAAGAAGGAAGGTCATGAAAATACAGAAGTTAGAGAACTTGGTAATGGTTGGAAAATTCAAGGTGGAAAAAAAGGTAAATGAGGAAGTGGAATATCACGTGGCGTGCCCTTTCCAGAACGTTGTCCCTCTCACAGCCTTCCTGAACACAATACGGTCTTGCGCAACTTGACCAACATCTCTCAATGACATATTCAGACTTTGCGTGACGCCCTGGGTCTACCTGCAGTGAGGTCGCCCCTTTTCTCTTTTTGCCTGGCACTATACCTTCTACAATCAACCTCCCCAAACCACTGTGTCTCTTTGATGTGGCCGAAGTATCTCAGCTTTCTAATTGTGATGGTGTTAGCGAGCCAGTTTTCTGCGATATCTAATCCCGTTAATATCTCTTTACTTGATTCTCCTTTTCTCCATGATATTCTAAGTGCCCTTCTGTAACATTTCAAGAGCAGCCGCTGTCTTTTCTAGTGATTTAAGTGTCCACGTTTCCAATCGGTATGCTGCCACTGGGAATATGCAAGTTCTTAGTAAACATATCTACTGTTTTCTTATGGCAAGGTATCAATAAGAAAACAAAGAAAGGAGGGCCAAAATGAAAACAAAAAAATATCTCAGCAGACTGACCAAGTGACATCAACAAAGAAAAAATATCTGAACTGACAGGAAACACTAAGGGTTGTACAAGATAAAGAAGCATGATCACCAACGCTCTCTGTCATGATACGCAATGTAAATGTAACATAAGTTAAAAGAGCGGATGTATTGATTCTGAAGTTCTGTGTGTGCTCTAGAGATTATCTGTTTGGCAAGTTCAAGGGTTAATGTTTCTTCAAGCAACAGTCTCGAGATACAACAACATGGCCTGAGGTTACTAAATAAATTCATATCTTCTTCTCCGCCGTCGTCGTCATTCGCTCAGACATTGACACCAATCTCTCTCACAAAGGTTTTCAGCATCACCGTAGAGCTTCTCTTGTGGGGGGAGGAAGGGGGGGGGGAGGAGTCTGGCCAGGACTTTTGCCTGAGCGGGTTGTGTAGCTGGCATCTGAGGAGGATGAGAAGTAGATGCTACTTTCCTTGCCGTCGGCGCACTAGATCTGTTGGGGCAGTTCCCAGCTTCTGGTATAGATTGTGCCTCAGCCTGTTCTCATTCATAACATCATCATTTCCTCATCACTCTCGTTCTCTTCAGTATTCCTCATCTGCTGTTGCTTTGTCCATTTGTCTTTATATATGGCTTTGAGTCTGTTTTTCCGTTTGTTTATAGTGTCTGAGTGGCGAAGTGGTTAGTGCACTGGTCTCTCATGACGAAGGTGGGGGGTTCGAATCCGGACGGCGGCACCCCAGTCACCCAGCTGTAGAAATGGTACCCGACTTCTTCCGGAGTTGGGGAAGGAAAGGCGGCCAGGCGTGATACTGACCATATCACCCTCTAGTGTGCTGGCAGGTCAAGGAAAATATGGGCATTAACACCATATCCCTATGTGCTTCTAAGGCATGACAGGTCTACCTTTTTTTTTTTTTTGCTTCTATCAGTCTGTTGCATTCTTCCTCCCTCTTTTGCCAGCCTGTCTGCCTCTTCATTTCCTTGGATGTTAGTGTGGGGCTGGTATCTGCTGTATGACAGTGTTATTGAATGTTGTGCTTGCTAGTGATAGGGCTTCTGTCAGGCTGTCCAGGCCTTTAACGTTTTGGAGTTTCAGTGCTTGAACTCAGCGTAGTTTCTGTCTTCTGTTATCTTCATTGCTGCAGTTTTTATTGCTTCTGCCTCTGCTATCTAATTACTGGAGTGGGGACCTGTTGGTATAATCATCTACATTGTTTGTTCTTGTTTGAAATATGCCTCCACCTCCATTTTCTGTGGCATTTTTAGCTGATCCGTCTGTGTATATGTGCGTCCAACGCTTTCTGGGACAGTTTTTTGCTTTGTTTTGTTTTTGTGATGTACTCCATTGTTATCACCTGTTTTTCTTCTACTGTTTGGGTTCCCTGTTTCTGTATGCCTGGGAGTAGATCTCTCAGTTCTGGGAAGTTTTTTGGGCTTCCATGGTGGGAATGTGCAAAATGATTCTAGAGGTTTGCTTTGTGTATGTGGGGTTGTTGGATCATCTCGAAAGAGTTTCTTTGCTCTAGATGAAGTTTGTTCTTTTTTACCCTGCCTTTACCTTTATAATTCTCTCAATGCCCTTTGCCGGTATTTTTTAATCCTCTGAATTTTTCTGCTTGCAGTAGTGTTTTATGTTTCCTTCTGTCTTCTAGAGGTTGTACTTGTGTTGTAGCTTCCAGCTCTTTTATTGTTGTTGTTTCCATTGCATCTGTTATTATTCTCAGTGCCCGATTTTGTATTTTGTCTAGTTTGCTGAGGTTGGTTTTGGCTGCTGTTGGCCATGCTGTCACACTATATTCCAGTTTTGGTCTCGCTCTTCTCGTGTGTGTATGTATGTATATATATATATATATTATATGTCGTAGTTTGCTCCCCAGGTAGTCCTTGCTAATTTTTTCATTATTTCCATTTTTTATTGTGTGTGTGTGTTGTTTTTTTTTTTACTTTTGTTGATACTGTTTTTTCCAGGTCGGGCGGGGGTAGAGTGCTGTCTAAGCATGCTGGGCTGTCTTTCATTGGGAGGTTGTATCCAATAATTTTTAGGTTTATTTTGTATTAACAAAACAGCTGAGAAACACATAAATGCCTTTGAATGCAAATGCTACAGAAGAGTTCTTCAAACATCATGGACACATAAAACAAATATATCCATACTACAAGAACTTAATATTGAAGAAGGCTGGCTAGTAAAGAGGATTAAACAGAGAAAACTTAAATATTTGGACACTTAATAATAATCATGATTATCATGTCATGATAATCTAGAGAAGACCATCTTGGAAGTGCTGTTAGGGAGGCAAACTTTCGCATGGGACATGCAAATAAATGAAATAAATGAAAGCACCCAACACAAGGACATGAACAAAATGGCTGGACAATTAAATGAAGCAACATTTTACAAAAAAACATAGCTTGTGACCTCCATACTATGAGAAGGAACGAAAAACTACCAGCCTTACTGGACAGAAGAGCATCAAAGACTTGAAGATAACTTGACAGCTGCTAGAGAACTAGCTGTGACTAAACAAGACATTGAAAGCAACATCAGACTAAAAGAAACAAGTGCAAGGTATAGGAAAGAAGCTAAGCAAGCAGCAAGAAGAAGCTGGATAGAGAAAACAGAAAGCTTAAACCTAGATAAAAGTGCTGCAAAACTACCCAAAAAAAAAAGGTAAAGGTAGTCCTCTGATGCCTTAAAGGCATATAGGGATATAGTGTTAGTGTCCATATTTTCCTTGATCTGTCAGCACACTAGAGGGTGATATAGTCAGTATCACGCCTGGCCGCCTTTTCCTTCCCCAACTCCAGAAGAAGTCGGGTACCCATGTCTACAGCTGGGTGATGAAAGCGAGGGTCATCTCGCGCGACCCAGGTGGGATCCTCCGCTCCTTCGCGGGAGCGTGGCGCCCAGCTTATTTCTTTGTGTGTGTGTGTGTTTGTGTGTTATTACAGATGACATACACCAGAAAATGCATCATACATTATATGCAGATGATGTAGCAGTGTGGACATTAGAACAAAACACAGTAGTAACCACCAAAAGAATAGATGACGAGGTCAGAAAGCTTGAAGACTGGACCAAAAGATGGCTAATGACTGTTGATGAGAAAAAGACAACATACACGATTTTTTTCTTCTCACATAAAATAGAAAGCATCAGTCATTTGCATGTCCCTTGTGGAACTCTGCCTCCCTAACAGCTCTCCTGTAGGCCTCTCGGTTGTGAGCAAGATGGCCTGCTGCTGATGCATCCATTTGCAGATCATCAACAATGTCTTGCAGCCATCTTCACCTTGGTGTTCCTCTCTTTCTTTTTCCCATTATGTACCCTTCCAAGACAGTCTTCTCTAAATTATTATGATGTTTAATGTGTCCAAAATACTTAAGTTTTCTCTCCTTAACCCCCTTTTCTAGCCAGCCTTCTTCAATATTAAGTTCTTGTAGTACGGATATATTTGTTCTTTTTTTTTTGTGTGTGTCCACGGTATATGAAGAACTCTTCTGTAGCATTTACACTGGGTGCTTATGTTTTCATAATACAGATGCGCAAGTCTCTTGAAAATTCCCCAGCTGGCTCTTTTGTAATTCTACATTGGTAGTGGTTTTGTTTTGGTGTTCTGCAGTTAAGGTCCACCTGTAGTTTGACTGGTCTGTGGTCACTTCCTCCTAGTTGTACGAGCACCTCTCATTCTGTTTTGTGTGCTATATCTTGTGTTGCGAATGCTAGGTCTGGGTATTGGTTCACCATCTCCTTGAGCAAAAGGTTGGCTCATCATCTGCTTGACTGATCAGTATTAGGTTGTTATCTATTTCCCATTCGTCTACTTCCTCTCTCCTGCTGTTTCATTATATCCTCAATAAATTCATATGAGAACAAGCAATTAAAATATAACGACACCATGAAAGAGATAAGGAGAGGATTGGCGCTACTTACGCAATGATGGACAGTCTCTGGCACAGCGTCCTGTCCCTTCAGGTCAATCCAGGTCGGGAAGTACATGAGGCGCTCCTGAAGGTTAGAGAACGATACATTTTCACACCTTTTTTTTACTCTCCACGTTTTTCAATCTGCGTGTATTACCTGCATTTCTTACCTGTGCCAGTTACACAGCTCTGTAGTAAAACCCCTTTAGCAGCCGCTCATTTCGCACCATACTGTCTTTGCGATATCACAATCTGAACTCTTCTCACTAATATATACAAGACTTTTTATACATGACTGAGATACGTTCCGACATACCCGCCGTAAGAAAATCATATGGTACTACCTATTTATATGTGCAATATAACACTGTATAAGATAACACTGGGTACAATGGACAGCGAGAAAATCGAACGAGGTAGTTCTGAAAGAGGCAAGAGAGAAACAAGGAAAATTATAACAAAGACCAGAAAACGAAAATCCAAAGTTGTGGAGCATGTTTGGAGGACAGGCGGGCTAGACCACTTAATGGCAACAGGGAGGATCGATGGCAGAAGAGACAGAGGTAGACAGAGAGAGAAGATGTTTGATGGTTTGGCATCCTGGCACGGGAAATGCTCAGTGACTAGCTTGCCGAGATGAACTAGGGATCGAAGCCTACGGAAGGTCATGATATCCTACATCTATCTGCAAGGACCTCAAGGACACTTCAAAAAGTAACCGCATAATCCTGGGACTAACTACCAAAATATGAAAAAGCTTTTGACTCGCTCTTCTTAATTGTTTCAATAGTTACTCCCCTTTGATCTGTGGCCACTTTTTTACTCACCTTCATACTTAAAATAAATAAATTTAAATAACTAAACACACATAAATACATTGTGAAAAAATAAGTTTATGGAAAGTTTGTGGAAAACAGGAATGAACGTAAGTTGAATGGATGTCTATTCAAGGATCATCTGCAGATCTTATATAGAAGACTTCCTATAGTCAAAGTGAAGCCGACCATCTTGTTATTTTACTCTTTTCTCTTTGTTCGAGTCTAGCTGGTGACTGGTTGTCCACAGTATGATAACCACTGCCCTCAATTATTCTTCTCCTGTTTTGGCATTGTACGGGGCGTACGAGCAGCGAAGTGGTTCGTTGACTAGCCTTCCTTGAAGAGGTCGATGGGTCACGTCCGGCCCAGAAGGAAAGCGGGGGTGTCCCAGTCACCCAGTTATATGATACATGGGCACTTTTGAAGCCTGGGAAGTAAAGGCAAGATGCTGACCACAACACTCCCTATCGCAATGGTTATCAAAGAGTTTCATACTCTGAACAAAATCAATTTTCTGTAGCGGCATACCTGTGTTCATATTACGCGTAACTTTATGAGTATTTCACTGTTTACATTACACTCAGCCGGATGTAATTTGAATGAAAATATCTTGCCCAACGAAAATATGTCGGCGTATATTTGGCTATCTTGCGGCATACCAGCATGTCGGCGAACACCTCATGAAAAACGCTGCTCTAGTAAATGCTGAATGATCATGGAAAACATAGGCACTTAATGGAACATCCCCTAGGTGCCTTTATGACATGACAGCGCTACATCTATCTACCTACTCATCTACCTTGCCGATGCATTATAGCTATTTTACCACAAACTTTAACACTTACAGCCATCTTCTTGACGTCAAACGAATGTAGAGTGGCTGAACAGACAACCATCTGTAAGCGCTTCCCGTCGTTGCTGACTTTGGGAATCTGCTGATGTAAGCGTGTGATGAGGTCTCCATACCCTGCTGACAGCAGCCCATCCTGGTGACGAAAAGTCAATAAAACACAATATTGTTAAAACATTCGTCATGTACGTTAAAATTAAAAACAAACAACTGATGCCATTAAAACACACTTTTTCTTGAATTATGACCAGATAGTGGGTGATACTGGGTGTCTGAGTGGCGAAGTGGTTAGTGCACTGGTGTCTCATGGCGAAGGTAGGGGGTTCGAATCTGGCCGGGGGCACCCCAGTCACCCAGCTGTAGAAATGGGTACCCGACTTCATCTGGAGCTGGGGAAGGAAAGGCGCCCAGGCGCGATACTGACCATATCACTGTGTGCCTCTAAGGCATGACAGCAGAATTATCTTTAACTTAATTTACCTACTGGGTGATACTGTGTCGCGACCTCTTTTTTTTTAAATTCAGGTGCCTCAACTGATGTCAGCCACATCAAAGACCCGACTACTCAAACACTTTTTTTCTTTGTTATTGAGATGTTTGATGCCCGAGTAGATAATGTGACAAAACGGCTGCTCGCCCTACAAGTGTATGTGGTTTGCGCCCCAGGTAATTCTCTTACCATTTTTCTTTCTCTCATGTCTGTCGAATGCTAACCATATAATGAAGTACAACGCCATCGGAAGTGGGTGACCTGCCTAGACAACATAACGTTTTTAGATTGACTGTCGATGATGGAGGCGTCCTGCCTAGACAACAAGACATTTTTAGATTGACTGTCGATGATGGAGGCGTCCTGCCTAGACAACAAGACATTTTTAGATTGATTGTCGAGGAAGGAGGCCTCTTGCCTAGACAACAACATATTATTAGATTGACTGTCGATGAAGGACGCGTCCTGTCTAGAGAACAAGACTATTTAGATTGGTTGTGGAGGAATCAGCCTTCTGACAACAGTAGACCATGTACAGAATCATAAAAGGAAGCACATCCAGGATTCCTTGTTGTGGTTTAAATTTAGTGACTCCCAAACCTTTTTTTTTTTTTTGGAGTTGACGCTTCCTTCCTTGACAAACAATCTAAAAACGTTTAGCTCTTTAACCAAGACGCCTGCTTCACTGAGTGCAGTGTTGAGTCAGTGGCAGTTGTCGTCGTGACTAGGTAGAATTGAGAAAACAGAAGACACCTGTACTAAAGAACTGGTCTGCTGACATATGCTACACCTTGATGACAGCATCACACGGTACAACCTAAGTACAAGATCAAGCAGACCAAAGGTTCCCAAAGTGGAAGGCACAGAAGGCCCTTTCCCCTCTTCCCCCCCCCACCCTACCCCTTCATCTGAGCTCCTGAGAAGATCCGGAGGAGGGGACGATGACGAAAAAGGGAGCAGCAGGGAATACCTCAACCAAATGAGCGAAAACAATTTTAAGAGGAAGGGGAGGAGGAGATACTAGCAAGTTGACCAGGGAGGAAAATGGGACGACAGTCTGAAAAGATCTGGCAACCACCCACTGAATGCAGCGAACAGATGCAGCTTGTAATCTGACCACAGAATCTAGGTAACGTGACGGCGCAAGATGTTTGTTATTAAAAAGTGGCCATGTCTCACATCGCGGGAAAGTTAAGTAGTGGACGACGCTATTATAGCTTCTAGTACAGACAGCTCGGGAATTCTGGAAAATGTCACGAAAAAAAAATCTTTATATAATGCGAAAACGTATAATAGTGGGAAGAAGTTTCCAAACATAGAAAGATAAGGAAAAGATGAAAGAAAAAATGATAAAAGCTGAAACAAAAGAAAGTTTATCAGGTCCACAACTGTGTGCATAGAGTGAGAAAGAGAGAAATGCATAGAGAGACAAATAGAAAGAAACTGACAAAGAGTGATAGGATGACAGAGAGACAGACAGACACACAAAGAAAGAATCAGACAGAAAAAAGAGGGGCACAGAAAGACAAAGACGGGTAGAGAGAGAAATAGAGAGAGAGAGTGAGAGAGAGAGGAACAGACACAGAGAGAGGGAGAGGGAGAGAGAGATAGAAACAGAGAAAAAGACAGAGAGAGACAGACAGACAGACAGACACAGAGAGAAAAAGACGGAGAAAAGACAGAGAAAAAGACAGAGACAGACACAGAGAGAAAAAGTCCGAGAGAGGAGAGAGAGAGAGACATATAGACAGACACAGAGAGCAAAAGACAGAAAAAAGACAGAGCGAGAGACAGACAGACACAGAGAGAAAAAGACAGACAGATAGATAGATAGATAGATAGATAGATAGATAGATAGATAGATAGATAGATAGATAGATAGATAGATAGACAGACAGACGATATAGATGGACAGACAGATAGACTGGGGATCCAAGAAGCCTGTCTATCTGGGATGATGATTATGATGATGCCCGTGGCGAAAATCAGATAACGTAGGTTACAGAATCGGATAACTTAGGTTACAGAATCGGATAACGTTACAAATCACAACGTTTATATCAAAAGTGGCTGACTGTCAAACCGTAGAACAGTTGTTTCGTTTTAGTCAAAACTCACTAAATGTAAGGGGGGGGGGGGGGGGGGGGGCCGCAGGTCAGGATTTTCAAACTGAACACGATGACCGTACAGGATGTATTTGATATCACGAAGGGACAAACTTTAAGGGAAAAAAAGCGAAACACAACAAGGCTACACGAGCCAGACTATGAACAATAAATGACATCATACATAAATATTTACTTCACGACGAGCAATACATTCCGCTTTAGAAGTCTCATGCATTTTCAGAAACAATGATTCCACTAGGAAAAATATATATTTATATTTACAAATAAACAATAAATCAACTTGGGAAGAATAATAATTCTGATCTGCAAAGGTGTTGTATACATTCACTGAAGAAATTATATTTATAGATTCACTATTGACTTTTTTTGCATAACAACAACAAAACACTGCATAAACAACAGGAAAAAACAACATAACCGCAGTAACGACAACAACAACAAACAAGAACAAAAGAAACAGTGATAACAGCAAGGAAAAAAACCCCAGTAATAACAGAGGAAACTATAACTGTAAATCTGCATTAAGAACATAAAGAAATAACATCATAGTAACAATAATGCACAAATAACAGCATAAGTTGTAACAAAATGACCACAGCAAAACCACCATCAATCGTAACAAATAAAAAAGCAGCAATAACATCAACTAAACGGCAGCAACAGCATCAACACTAACCATTTCCCACATCCCATCCTAGCAGAACCCCGTCGCGCATACAATTCCAGTCAACTCTCAGAGACAAACATCCCCACAACCCTCGCCTGTAACTCTCAACAATTCCAGTCAACTCTCAGAGACAAACATCCCCACAACCCTCGCCTGTAACTCTCAACAATTCCAGTCAACTCTCAGAGACAAACGTCCCAACAACCCTCGCCTGTAACTCTCAACAATTCCAGTCAACTCTCAGAGACAAACGTCCCAACAACCCTCGCCTGTAACTCTCAACAATTCCAGTCAACTCTCAGAGACAAACATCCCCACAACCCTCGCCTGTAACACTCTACAATTTCAGTCAACTCTCAGAGACAAACGTCCCAACAACCCTCGCCTGTAACTCTCAACAATTTCAGTCAAATCTAAGAGACAAATATCTCCGCCTGTAACTCTCAACTAACAAGTCAGAAATTAAAAGGCATCTTGTGGAGCTTCAGGTTTTGTCAATGCCAGCTCTCACAGACTTGCGGTTTGCCAAACACGGCCATCGAACCTGTCAAATGGGAGAAACCCCACAACCGCCTCCGTCACTGGCGACTTGACGGGCGCTAATTATCAAAAGTCCGTATAGTACTCTTCAGGGGCTGAAGCAACGATTGGAAGAAAAGTTCACTTCCGTAGATGACTGTGAGAGACGATGTGTTTACTTTTACGCTGATGGAGGTTTTGGAATTGGTAAAGTCTAGAGAGCAATTCTTAACGCTTCTTTACAAATTTATAAAGATAAGACTGAGCTCCCAACTGAACAAGAGTAAATACACGGGAATTAGAAACCACTGAGTGCTAGTTTCTCATGACCAAGGACCGTCTTCTGTCAGAAGGAAATGCGTATTTCGCCGTTTTCCACTTTCTTTTTTCAGGTCACAGACGCTCTGAGCTAATAAATAAATAAACAAAAACCTGGATAAAAATGTAGTACACGAAATGACTGATTACCTGTTTCTTTCCCTGTAAACTGCAGAGTTACTGGAAGCCGGCGGTGATCTGGGGACGACGAGACACGAGCAAGCTGATCAGATTTGAAGCGTGGGGTTGCAGTGGTCTGCTGTGATAAGGGAAGTGGACATAAGTAGCAGGGCGTCTGTATCACGACGAAGAACACGCCGGTTTCAAACACAGTTAGCCTGGTTACCACGCACAGCTAGGAAAAGATCACTACTACATCTAGTTTCATGACCCCGATAACGCTGTTTCTCGAAGCACCACGCACAGCTATGAGAGGTTCTCTGCTACGTCTAGTTTCATGACCCCGATAACGCTGTTTCTCGAAGCACCACGCACAGCTATGAGAGGTTCTCTGCTACGTCTAGTTTCATGACCCCGATAACGCTGTTTCTCGAAGCACCACGCACAGCTATGAGAGGTTCTCTACTACGTCTAGTTTCATGACCCCGATAACGCTGTTTCTCGAAGCATCACGCACAGCTAGGAAAGGATCACTACTACGTCTAGTTTCATGACCCCGATAACGCTGTTTCTCGAAGCACCACGCACAGCTATGAGAGGTTCTCTACTACATCTAGATCGCTGTTTCTCGAAGCACCACGCTAGTGGTGGGAGAGTACCTCTACCACATCTAGTTTCTTGACCCCGATAGTTCTGGTTCTGCTGCTGGAGGAGCAGCTGTCTAACAACCTGACAACAAACACAAAATAAACACGAAAACACACACACTTCGCGTGAATCTGAACCTGTACAACTTTCTATGGTGCCAGCCACTGATTGTTCTATGATTACATTCATCTCCCGACAGCCCAGTGACCGGGTGGCCACTAGCACGAACATCAAACAACTTCTCCGGTGTTTTGGTCTTAGTTGTAATGATGACGCTACTAAACCCTGCTATTGCCTGGAATATTTATGTAGTTCATTAGCTCTGTGATTATTGCTACGGGTCATCTCAGCTTTGGTTATCAGTCTGTCTTTCATTTGTAAGAAGTTCACACTAGCTGCCCCTACCAAGGACCCCAAACCAGGGCCCTGATCTTCGCCATTCACAGATAATGGGCCTGGGGTTCAGAGGACTACAGGATATATGAGCCAAGGAAGCAGCAGCGGCCCACGGCAGCCCAAATGAAAGGAAAGTTTTATTGGGAGACATTTATATTCCTGGAAACAGTAGTATCTCATAGCTCTCTCTCTCTCTCTCGCTGTCTCTCTCTCTCTCTCTCTCACGCACATACGTGTATACAAACTCCAGCTGGAAACAAGACGGTGGACTATACAGAAAAGACGATAACGCTAGAGAGCGCCAGTCATGCTGTTCTTGTTCGCAGTCACATGGAGATAGAGAGAGGGTGAGAGGCGGAGAGGAGAGGAGAGAGAGAGAGAGAGAAGTGGGGGAACCGTGAGAAGAACAACACTGTTTTTGAAGGGCGAAGAAACGTGGCTGTTGTTGAGGCGGCTGTAAGATGTTCTAAATGTGGAAGATGAAAGAACATTACGAACTTAAGATGGCATACAAACGTTAAGCCTCCAGTTGTCACCTATGACATTATGACATTAGTCGAAAATAACATTACTTCTAATATATAGCATTACTATTTCGCCATATTCTGTCTACGTTTGCCTGCTGTGAACTCTGACACTGTCCTGTAATATGACACCGGACTGGACATTCGCCATCACGTGGCGAATGAAACATATAACTGATTAATACCAGCAGCAGCAGTCCTCCAGCTATGAACGTCTGACTTACATACCCATAGTTACGAAAAGAGATGGGTGTATGGTTCAGTTTACAAAAAGAGTGAGGAAAGCGGGCAGAAACAATAATGGCAGAAAGCAAGAATATTACATATAAATGAAGGGCATACAACAAGCCAATATTTCTTCTAAAGCCTTTTTTAAATGACCACATATAAAAACAACATAACAGATACAAAACAAAAGGCAAAAAAAGCTAAGCCTATATATTTTTCATCCATTTTTTGTGTTTTTATCTGTTGTGTTGTTTTTGTATGTAACCCGTAGTTTAGAACGACACCCGGAACTAGAACTATAAAAATGGGCCCTAGCTCTGTTGCTGATCCTGGGGAGCGGTTTCATTACATTCGGGGCCCGACCACACGTGTTGGGCCTTTGACATCAAGATTTCCTTCGGCGTTTTTAGTGAGATGACTCCAACGCTATGTTGATTTTTGTTGCCCGTGATCTAGGATTTGGTTGGGATTTGCAGCACCCGTTATGTACAACAGTTCGTAATAAGAAGCGGCCGCGAATCAAAATATTGCGTGTTCGTCGGTTTATTAAACTTTTTTTTCCCCTCAACTCACTGAAAAGGCCACTGTATGCAACATACCATATAACCGACATCAGATACGCACCGTAGCCAACTGTTTCTACTTACGTGCAACTTCGGTGTTCGAACACACATAGGAACGTAATTCAGGGGCTGTCTGTATGCTTCCCCCCCCCCCCGGAACTAAAAACAACTTTGCTCATGTATTTTTTTTTCTCTTCTTCTGTTGGAATACGTAAGTTCAACTGAACAGATAACTCTACTAAGTCAGGCAGCAGGGACTCTCAACTTTTCTATGATTACAGACCCCCACACAGTCGACAGTCCAGTATGTCCATATAACTCCTTGGCATGATTGTCGGAATCATCATCATCACCACAAGAAGAACTATTTGGTAGCATTATGACTTCAAACGATGCCAACAGCTTAGCGTGGCTTGACTTTATATACAAGTATATGGACGGTTAAGAATCGAGCAGCCGAAAGGAAATGGTAAATCTAACAACAATTTTCGTAAAATCTATTCTGTTCTCCTCTCTCTCTCTCTCTCCCCCCCCCCCCAAAAAAAATATAGGCGCCACACACCATAACGATCGTCAGACCCTACCTACTTGAAGCATCTTGCGGATATGATATGGTGTTACTGGCTATATTTTCACTGGCACGTCTGCGGCACACTCGAGGGTGGGGCAGTCAGAGTCACGCCCCTCCTTCCACAGATTCAAACTGAACCAGGATCCTATGTCTACAGCAGACTGACTTGGGCTCCCCCCGCTGGTTTTGAATCGCCCTGATATAACCAGAGAGAGGGAGAGAGAGAGATGATATTTCTGACTTTTCAGCAGAGCAGACATCACGTGAGATAATGACGACCTGATACCGTTTGACCGCTGAACTTATGGTCCCATGTGGCGCGGGAATATTCAATATTAGCGTGTCAAATTTACACAGTACAAAGCTGAAATGGGCTAAAACGGCGGAATGTCTGGCGTGGTTTCCTGCCCAGTCTACACGTTTTCTAAAGAAATACGCCCCTTTGTCTCTCCTTCCTCAAGTCCAGTCTCCATCGTAAAAGTGGTTGTCTGACGCATTCCCCAATATATCTCAACGTTTCAATCAGATTTGCGTCTCGGTTGGTGTTTTTTTCCCCTTCCACTTCCGTTGGCCAGCATCTCGGACGTGAGCTGACACAACCTTCGTGTGGTGGAAGGGCGGATACAGCTTCAAACAGACCCTCTCACAATGTACATTTTTGACAGACATTTCAGTTTCATGGTACTGCAAACTTAGGCTCGACACAACACGCCATTCTGCGCCGGCAGCTGAGCAATGGGCGGCTTCCAGACACGTGACCGGAATGTCCAAAACAAGTAATGTCAAGGCTGTAGCTTCAGTGAGTCGTAAAGGTTACATTAAAGATTTTCTATCTTTCACGCTTTAATGCTGACTTCTGTGGTGAATTACTTTAGTACTGTACTTAGAGAGAGAAGAGACAGAGACAGAGAGAGAGAGAGAGACAGAGAGAGAGAGAGAATGAATAACCATTTTCAAAGGGTGAAAAACTGGGCATGCAACCTCATGTGACATTCTTTCCTTCATCTCTTAAAATCCATTCTATTGTAATCATTCAATATTTTACTAGTGCTGGCTGGAAGAGAAACGGAGAGGGGGGGGGGGGAGGGAGAGCGAGCGAGAGAGAGGAGGAGGGAGAGAGGGAGGGAAAGAGAGAATCAGAGAGAGACACAGAGAAAGAGATGGATAGACTGACACAGACATATATATATGACTCATATACAGAAAGAATGAGTCAGAGAGGGAGGGAGATACAGAGAGAGACAGAAAGAAAGTGAAAAGCAGAGAGAGAGAGAGAGAGAGAGAAAAGCAAAAGAGAGAAAAAGAGAGCAAGCGAAAGAAAGAAAGAGAGAGAGAGAGAGAGAGAAAGAATGCACACACCCCCCCCCCCAAGAAAAAGAAAAAAACACTTATTTTGAGGTTGAGAACTTCATCACTTTTGAATGCTGTCCTTCCTTTATTGTTTCACATCATCCTATTTTGTAAACAGCGCAGCGATTCCATACTTGTATCATCTTCGCTTGCTGGTATCGGTTTTACCGCAGTCATTATTTCCTTAATTACTTTAGAGACATCGTCTCCGTTATCATCTGTCACAGATCGGAATTCTACGCTATTATTCTCTAGTCTCAGAAACGTCACGGACTGAAAGCAATCCAGTACTGACAGGAAATGGCCTGTAACTCTTGGCGCTGCTTTAGGTGAGTCTGATGTTGGATGAACAGAGATCCTACACAGTGGTGACAATGGAGAGCTGAAACCTTCAAGAAAGTATTAAACAGATTATCACAGTAAGGATGAGTAGACTAGAAGCCAGCTATTTTGTAGCTCAACTAAAAGCCAGCTGTTTTGTACCTCAACTAAAAGCCAGCTATTTTGTACCTCAACTAAAAGCCAGCTGTTTTGTACTTCAACTAAAAGCCAACTATTTTGTACCTGAAGAAAGTATTAAACATATCATCACAGTATGCATGCGTAGACTAACAACTGATTGGCTGAGTGATTAGGCGCTCGGTCCGATGGCACTGAGTTCAAGTCCCAGAAGTGGGGATTTTAAAAAAAAAAAAAAAGGCCCTGGAGTCCACCAAGCCTTGGAAAATGCGTGCCTGACGAATCTGGGAAGCTAATAAGGCCAGGCATGATACTGACTCATCACACTTTCATGTGCCGAAGGTCTTGGAAATAAAGGTATCCCCAATATGACTTAACGGCATGGAAACGGGGATTCTATCTTTTACCTTCACCTAAAGACAGCATTAACTTTCCTCTCCTATCCATCTTATACTGTTATACTTCCCACAGACAAAGAAATGGTAATGTGACACACAGGCAATGTGGCTGTTTTATTTTAAGACCGACTATATGTAAGACGCATGGGAGCCATGTTTGCTGCTGCTGAGACTGAAACACAGAAACTGCACAAATACAACCACGCATCCTTCCTGCGCCTGAAAGCGAGGACGCGACGTCAAAACATTTCTAGGGCTTCTCTTTTGTTTAAACTGGGCGCCACAAGCATGATTTTACGAGATGAAATTATCACTCAATCATTCCTCGTGATAAAACTGTTGTAAGGAAGATAATGATAATTTGCAAATAGGCGGTTTCAATGGCTAAAGTTGTTATTCTAGGCCACGGCTGGGATCACTTCACGCCCTGACCAACAGTATGGAAAGCCTTAATGTCAGTGCAACAACAGGTTTAGTTTCGTTATAGGAATGGAAAATTCCAGAGGAGGTGCTTAGTATATAAGGCCTAATAGACTAAGAAGTCTTCAGTCATGGGTTGGATGCTGAACTGATAGGGCGCTGTTCAGCGTGGAAATGAGCTGTTCTTGGATGAAAGAATATTATTGTTTGTGGACAGCGTTTAACCACTTGTGTAAGTAGAAATCTGTGATCTGTTCTCAGCAAGATATATGAAAAGAGCTATGATCTCAGTGACCCACTGACTCGCCTGAGTAGACGTTTGTAGTGTTTGTATGTCTTATAGTTTCTATTTGTTAACACAGAATTATCCTGCATATCTTATTTGATGTTGTACATGTAACTTGCAGCATAGTGAGGCTAGAGTACATTAAGCACAGACAAATGAAGATGTGAAGTAGAGAGAAAAAAGTAAATATAGTATGGAAAAATAAACAAATAGAAGAGACGTAAAGTCGAGAGAATATGTACGATAATATAATTACACAGAAGACAAAAAGCATGTATAGTAGTACAAATAATAAACAAGAAGACGTAGAGTCGAGAGAATAGTTACAGAAATACAAAATAGATAAGTGTACAATTATAGAGAGATGTATGTGATTATGTGTACGTGAATATATATATATATATTCTTGATGAGGTTGAAAGACTCGCCGAAGACAGGAAAAATTGGCGAACTACTTTGCGAGCCCTATGTGATGCTTAACGGCACGGGAAGGATATAAGATATATATATATATATATATATATATATATATATATATATATATATATATATATGAACCCAGTACGTGTACTACAGACTCCTTTAGATACGATATGAAAAAACCCACAACACACACACACGCATGCGCGCACGCGCACACACATATTCCCGGACATGACAAAAATATGGAACCGAACGTGACAAAAGAAGGGACCAACCGGCTATACAAAACAGGGTATGAGACATACATGAATATACAGGGACCGGCATAAAGCACAGCTCTGGAATGAAGTATTCAGTTAACATCTGCACATAGTGATCGCTATTAACAGTAAGAGGATGCCCGTCTTCGTCTTCAAAAAAATATGGGAAATGACGCCGAATGATGCAACGCCACACCACACTGTTACTCGTTCACATGTTAGAACAAATGGAATACTTCATTCCAGAGTTGGCCAACAGAAATAACAGACTAATATGGTTTCATCAAAAGATGGAGCAAGTGCCCACACAGTCCGTCAGTCCATGGTCACGCTGCGACAAGCATTTCCTAATCGTCTTATTTCCAGATCTGGGGATATTCTTTGGCCGGCAAAGTCACCGGATTTATCGGCCGCAGACTTCTTTTTTGTGGGGGGTACCTCAAGAACATGGTGTCTGGTAGTCGACCACAGTCAACTGCAGACTTCTAGATGAGCTACTTATTTACCAAGGAGATAATGAGAGTGGGAGTTAGTTAAGGGACACGAAAAGCCTCGGTTGACTGGAAATATGGGATGGAGAGATGGAGTAGAGAGGAGAAGTACTGATTATGAGAGAAGAGGAGAAGTATTAATTATGGGAGGTGTCCAAGAAGGAGACAGCCTCAGAAGAATAAGTATTAATTATATGGGTTTTATTGTACAGCACGCAGATTAAGATAAGACTATACAGGAGAAAAGAATAAAGAATGCGTTTATTGTACTGCCGTACATTAAGAAATCCCCCTAAAGCCCATACTGGGCAGATAAAAGAGAGTTTAAAAAATTAAGTAATCGAAATATACTACTAAATACTCCAAACCCTACCATATCCAGTATGTACTAACCACTAGATCATTGGATCACAACTTTAGAAAGAATGTATTAAGATAACCAAACCATTCCTCTCTCTCTCTCTCTCTCTCCTCTCCCCCAATTAATACACTATCCCGAACCCACTGCATAAACTGGATTGTTTGTTTTGTAAGGTTAAGTGGTCCGTAGGTCAAACTTAGGAATCCAACTTCTCCATTTTCCATGACTCAAACGCCATAAACTGACTCCAACGTCTCCATTTTCTATTGTTTGACACAAACGCCATAAACTGACTCCAACGTTTCCATTTTTCTACTTTCTGACTCAAACACCAAGAAAATGGTAACATACAGAAGTTATTTCTAAATTTAATTCGCCTTCAAGGCTGATCTGAAGAACCAGCACTTCTAGTTTAGCAGAGGTCGCCATCTACGATATGGAAACTGATGATCTACGGCAGAGAGTGATTAATTGCACATAATCTCCAACCAGCAATTGAAAACATATATTTCAGAAGAACATTTTTCCATACCAACAAATCTGGATAAACAGTGAAAACACCAGAAAAATAGTGAAATCTTCATTGACCCTTGAGATTAAGTCCATATATTTCTACATCCCATGACATTTGCTAGAACAGTGAGAACTTGAACTTCCTTGTCTGGTAATGGCCGAGGGGTGCAACAATGTGAAAGCTAAGACTCTAAAACACATTTTCAGTTTCATTACAGGGTTGAAAGTACTTACACATTCGTCCAGTACAAAGAACCGAACTTGATCGAGTGACAGCTTTCCCGTGGAAATCAAGTCCTCCAACCTGCCCGGTGTGGCCACCACTATGTCCACCTGAATGTTAGAAAAAAAAAGTTATATGGGCAATGCTGCCTATGATGTGGGATGTGGACCCCCAGAAGAATCGTCAGACACTGTTATGAAAGACTAAAAAACAAAAACAACTCAATGTGTGTCAGGATCGACAGATGACCCGCCTGAAACGAGGGCCCCAAATAATCCTAGTATTCTGTAAGAGTTCGATAGCCACAATGACTAAAACCTGAGCATCGACTGTAATAGATCTACAGGGAGAAATATCATCTCATAGAAACAAAAAAGAAAAGCATTCACAGTTATGTTATACTATTCACATGTACAACAAACATGAATCACAATAACACACAGGAACTGCACATATAGTAATTTTTATTCAGGAGTTTGTCAAGACTTCATTATATATATATATATATATATATATATACACAGACTAGCTGAGTACTCGACGTTGTCCGGGTATTTATTTCTCCCAATCAACAAAGTTCTATTCATTTCCACAACCTTCTAACCGGTCCTACAAAGTTCTATTCATTGCCGCAACCTTCTAGAAGGTTCTGCAGAGGTCTATTCAGTTCCACAATCTTCTAGAAAGTTCTACACTATTCAGTTCATTTCCACAACCTTCCAGAGTCTAGACGGTTTGATTACAAACAACATTTTTAGTTTCACCCCCAGGAGCAAGAAGAAATAAATTCTTGGGTGAACCCAGCTCTGAGCAAGCAACAAAAAGTTGTCTGTAGGACAAACATGGCCATCTCAAATCTCTCTCTCTTTCTGTCTATATCTCTCTCCTTTTTCTCACTTTCTCTCTCCCTTCAGCAAGCAACATGAAGTTGTTCGTGGGAGAAACATGGTGATCTCAAATCTCTCTCCCTCTCTCTTTCCCTCCCTCGAGCAAAGCAACATAAAGTTGTCGGTGGGAGGAACATGGTCATCTCAAATCTCTCACCCCCTCCCTCCCTTTCTCTCCCTCCCTCTCTCGAGTAAAGCAACATAAAGTTGTCCGTGGGAGAAACATGGTGATCTCAAATCTCTCTCTTTCTCTCTCTCTTTTCTTTCCTTCACTCGAGCAAATGCAACATAAATTTGTCCGTGGGAGAAACATGGTGATCTCAAATCTCTCTCTCTCTTTCTTTCTTTCTTTCCTTCAGTCGAGCAAAAGCAACATAAATGTGTCCGTGGGAGAAACATGGTGATCTCAAATATCTCTCTCTCTCTTTCTTTCCTTCCCTCCAGCAAAAGCAACATAAATTTGTCCGTGGAAGAAACATGGTGATCTCAAATCTCTCTCCCTCCCTCGAGCAAAGCAACACAAGGTTGTCGGTGGGAGAAACATGGTGATCTCAAATCTCTCTCCTTCTCTCTCTCTCTCTCTCCCTCGAGAAAAGCAACATAAAGTTGTCGGTGGGAGAAACATGGTCATCTCAAATCTCTCTCCCTCTCTCTCTCTCTGTGTCCTTATCTCTCTCCTTCTTTCTCTCCCCGTCTCTATCTCTCTAACCCTCCCCATCCCTCTCTCTAATCTGAAAAGCTAAGTTGAAAAAATAAGAAAACGGCACACTGTCATAGAGCAATGAAATCTTCTGTACAACACAATTAGAAGCTAATGGAGAAAACAAAATTAAAATTTATTTTTACAAATATAATTAAAACAAAAAAGAGACCATCAACTAAAAGAGCGACATGACACTGTCACATTCCCTGACAGATGATAAACTAGAAGACTTGCCGCATTAGCTTACCTTATAAAGGACCATCTAAGATTCGGGCGAGTGCTCGACGTTTCTCGAACATCATGAGTCCAAGACCGCAGTCATATCCACAACCTTCTAGAAGGTCCCACTCCCACCCCTAGCGCCCCCCCCCCCAATGCAGTTGGTAGCTGATCAATCACTGCATGGGTGGTCTCTGGTACGAAATAAACACTCTGACCATTTTCTAAATGGACGCTGAGATGAACAAACAGTGGGTGTCTGTCATGAATCAGAAATCTACTCCGTTGATCATGTGTTTCGTTACCACGCTCATTAAAACGTTCGGCAAATCAGCAGATATAACGTCATCAATTTGTGTGGGCCGACAACCCGAACATATCAGGGGTGTTACTTCCTGTCGTTCAGCGGGGTATTGTTTGTATCGGTCGAACCCCACAACCCAGGTCTCCCAGGGGACCTAGGGATGATCTAATCCACATTGTGCACTGTCCAGATTGTAAGTCATCTGTGTGCCAAGTTTGGCTGAAATTGATCCAAGCGTTCCAGCGTGACGCTCTAACATACATATATACACCCACACGTTATATATATATATATATATATATATATATATATATATATATATATCACAACCGCTTCCGGGGAATGAAGCAGAAGACGGTAAACATGGATACTAACATCATATAATCTAGTCCACTCTTGTAATATGTCATGGAAAACATGGCCACTAACATCTTCCTTAGTTGTTTCTTTGACACACAATATGTCAAGGCACCAGCATCATATCCCTTAGTTGCTTCTCTGACATATAACAGGTCACGATACTAACATCTTATCTCCTATTTTCTGTATTTGGACACTAACATCATAACCTCTGTGATATATAACAGGGCAAGACATTAACATCACACATCCGAATTTCCTGTATGTGGAAATCAACATAATATCCTGTAGTTGTCCAGCTGGAGGAATACAAAGACACTAACATCACATCCCCAAGCTTTCTATATGTGGACACTTCTTCACATCACAAGTTTCCTGTATGTGGACACTTCACATCATATCCCATAGTTTCTTGTATGTGGAAACTTCTTTCTTATTCTTCTTACACATTTTCTGTCTATATCTGCAGTCACTGGTTTTTTTTTTTAAATTCATATATGGAACAGTAGAGCATATCTTCTGTGGTGGTTTCATTGGGTCAGTAATTGCTTCTCAGTGCCTCATAGTTGGTGCAGTTTTGGAGGGTATTTTCCACATACATGCACCTGGGTACATGTACAAAGACCAGTACTAGTACCAACTTTAAACGTTGTATACATATGACTTCAAAGTTGGCTGTGTCCTGTTTAGAGATGGAAAATGGAGACTTGTTCCATTCTGTTAAATATGTGACTCGTCATATAGTGGTGTTTGCGGCTTCCTGCAGGTTTTTATCGTGCTTTTTCTTCTGATTATAGGTGACTGGTATGTCTGGTTGCTCCATTTCAGTGCCCTCTTTGGCCAGACGGTCAGTTTTCTCACTGCCTGGTATCCCACAGTGAGAGGGAATCCACTGCAAAGTGGATTCCACTGTGCTGTGAGCCAGTTTTTGATAAGGCATCTTTAAGGTCTGGTAGTTTGTTGCACTGAAGAGCTTCCAGTACCGAACTTGGATCTGTGAGAATTACTATGAGGCATGTATTAATTCTGGTGCTTGATAGTTTTTCAACCGCGGCAATAACTGCCTAACTTCTGCTTCATAGTTGTTGCAGTGTTTTCCGGTGGGTATGGAACTCTTGTCAGTGGTGTTGTTTGGATATTCAATGTGTTCCTGCCCCTCCATTCTTCTTGGCACTGTGTACAGATCCATCTGTATACACACGTATCCAGGTGTCACAAGATATTTGTCATCTAGGACATTAAGTGTGGCTGTTGATCTTACATTATTGTTTTGCATCACTGGAGAGAACTTTTTGCTACACACCTTTCACTTCAATTTGAATAGTTATTTATGTACAATATGCTTCTTTTCATGGTGTATGCTCTGGCATAGATGATAATGGAGCAACTACAGCTGGAAGGTCAGGTATCAGCTTACGCAGCATCTTTCCTTGCTAGGGCAGACTGATGAATGAAGCTAAGTCGTCTTAGTGTCAAGTTACTGAATCTCTCCTTCAGGGGATGGCTTACAGAGCTGAGGAATTTCTCTCCCAAGCTCATGACATTCGTGTCTCTACATTCTTTTAGCACTACTTCTTCTTCTTTGTGCGCATAACATTTCATTAGCAATAATGCGTGGTGCCTTGATTTCTTCTAGGCGCCTTCTGGTTTAAGGGGACGGGTTTCAACTGAAACACATGTAGTTTCCACCGAAGGACAAGGTTATGCAAATCAGTTTATTTCACTTGTGTTTACCGAACACATTTGTTACTTATAATTTCTACTGTCACCTTATTCAATGTTATGGTGCAGGCCTCTGAGTTCAGGCAGATTTATCCACGAACTAGCTGATTACCCGGCGCTGCTCGGGAATTTATTAATTATTATTGCTGCGAAGTAGATTTGAGATCGCCATGTTTCTCCCACGGACAACCTTATTTTTCTTACTCAAAAGAAGAAATTATTTATTCTTGCTCCTGGAGGTGAAACAAAAATTGTTGTATATAATCATGTTTTGAGTTAAATTAATATTATAGTGAATTTATAAAAGACTTTACTCCATAATGTGTAGACTGCCCCTATGACTTGTAATCTCTTAAAGTTTAAAAGGGAGATCCGGAGTGAGTAGTATCCGTGGGATAAAAACCTTCTCCTTGTCCTGTTAAGATAGTCGCTTCAACTACATTGCTCAGCTTCCTTTTTACATACAACTTTGTGCCGTTGCAAAGGTTTGGCGGGTCGAGGTCCTGTAGTAAAATAATTGGAGATCCCAGCCATAATTTTCACCCCTCACCCCCCCCCCATGTCGATAGGGGCTGAACTTGGCCGTAAACGGCATCGGGAGTGTCACTACTCATCTCAGCGACCCCTAAAACTATGGAATCAACAGCAGTATCGGTCGGTTTTGATTACTTTTACATGTCACACCATCCCTCCCCACCCCTCTCTCACCCCATGACGATGGGGGCTGAAATTAGACGTAAACGGCATCGGGTAGGTCACTATTCATCTCAGCGACCCCGAAAACTATGGACGACACTAATACCGGTCGTTTTTTACTATTTTTATATGTCAAACCCATCCCACCCCCTTCCCCAAGCCAATGAGGGCTGACTAAGAGACCATCAACATTATCTGGACTTGCCATCATCACCATCATCATTTTTCACTCCCTTGAGAGCATGGGCCATGGATAAAGGCTCTCCAGTCATCCATGTTTTTGGAGTTATTCTCTGCTTCCTTCCATGTGCATCCCTTGTCTCTGAGCACTGTCATAATTTCTCTTCTCCAAGTAAGTTTAGGTGTTCCTCGTTTTCGATTTCCTTGAGTATTCCATGTTAGTGCCTGTCTTTCTATGCTGGTGTCTGGTTTCCTCAGAGTGTGGGTAATCCACTGGTTTTCCTCCCAGCGTTTGTGTAACACTCAAGCTTTTTTTTTAAACGGAGAACAGGTCGTTGGCCTATCCCCAACGTCCTTAGTCGCCTCTTACGATCTACGTGGAAGATGGCAATGGTCCTATTCATTTCTCCCCAGACTTAGGTCTGGGCCTCGGTAACCACATGGGACTCGCCATAGAAGCTACATATGCTCCTCTTAGACGAGCACCGCTCCATTTCACGATTATCTCTCTTAGACCGATCTTTTTTCCTTCTTGAATTTAGTGGATAGTCTTTCCCACCCCCCACCCTTAGGGGTGCTTGGGGTGTCATACCCCCACAGTACTTTTCTCCAAACTATAAGTCATATGTGTACCAAGTTTAGATGAAATTTCTCCATGCGTTCCAGAGTTATGCTGGAAAATACACACACAAATACATCCATATATATATATATATATATTTATATAAAGCTTTGTAACTGGCACATATTTCTGGTGGCCGCCATAAAACACACACTCTTTCCCTCTCTCTCCTATCCCTGACGTCATACTCCGCCAATCTTTCACCGTTACTCGACACGTTATCACTTACACTGGCTGGGTACCTCCGACTTCAGCATCTTTCCTTGCTAGGGCAGACTGTGGTCTCGCTCGGACTGCCGTGAAGACAGTGGTGTAGGCTGGCCTGGCCAAAACTTTGCTTTCCAGCCTCTGGTGGCTGTAGTTAACCCCCTTCTCCAAGTCAGCCCCAGCGTGCAACACTGGCTGGCCAGACGGCTTTGAGACAGTTCCACAGAGACACTCCGACTGTGAGATGAGGAATCCGATGAGCGCTTCAACGATATCCATTTCCCGCCACCATTAGTCTGTTGGCTCTGTTTTGTTTACCTCATTCTGTTAGCCACTGTTGTAGAGACCCATAAGCTTGTCGCGTCCTGAATTCATTGCTTTCACATTGGATTTTCCTCATCCCCGCCAGCGATCTCCATGATCCCATCCATTCACCATCCTAACATTACATTTTACAAAAATAACAATTACAATTAGTGTTGACTGCTACAGGTTTCTGGGCTACAGAAGTAGGTCAGAGTTTTTAAGGAATCTGATCTATGCTCCCTGTCTCACAAAGACTGTTATGATAAGTGTGTTCGTAACATAGTTGTTCCCAGGGGATATATGGACACGTCACATCATATCCCCTAGTTTCCTGTTATGTGACACTTCACATCATATCCCCTAGTTTCCTGTTATGTGAACACTTCACATCATATCCCCTAGTTTCCTGTTATGTGAACACTTCACATCATATCCCCTAGTTTCCTGTTATGTGGACATTTCACATCATATCCCCTAGTTTCCTGTTATGTGGACACTTCACATCATATCCCCTAGTTTCCTGTTATGTGGACACTTCACATCATATCCCCTAGTTTCCTGTTATGTGGACACTTCACATCATATCCCCTAGTTTCCTGTTATGTGGACACTTCACATCATATCCCCTAGTTTCCTGTTATATGGACACTTCACATCATATCCCCTAGTTTCCTGTTATGTGAACACTTCACATCATATCCCCTAGTTTCCTGTTATATGGACACTTCACATCATATCCCCTAGTTTCCTGTTATATGGACACTTCACATCATATCCCCTAGTTTCCTGTTATATGGACACTTCACATCATATCCCCTAGTTTCCTGTTATGTGGACACTTCACATCATATCCCCTAGTTTCCTGTTATGTGGACACTTCACATCATATCCCCTACTGCATCCACGGCTTTTTGTTTTAAATGACATTATCCAAGAACTTCATTCTTTACATAAACATACACCTCAGCACTCTCTAGCACACCAGTTCAATACATTTACATCATATGCTGGAAAAAAGACAGACTAGAATATAAGTTATCCAGTACTAGCTACTTTATCTTCAATGTTTAAGGAGAATCTTTCATGTATACAGGTCAAAAATAGACCTTCCTAATGTTCATAACATTTTAGCCCTGAATTTTTAATCAACAAGTACCGATAGGTCTGGGGTAATAAAGCATGCACGAGTTGGTCAAATCTACCCTTCGCTTTGTGAGGACATCTCCTGGTATGTTAACAGGAACATGTCAGCACTTCTCGTCATGCTGTGTTTGGGATTACATCTTGGGATTCCTCTTTTTTTTAAAGAAAAGCATATTATATTTGTATACTATTGAAAGTATGGACTAGATTTTGAATGTATAAGATTTCTCCAGAGTTTTGGAATGATTTTTATGTATTTATTGCTCCTTGCACTAAGCTGAATGTCTGAAACGAGTGAAAGTTGATTGATGAACGGACAAGAATGTCAGATGCGGCTTACATGCCCACATTCTTCCCCTTCCTTTTTTCTTCCACTTCTTTTTCTTCTCCTTGATCTTCTTCTTATTGTCATTGATCTTCATCTTCTTCTTCTTCTCTTTCATCTTATGTTCTTCATATGGCAAGTTCACTGTAAACCTTTAGATCTCTTGAGGCCAATCTGAAAATGTTTCACTTCCCAACCTACGTGCCTGCTTCAGTGTGTGTGTTGTATTGCAGTGTCAGTGATATCCAGTGCCTACCTCCTCCTCACTTTGTCTTCCTTGAGCCATACCCTCCCCATAGGTCATCATATCCAGAGAGAGATAATCCTCCATCTCTTGATGGAACTAAGGAGTCAGCTTCTGGCTTCATTAACATAAACTTCTTTAAAATCCAGATCCTTAGCTCCATCAAGAAAAGCAGGTTATCACTATCTGCTCATATTAAACAAGAAAAGAGATACTAAAACAAATGACACTGAAAATGTACATGGAAATCACAAGAACTAGACAGTTCAAATATTTTGATCAAATCTACAGACGTAATGCAATAAGTAAAAAAAAAAAAACATACTCAAGAGAAAACCCTGAAGGAAAAAGAAAAAGCAAGAGGACCACAATGATTGAGATGACTAACAAAATAGGGAGACTGGATTCAGCTTGACCCATCATCATCATCATTGCTTGTCATTCCCTTGGAGTTCAGGACATAGATAAAGTTTCTCCAATCATCCCTGTTCCTGGATTTGTTCTCTACTTCCGTCCATGCGTATCCCTTGTCTCTGAGACTTTCATAATTTCCCTTCTCCAAGTAGTTCTGTGCATTGCCTGATTTCTATTTCCCTGGGGGTTCCACGTCCGTGCCTGCCTGGTTATGCGGGTGTCTCCTTAGTTTATGGTCAGTGCACTTCTATTTTCTAGACATGATTTGTAGGTTCTTTCCCAGAGCTCCTCGTTCCTGGTCTTATCCTGCCATTTGATGTTCTGAATCCTTCTCAGGCGGTAGTTCATAAATGTATCACTCGTTGTAGCTGAACTCAGTGCACTGTTAAAACAAGGGACAGGGAATGTTGGATAACCATTGTAGCCAACTTTCCACGGGGAGACAACACTAGATGATGATTATACCACACTACGGGCTTGAGAGATGAATAATAGATGGCACTGTTCATCGAGACGAGGAAGAGGCTTACATCCCAAATTTTCCGCTTATTTCATCAGTCCAAGAACTGCTCTGAGAACACCCAAGTTCATTCCTCCATATTAAGGTCTGTAGTTTAGATCACGATTGGCGTGATATTCTTTGTAGCTAACGTTGTGGAGTCTTGGTTCCGTTTCACTCTTTCCGGAGAAACTTCCGTCATGAATGATTCATCCTAACAATATTTAATTAGTTATTAGTTACAACAAATGTTTATGCTGCAAATTCCATCTTTATTTCTAGCCCTATGTTCAGCCTCACAAAATACGGAATCTCTCTTAAACAGATCTTCCCAGACCTCGTGTTTGACAAAAATGCATCGGTCATAAATATCCTTGTATCCCCAGTTTTTGTTTGTCTCATGACCTCCTTCTCTCCAGAAGTGTGCCACAAAAATTAGTTTGGAGTCAGTTCCAGTTGGAAATGGCGGAGTGCGTCTGTGGTGTGTCCGAGTGCATGAACGACTGTGCTTATTTCCCTGCGCGCCGGGGTTTCCCCTGTCAAGCGGATGTGAATTACATCGTTCCTAACATGTTCTCTGTGAGTTCTTCTGCGGGCAGCGGGTCCCTTTCTTGACTGGCCATTCAAGTTAACACGAGGTCATCCAGGCTGCCGAAGACGGAGTATGTTGGCCAACAAACGGCGCAGTCTGGGAAAGCCAGGAGTCTCTCTCTCTCTCACACACACACACACACACATACACACACAAATGAGAAACGGTCGTGCAGATGTCTCGGCTAGCGCCACGACTGCGCTCCTGTCGGCCTCGACAGGGCAACATCAACATCGAGCCCTTCTTCTTCTTCGTTCGCTTCTACCACCAAGACCGCCCTGTGATCGCACTGAATTTACGCCTGTGGTCCTCGTTAAGTCCCGTGTTTAGGACCACACGAGATCCCCGAGAGAACCACAAGAGGCTCAGAGCATCATAGTGCTTGAGCCTGTATGTGGGTCTCAAAAGCGGGATTGCGTGACACCGTGGTTTTCGTTGCACCAGTTTAATCTAGAGTTGGACTTTCTCACCGGAAAACCTCGACGTGTTTTGGATATCAGTATATCCCAGCTGGGTGAGAGGTGGTAGCCAACCCAGGCCAGAGCTGGACTTTCTCACCGGAAAACCTCGACGTGTTTTGAGATACCCGTGTATCACCGCCGGGTGAGAGGTGGTTGCCCATCCAGTCCAGTGTTGGACTTTCTCACCAGAAAACCTCAGCGTGATTAGGATACGCATACATTCCCGCAGGGTGAGAGGTGGTTGCCTATCTAGACTGCCCTGGTCCAGTGTCTCCGACTTCAGCATTTTGTGGTCGTGGCAGCCACCCTTCCTAGTTGTGACCAGAATGGAGCTTTTGTCCAGGAGGACGAATCCTCGCCAGTAGTGATTTCTACCCCTGGGTTGAGCCGGTTTAGGCATATTATCCCAGTATGGGCGTGTTAGGGTCGTGACCGATCTCTAGAGCAGAGGTACCGTGACATGTGTAGCCTTCAAGTTTCACCCCTGGTGTGAGCCGGTTTAGGCATATTTCACCAGTATGGGTGTATATCAGGCGTGACCGACCTCTAGAGCGGAGGTGGCGTGACATGCCTAGCCATAAAGTTTCACCCCTGGTGTATGTCGGTTTAGGCATATTTCACCAGTGTAGGTGTATTTCGGCCGTGGCCGGCCTCTAGAGCAGAGGCGCCGTGGTATATGTAGCTTTCGCAGTGATACTACTGGACATACCGATTACACTTCACTTTATCCTTTCCTTCACCTTTTCACATCGGCACCGCACAGCAACCTTTATTTCTTTTCCGTAGTATCCTCCTTGACAGGGAGGAGCTTCACTCCACGCGCGGCTTCTGAAGAATCTCGCCAGCAGTGTCTTAACCTCTGGGTTAAGCTGGTTCAGGCATTTCACCTGATATGAGTGCACTTAGAACATGGCCGACCTCCAGACCAGAGGTGCCGTAAGTTGACTATTTGCTTCGCTTTATCCTTTCTACCACCTTTTCCGCAGTGGTGCCGCGTGGCAACCCCATTTGCACCTTTCTTCACTGGCCGGGAAGAGCACCGCTCCACGCAAGGCAGCTGAAGAATCTCACCAGCAGCGATTTGAACTAATAAAAGCGCTCTTTCCACGACGGTCGGAGCTTGGTAAGCATGTATTAGCTCTAGAATTGCCACAGTTATCCAAGGATAACTTGTGTCATCAAAGGAACCTTGACTGATTTAATGAGCCATTCGCAATTTCACCGTGAGACAGTGTGAACTTAGACATGCATGGCTTAATCTTTGAGATAAGTATATGACTACTGGCAGGATTAACAAGATAGCTTTCTTCACCGAACCTTTGTCGGATATCTGCCGACAGACCGACGCGGGGCAAGGGAGACAGCGCTCTGCTCAGAGCGGATCCCTTTCGACCCCGGCGGCGTTTCATTTCCTTAAACAGGCGGGGGCAGGGGGGAGGGGGCGGCTCTCTCTACTATAACGAACAAGAAGAAAGCCCAGCCACCCACAATCAACGCACATTACATCCTGCAGACCCGATACTCTTTGTGAGAGAAGGGCCAATTTCGAGACCATCTGTCGACAAAAATATAGTAGACCGTTAGGAAGAACCTGGCTGGCTAGTCGTTTATATGATTCGTTCGACGGACAAACCATCCGCTTCTGCATCGAACACCTTAACTCTCGCCGTCCGGGAAGGGAGCGAAAGCCTGTCTCCCCACGCACTGAACTCGAGAGCGCTTTTTCGTCAAAGAACGGTCGGCCTGCGCAACAGCAGCAGCCCGCGCTGTGCAGCTCGGCGCGGCTGACAACATCGAGCCCAAAAGCAATGGAGCTCCCGCTCGGGCCTGGAGGGGACGGCGGGGTTTTCGTCGGGGTAACAGCTGCAGACTTGACACGACTGATCTTCTCCCCGACGAAGAAGAAGAAGAAGAAGAAGAATAAGAAGCTTGGCGTCACTGTATTCCTGCATCTGTAACAGTCACCACGGGCAGCTGAATGAAGTGATCACGGATGGGAGCGTTAATTCTGCAGCATCTCAGAGTTGCTTAATGTACTGGCAGCGAACATGTAACACATTATCAAATTTATTCTCATAAAAGTGCCACGCCAGTACAACACACACACACACACAGACACAGACACACACACAAAACAAACAGCTAATATGTGCTTGTTTAACTGTATGCATGTTATGACAACATCTGCTGTCCGATGAATGTTGAACACAAAAACAAAAAAACTCTTGAGACACACTTCCTTACCCCTTTGCTGAGCGCATCCAACTGCTCTTTAGCGCTCACGCCACCGATAATAAGCAGTTCTCGGACTTCGGGATTGGAGAGAAATTTTTTGAATTTCTGAATCTGGCTCAAAGTCTGAAGAAGAAAAATATATGGCGCCGTTTTGAAAGCAGCAAAGCAACCCATAAATTATTATTATTGTTATTATTATTATTCTTATCTTATATCTTATATCCTTCCCGTGCCGTTAGACGTCACATAGGGCTCGCAAAGTAGTTCGCCAATTTTTCCTGTCTTCAGCGAGTCTTTCAACCTCATCAAAGGATTTTATGCCTGTTAACTTGGCCTCTCTTAATAATGTCCTCTTCAGAGTTTCACGCGGTCTGCCTCTTTTTCTTCGGCCTGTTGTGTTCCACTTGATAGCTTGTTTTGGGATTCTCTGATCATTTCTTCTCATCAAGTGACCAACATATGTCCATCTCCTTTTCCTGATCACCCATGAGACTGGTTGTTGTTCAGTCATCTGTCTTATCTCTGCATTGTTCTTGAATTCATTCCACTTGATGCCGAGTATTTTCCTTAGGCATTTGTTTTCAAAAGAGTCTAATTTCTTTTCTATTTCTTTAGTTGTTTTCCAGCTTTCACATGCATAAATGAGGGTGGATATTACATTTGAGTTGAATAGTCTTAACTTGGTTTTTGTGCTTATAACTTTTGAATTCCATATATTCTCAAGATTCTTGAAGATTGATGCTGCTTTTGCAATTCTGATCCTAACTTCCTTTCTAGTGTCACCATCCTGGTCTATGTAGCTGCCAAGGTATGCAAATTGATTGACTTCTTCAATATCTGTCCCTTCTATGTGTATTTTTCCATTTTGATTGATGGGAATTTTCATTATTTTTGTTTTGTCCTTGTTAATTTCAAGTCCTATTTTGCTAGCCAGTGAAGATAGGCTATCTGTTTTTTCTTGCATGGAATTCACATTATTACTGATAAGAGTTATGTCATCAGCAAAATCAAGATCTTCTAGTTGGGTCCCATGTACCCATTATTATTATTACTGACGTTTAATATCAAACTAGAAGTATATGGGCGTATATTTTGTTTTCTTTTTGGCATGTGCAGCAACTACACAAACTGGCAGATGCTGAATCACTGAATTAAGGGATATAATAAGGGATATAACTGAACCACTGTAATAAGAGATATAATAAGGGATATAACTGAATCAAGGGTTATAACAAATATAACAAGGACATAACAAACGAAGAATGCATAAGAAAAGTCAGTAAGAAACATACGACGGAGGAGACGGTCTGGGTTCACTGGCCATATAATGAGAAGAGGTAAAGGTAAAATTCCCGTTTCCATGATATTAAGGCATATTGAGGAATACGGTGTTAGGTCTTCGGCACATGAAAGTATGATGTGATCAGTATCACGCCTGGCCGCTTTACCTTCCCAGATTTCTCTGGTACCCATTTTTAAAGGCTGGATCAACCCCAGAGCCTTTTTGGTGTGTACCAGAAAAAAAAAAAAAAATCATAATGCTGGGACTGAACCCAGTACCGCCTGATTAGTAAACCGAGGGCTTAACCACTCAGCTAACCAGGCCGCCAATGAGAAGAGGAGGAATCGAAAATATCGTGACAACATAGAAAATGGAAAGCAGGAAAGGGATGGTTTAACAAAATGGCATGGAGAAGTTCAACAACAGAACCGATGAACAACATGAAAGATTGGAAACTGCGGTGAATCAGGTCGCGGAGGCCTCCAGGCATGGCACATGATGATGACGACAGGTCAAGGGAGATAAAAGAATATGCGAACAGCTTTAGGAATAACCCAAAGAGAGCATAAACATTTCTTACTCAAGGCTTGAACAACACATTAAATTTCTCTTTGGCTGGCTGAAAACGGGCAACCCACCCTCCCCCCTCCAAACTGGTAAACCACTTTCATAACGATGGACAAACCGCAGATATGCTCTGCATTCCAAGCAAGCCAAAACACAGATACATCGTATACATATGAATCATTAATCAGAGGGCATCTGTCAGGATAAACATATGTTACGGCCGTGGGTTTCCTACGAGACAGCACATAATGACATATTCTTATAGACGAAACTAGCGGCTCCATAAAATGTACATGGGTGCGGATTTACCCGCCAGTGCAGGAAGTTGAGAAGCACATCTGGGTGCCTGTGACATTTCCCTTGCTTTATTTGACACTTATGAAATATTCAATACAGCTCACTATATCAAGAGGCTGTATCACATATATACAAACGCGGTGGCTGTCCTGAAGTATGTGTACATTATGAATGCATGTTTTTCACCCGATATATTCAACTGTGACAACTGAAGTAACAAGCGTCCATCACAGACTGTCACTTCAATTTCCTTCGACATAGCAGTATTCAGAGAGTGTATGTTTTATTAAACAGCATTCTATATTCTCTGCCACATCCACTACCTCTCTCTTACATATGCATACACTGTCTCTCTCTAGCTCTCTCTTTCTCTCGCTCTCATAACATGTTCATAACAACAAGACAGAAACTACAAAACGCAACAGAAACAACACTTCAGCTCTGTACGAAAACATCACAGATAGAAAACGTTAGCGAGCACAAAACACTAAGTCTTACTGACCAACATCTGACCTGGAACTCTCATGTTCAAAGTCTAACAAAACTCATCGCGCAAAAAGTATACCAGTTAGCTAAAATTAAGCACTTCATCGATCAAGACACAAGGAAGACATACTACATATCTCATGTACAAACACATTTAGACTAAAGCTCAACAATCTGGGATGGTTGCTCAGTGTCAAATACAGAGAGGCTTTACTCACTTCAAAAGCGAGCAGTAAAGCTTATTAGTGGCAAAGATCAAGCATAAACAACTAACCAGCACAAATGTATCAAAATACTGCCCCTTAAGAACAGGTTCCTCTTCAATAAAGCCATCTAGGTACATCAATTTTTTTCGCAGCATGCCCCGCCTTATCTATGGAAACTGTTTAAATTTATCCCAAAGTGCAGCCAACGCTTAAACAACATACAGTCGAATCCACTTAACATCGCATCGCTTTATGTCACCACCTGGATATTGTCACATACATTTGTATCCCCGAACAACTCCCATAAGCAATTAATGGGCTTTACTCTCGTTAATATCACCCCGCTTACTGCTAGAAATCGGTTAATGTCACGGTATTTTTGCACCCGGAGGAGCTAAAGATCCCGCTTTGTAACACATACTGAGCGAGAACAAGCTACAAACATCTCATAAAGCGTTACCAGCTTCGCGACTCACCAAAGAAAGGGCCGGCCGTTTGATCACCAAGTAATTGCCGGATCAACCTTTTGAACACGTGGACATCGAAACTCACTTGGTGTGAATGAAAGGCTTACCACGGCCGCCCTTTCGTGATTAAAATCTGGCTTTTTTGGGTCACTGTCTTCTTTATCAAAAAGTGGACGGTGTTAAATTGGCAGTGTGAGGTGATATTTAGTCAGACTCGAATAGTGTATTGTGAATCGTATAGCCGGGAACTTCTCTCTGGTTCTCGTTGTGATTGATAATTGCTATTAAACGCAAACGTGTTAATCTTGATTTGAACAGTAAAATGGATATTCTGAAGCAAGTTGATGAAAAATTTACAAGAAAGGACATAGCGAATAAATTTGAAATTAACATTTCAAATGTATCGAAGCTTGTTTAAAAACCGAGACAAAATTGAAAGAGACTTCCAGTCGTCTTTAGTTAGGTCAAATTGTAAGCGAAAGCGTGCAAGTTCTTACATGGATACTGATTGTGCTCTGCTGAAATGGTTCAGACACGTTCTGCACAGTTGCTTGTGTGCGGTCCTATGCTGGCATAAATCACAGAACGTTTTGCGAAAGAAATGGATATGCCTGACTGGGTGTTCGAACGGCTTTTTTTTTTTTTTGAGCGCTTTAAGAAATTGCACAACATAACATTTAAGATCATTTCAGGTGAAGCGGCTCAAGTTAATACAGATGTCCTTAATGATTGGATTTCTCGCTTGCCAAAATTTATGGATCCGTACAGCCCAGATGACATTTTTAACATGGATGAAACGGGCGTGATTTATAAACTGCTACCGAACAGGACTGTGCGCTTTCGTGATGAGAAGTGCCATGGTGGCACAAGTTCTAAAGATCGCTTAACAGCTGCCACGTGTTGTAACATGTCTGGCACTGAGAAGAGTCTGCTCCTTGTCATCGGAAGGTCACGAAATCCGCGGTGCTTCAAGAACATAACAAGCCTGCCCGTTAATTACAAGGCCAAGCGGCGTGCTTAAACGACAAGTGAATTGTTTGAGGACTAGTTCATTTCTTTCGACAACAAAATGTACAGAAAAGTTTTGTTGTTCATTGACAACTGTCCAGCACACACTGAAGTCACCAATCTGATGGCTACAAAGCTTGTTTTCCTGCCACCTAACACAACCAGCGTGCTGCAGCCTTGCGACCAAGGTATCATTTACGCCTTCAAGCAACAGTTCAGAAAGTGAATAGTGCGTCATATGCTGTATGCTGTGGAACAAAAGCGTATGAATGCTGGCGATATTTGTGAAGGTCCCCTCGACTTGATCACAGATGAAGAGTGGGCAGCAATTTCTGATGGAAGTGTCACGTTTGATCAGTTCGTTTCAACTGAAGACGGCTTGCTATCAACGAAGATGTATTCAGTCGAAGAGACCATCCCTAGCTGCAGTAAAAGCAAGGTAGACAGTGACGCCGAGGTTAGTGCTGCTGACGTCAGTGAGTCCATGGACCAGACGCCTACCAAAACTGTTTCTTACGCTCAGTCTGTAAGCGCATTCTCGACTGCGTGCTCGTTCATTTACAGTATGTCTGACGTGACGCAGGACGTTCTTAGTGCTCTGTCGTGTTTAAATGACTTTAGACCAGTTATCACTATAAAATGCAAAATAGCGCATTTTTTTAAGTACTACTGCTGACAAGTTAGATGCTGCTTAATTACAGTGTTTTCTATATTGTAAGATTAAGACTTACTGTATTTTGTGATTAATATATTTTGTGATTAGTACATATTGTGTCCGATGATGATTAGCTTTGGCTGATTGTTATGTGTTTAATGTAATAAATGTGGGACGGACGGACATACATACGCACACACACTGGCCCAGTTAATTCCCTTGTAATGGACCCCGCTTTAAGTCAACTCCGTTTATTGTCATCACATTTTTAAACCGGTCCCGACGATGTGACATTAAACAGGTTCTACTGTATGTCTTCCAAAACCTAGACTTGATCTTTACAAGAAAAGCGTTACTTATTCTGCTGCTCATCTTTGGAATACACTCCTATTCTGTATAGAAAAAATATAAACAACTACAACTACAAACGTGTCCAATATCTATTTGATGTCGAGTACGTATCTTTGATAAAGCGCTGCTACTTTCTGGATCATTCATTCATCTGCATGTCCCTTGCGGAACTTTGCCTCCCAAACAGCACTCCTGTAGGCCTCTCGGTTGTGAGCAAGATGGCCTGCTGCTGTGTCCATTTGCAGATCGTCAACGATTTCTTGCAGCCATTTTCGTTTTGGTCTTCCTCTTTTTCTTTTTCCCATTATGTATCCTTCCAATATGGTCTTCTCTAAATTATCATGACGTTTAATGTGTCCATAATATTTAAGTTTTCTCTCTTTAGTCCTCTTTACTAGCCAGCCTTCTTCAATATTAAGCTCTTGTAGTATAGATATATTTGTTCTTTTTTGTGTCCATGATATTTGGAGAACTCTTCTGTAGCATTTACATTCAAGGGCATTTATGTGTTTCTCAGCTGTTTTGTTAAGTGTCCACGTCTCACAGATGTTGCGATGGGAAAGATGCATGACCTTAAAAATCTTATTTTTGTAGTTCTGTCTGCTCCTTTCCACAGATTCTTTATTTGTTTTACTTTCTGAAGAGCAATAGATGTCCTCCTTTTAATTTCCCTCATTGTATCTCCATTATTAGTTAGCAGTGATCCAAGATATTCAAAACTCTCCACTTCTTCCAATTTTTCCTCATTGATATATGTCTCCATGAATCATAACATCATAAAAAGTTATTTTAGACTGCTCTTACAGACACCGAATTCAGTTCATTGCTTATTCTGAATATTACCGGAATTTTTGTTTGGTACATAGTTATTTACATATGTATATAGTTACTTTAATGTTAATTGTGTGTTGTTTTTTTTAAATATCAGCAGCATATTTGTAGAATGTCTGGAACAGAGTGAAAGTTGTATAATAAAGGGCAGAATGTCAGACGGGCCTGCGTGTCCAATTCTTAACTTTTTTGAAATAAAGATCAATCTCTTCCCCCCCCCCCTCTCTCTCTCTCACGCACACACACACAAAGAGAGATTTATAAAAAGAAAAACAATGTACATACGTGCATTAAATCGCACTTTCCCGTCTTTCTTTCTCTCTGATATCTCTCTCTCTAAAAAACACACACAAACAAACAAAAACCAAACATACATTCGTGTATCAATTCACTTTCCCTTCCATCTTCCGCCCTGATCCATCCATCCATCCATCCTTCCTTCTTTTTCATTTACACACACGCACACACACACACACACAAACAATACATACGTGCATTAATTCACACATTCCCGTCTTTCTTTTCCATCTTCCTCCCTGACCCTTAGATTCTCTCTGTGTCTCTCTTCATTCTTTTGCTTTTCTTTAATCGCATGGAAATCTCCTTCTACTCCCACTTCTGCCCTTCATCTTCTTGTCTTCTTTTCCTTTCACCACAGTTTCTCTTTCATCTCATCTCTCTTTCTTCTCCATTCTCTTTATGTCATCTCTCTCTTTCTCTCTCTCTTTCTCCTTCCATTCTATTTATTTCATCTCGTCCCTCTTTCTCCCTCCATTCTCTTTCTTTCATCTCTCTCTCTCTCTCTCTTTCTCCCTCTATTCTCTTTCTTTCATCTCTCTCTCTTTCTCCCGCCAATTCTCTTTCTTTCATCTCTCTCTCTTTCTCCCTCCATTCTCTTTCTTTCATCTCTCTTTCTCCTTCCAATTCTCTTTCTTTCATCTCTCTCTCTCTTTCTCCCTCCATTCTCTTTCTTTCATCTCCCTCCATTCTCCTTCTTTCATCTCTCTCTCTTTATCTCTTCATCGTATGATTCTCTCCCTTACCTCCACCACCCTTTATCCCCACCTCTGTCTCTCGCCGTTTTGTTTCTCATTCCCTTTTCCTCGCTGTATCTCTCGTTCCATCTTTTCATCCTTTCCCATGCTCTTTCTCTTCATCCGACGCCTCCTTCCCTCCACACACACATACAGACACCCAATTCTCTCTACATACCTGCTCTGCAAGTTCTCTTGAAGGCTGAAATGACAAAAAGAAAACATCTGTATTACCACTACTACTACTACTACTACTACTATTACTACTACTAATACTACTACTGTTACTACTACTACTACTACTATTGTTATTACTACTACTACTGTTACTACTACTAGTACTGTTATTACTACTACTCTACTACTATACTCTACTACTATTACTACTTTCTGCTACTACTTCTACTACCACAGCTTCCATTACTACATCTACTACCACGCCTACAAATACTACTATTACCTCACCATTAAGTTTTACGGCTAAGAAGACACATCTCTGGTAAGCGAGATGAAAGCTGCTGACTATAAGGATTTCCACGTGTCGGCACACCTAGTCTACCGCACGCCAAACCATACATGAACACTGACTCCCCTTTTCAAAGGCACTATCGCTATTCTAAGTATTTCACAGCCCTAGCATTATATGATTATTTCTTAACACACTGTTTGAGTATATATTAACATTATCTGAGTGTGTATGGAAACATCGATATAACGTCTAAAAAAAATATCAACATAACGTCTAGAAAACATCGACATAACAATGTCTAACAATGTCTCGGAAACATCGACACAATGTCCAGAAAATATCAACATAAGAATGTCTAAAAAAAACATCGACTTAATAATGTCTATAAAAACATCGACAAAATACCAGCGTCTAGAAAACATCGTCAATTTAATCATGCACGGTAACCAAAGAGGAAACCGCGCAACAGCGTTCAACAAGAACACAGACAGAACATTGCACTGACAGAAAGAAAAAAAAAACGACAAAAGAAAACTGTGCAGAAAACAAATGTCTTCAACAACCTGGATACTTACCTCTATGATTATAGCTTGCGGGGCATTTGGTGCAGGGGGTGCATTTGTTGGTCCTTTTCCTATAAAAGATCATATAATAATAATAATACCCCGAGACACTGATAAACTGTGTAATACGAATTATTGCGCCAATCATCTCCTTGTTAGCCCCTTTTCTCACTTCCCAGGAGACACGTCCTCCAATCTCTCTCTCTCTCTCTCTCTCTCTCTCTCTCTCTCTCTCTCTCTCTCTCTCAGCCGTCATGCTCTTCAAGATGACAAATTATGGGTAACAATTTTTCCTGCTGGAGCTGAGAAAGCAATTTTCGTTCACGTCAATATGTGTCTGTTAATCCGAGAATAATTAGAAACGGGCGTCTGAGTGGCGAAGATCGGGGATTCGAATCCCCCGGGGGGGCCCCGGTCACTCAGCTGTAGAAATGGGTACCCGACTTCTTTTGGAGCTAGGGAAAGAAAGGAGGCCAGGCCGTGATGTTGACCACAACCTAGTGTGCTGATAGGTCAAGGAAAATATGGCCACTAACACCACATCCCTACCTCCCCATCATACGCACGCACGCACGCACGCACAGAGTTGTACCTGTCCTCAACCTTGCAAGAAGTACTTTCTGGTTTTCTCAGTAACACATTCGCTACTTTACAGTTCCAACGTAAAATTAAAACACATTATACATGCGTTACCGGGAACTGAACATTATACACGCGTTACCGGGAACTGAACGTTATACATGCGTTACTGGGAACTGAACATTATACATGCGTTACCGGGAACTGAACATTATACACGCGTTACCGGGAACTGAACGTTGGTAGGATTAGACTTGGAAAAAATCGTAGACAAAGCACTTTAGTGAGACGTGAGAAAAAGAAAAATCACAAGAGGATTACCTGGGATTCGAACGCGGACTCCGGTAGGACAAGCAGCCGTCTAGCCACTAGAGAACAGCGCACTATCGACGTAGCCAACAAGCATCCCCCCCCCCCCCAAAAAAAAGGTGTTTTATTGACATAGTCTTTAGTAACCGCTCAGTAGACACGAGGATTCGTGACACCCGGAAAGAAACGAGGTCGTGACACAGAAATTCCGTAGCTTAGATTCAGTCTCTCTAGCAGGTACCAACTTTTTAGACAAACAATCACACGGTCTCCTGCCATGTCTGGTGCAAACTTTAACAACAATAACAAACGAACGAATACTTATTACATGAAGTTAGTTTCAGGTATAGTTTTTAAGAAACGATTTTTTTTTTAAATAAAAGTTGGCTAAGTCGACAGTGCGCTGTTCTCTCGTGGCTAGACGACTGCTCTTCCTACCGGAGTCCGCGTTCGAATCCCAGGTAATTCTCTTGTGATTTTTCTTTCTCTCACGTCTCACTAAAGTGCATTGTCTACGATTTTTTCCAGGTCTAATCCTACAAAACTGTGTTCTCTTACTTTACCGTACCAAAGCCTCGTAGTTTCCTATTTATAAAAAAAAATTGTTTCCAAAAGTGTTCGTTCTTCTCGTTTTAATAGGTAATTTACCGGTAACTGCCGGTTAACGTGACACTGTCTTATATTACAGGCAGGTGCTCCAATCTCTTTCTTAAAACTAGTATCTCAGCCTCAGCGCGCTGGTGCACTGACTCCGCAGTACAACCCAGGATCCCTAAGGAATAGAAGCGACGGCGAGAGCAGGACATAACTACCGCTGGTCTGAAAACTTCATCGATATCGATTCCTCCTCTCCTGCGCCTAGTCCCCACCATTTTTACATGCCCCTAATGCACAAAGAAGTACGCCTACAACACGAGCTGTATTTTGCCAACCATATAATACTAACCACGCCCTAATGTGTCTTGATGGTTGAAAAAAAAGGATGTACTGTAGAAGGAAGTGATTGATCTATTTTTGTGTTACAAAATAGTTTGTAAGTGGATATGTCTCTCTGCATTACTCTCTATGTAAGTTTAAGACGACAACAACAACAACAATAACAATAAAGGAGGAGGAGGAGAAGAAGAAGAGGGGGAAGGAGAAGAAAAAGAAGAGGAAGGAGAAGAAAAAGAAGAGGAGAAGAAGAAGAAGAGGAGAAGAAGAAGAAGAACAACAACAACAAGAGAAGAAGAAGAAGAAGAAGAAGCCTAAAGTTATTTGCAAAGGCTGAAGAATTACGTATACCCTTCCATCACATAAGCTTCTCTCTATTCCAGATATTGTACATCAGTAACTACAAATAAGCTATTCTAACACTGAAGTATCAAAAAATTGAAGAAATACAACGATGAAGTAACACTCTTATCTGCGCGCTCAATACAGAAACTAGCTACATAAATATTATACAAGAAGTAAAAAAAAAGTTATGTTCACCTTCTCAGACTAGTGAATATCTACAAGACTACTGTTCAAGAAGAAAAGAAAAATACTATTCAATGTAATATATGAGTTACACTCAGTACTTTCACTGAGAGTAAGACATAGCGAGAGAGAGAGAGAGAGAGAAAGAGAGAGATAAATAGAAGAAACTAGAAAACTAGCATAGTCAAAGTACTCTTTCTTTCTCTACTCTCTCTCTCTCTCTTTCCCTCTTTCTTCTCTCTCTCTCTCTCTGTCTGTTTCTTCTCTTTCTCTGCCTCTTCTCTCTCTTCTCTTTCTCCTTTCTCTCTCTCTCTCTCTCTTCCCTTTCTCCTTTCTCTCTGTATGCACCTTCTCTCTGTCTGTTTCTCCTCTTTCTCTTCTTTCTCTCTCTCTTCTCTCTGTTTCTCACTTTATTATCTCTTTGTCTCGCTGTTTCTCATTTTTCTCTCCGTCTCTCACTGACCCTCCATATCTCTCTCTGCAAATCATAGCTATCAGGGCACGTGTACACATATATCAAGATGGCCACTGTTTCCCCATCAATGTTGATCAAAGAACCCCCGTTATCACGGAAATATAATATACAGCGGTTCTCTATATGGACATTATTTATTTACCGGGACATTATATATTTACAATGCAGCAGGAAATTTTGTCCGGAAAGCTAATCTCCCTTCTTTGTTCGCCCCATATTCCTAACGTAACCTGACGTCTGGAACTTAAACTGCATGTTCTGATATTAGGCAGAAGTCGCTGGTGATCGTTCTTTTCATCTTCTTTATCCTCCTATTCTTCATTTTCTTGTCTTTCAGCTTCTGCACAAGACGGCCAGTTTAGCTGATAAGCGTAACAGTGTTAGTACGGACACGGTCATGTTCAGAAACTTATCACAGGAGAATTGGAGTACACCTCTACCCCCCTCCCTCCTTTTCTCTCTCTCTCTCTCTCTCTGCTGAGAAGGGTAGAATATTAAACTGGATTGTGTCCATCTATCCTTCCATCCATATATCTTAAGGCGTGAAGCCATTTCACTTGAAGTATACGTGAGAACTGTACTAGTTGAACCTCATGTATTTAGTTACTTCATGTTTGTGAATATATGGATGACAGTATAACTGCTTTATTATTTCATATTTTATTCACGATTCAAAAGTGGCGTGGAAACGATTACAAATGCAACTAGACATGGACGCCCAATTTCTGTTCATAATGAGGAACTCATTGCAAAAGTCAGAGAACGGATACAAGAAGATCGTTGTTTGACTGTTAGAATGATGGCAGATAAATTTGGTGTTAACCAATTTCGTAAAATTTTAGTGAAAGATTTGGGCAAGAAAAAAGTTACTTGCCGGTTTTCTATCACATTCGTTGTCTGATGACCAAAACCGTCAGCGTGTTCAGTACGCAAGACATCATTGAAACGTGTCACAGAAATAAACATTTCTTAAATCTGATTGTTGCAGAGGATGAAACATGGACTTTCCGCTATGATCCCACAACTAAACGCCAAAGTGCTCAATGGAATTCATCATTATCACCAAAAAGAAAAAAAAATTCGTCTTCAAAAGTAGAAAGTGAAGACAATTATAGCACTATATTGAATGTTAGGATGTAAGATAGATAATTCATCTGAGAATTGTAAAAATTAATATAAAATGAGTTATCTTCTAAAGTAATCAGCTGTTTGTGAGTAGAGTCCATCTGTTTTATCCCAGGTTGCACGGGGGTCACGGTTAAGGGATGACAGGAAAAAGGTCAGATGAGAGAGAAATCATATGACTGGGGGACAGTTGTCTTTTGTATATTGTCTGAGACAGACGTAGATTAGTCTGTTAGAAATGTTGTTTAGTGAAACAGATGTAGAATAGAGTGGATTAGGATGTTCAGATGGTGACAGCAGTCTGCTCGAACATATAGTATATCGTGGAGATTTCCAGTCTTGTGTCCAATGCTGATGCTTTTGTCGTTCTCGTCATATCGCTCATCGACTCATCGTCACCCCGTGCATCATTAAAGTCACTTCATCAGTAAAGTTGCTGCTTCTGTATTACTATTTCCACTGAGAGAGAATGAACTTGAGAGCAAGTAAGTCTGTGAAATGAATAACACAACAGACGCATAACAACGTAGAATAGTCGTAGATAAAATGAGATAAAATATTAACAGTAATTGATAAAGTCAACACTTGTCGTTGCAAACAGAAAGAACATTATTCCAGTGATCAATAGTGGAAATTTACAGAGAGATGAGCATCAAGTCTACATTTTACACATAGAAGAGCAGAAGATTGAATTACACAGAGGAATCCGCACCGAGAATCCTGCTTCACAATATTGGTGAGCTTCTATGACAGCAAAGGAGTTAGTCACAAAGAATTTATTCCAGGGGGACAGACTGCCTCTGCCAAAGTTTATTTAACTATTTTGAAACGCCTACTGAAAAGGAATATCCGAGTCCGACCCGAGTATTCAACATCTGGCAGTTTTTTCCCTTCTTCATGATAATGCACCGGTTCACAGGGCTGTAGTTGTACAGGAATTTTTCCCCCAAAACAAAGAGTGTTCTCAACCATCCACTCTATTCCCCAGATTTGTCCCTCTGCGATTATTTTCTATTCACAAAATTAAAGTTACGATTACCCTAACCCAGCGCGTCACAGGTGGCGGATGGTGAAAGTCCTCCAGATATGGAGGATCCCTGTGAATAAGGAGTTGTCCAAATAAGCAGGCGCGGACCAACTGGCGGTAGACTCAGAGAGCGAGGTGGGGTTGTAGGTGGCTCTACTACTCCTATAAAGTGCCTCAGGTGCTCAGTGAATGGAATACCAGGTGGGTAAAGAGGCACCTTAAAACCTCTCGCTCCCGCTGCCTTGCGGGTAGGACAGAGAGTCAAAAGCTAGCGGAGAGTCCGTACACAAACCGACAGAAGGCAACGGGAAACCACTGCTGTAGCTCCCAAGAACAATTATGCTTATTCAGAGTAATAGATTTGTCATGAACGACGTTAATGGATGTTCCTTTGGAACAGCCTCGTCGGATAGGGCAGCTCACGAGCCACAAGTGAGGCCAGATCGTCATCAACTACTGGTGGCAAAACTAACAAGTTCAAAATAGCAACATGGAATGTTAGAACTTTATTCCAGGCTGGAAAATTAGAAAATGTAAAGAGGGAAATGGAAAGGATGAAGATCAACATATTAGGAATGAGTGAAGTTAGATGGACAGGTGCAGGAAAGATAAACTCAGATAAATATACAAAAATATATTCAGGAAGTGAGAAACATGAACGAGGAGTAGGAATAATATTTGACGAACAAACAGCAAGGACAACTGTACGATATTTGAACATCTCTGACCTAGTCAGAGGTGCATTGTTACGTAATCACCATGAAGCAAAAAAAAAAAACAACCTAACATTAAATTCTCTTTAAAACTCGGAAAAGGGGCCACTGAGACAGTTGAATTGATGCGACAAGTTTATGAGTTACAACTGTTTATCTCCTGCATAGATATTCAGGTGGTATTCACGATTCAAAAGTGGCGTGGAAACGATTACAAATGCAACTAGACATGGACGCCCAATTTCTGTTCATAATGAGGAACTCATTGCAAAAGTCAGAGAACGGATACAAGAAGATCGTTGTTTGACTGTTAGAATGATGGCAGATAAATTTGGTGTTAACCAATTTCGTAAAATTTTAGTGAAAGATTTGGGCAAGAAAAAAGTTACTTGCCGGTTTTCTATCACATTCGTTGTCTGATGACCAAAACCGTCAGCGTGTTCAGTACGCAAGACATCATTGAAACGTGTCACAGAAATAAACATTTCTTAAATCTGATTGTTGCAGAGGATGAAACATGGACTTTCCGCTATGATCCCACAACTAAACGCCAAAGTGCTCAATGGAATTCATCATTATCACCAAAAAGAAAAAAAAATTCGTCTTCAAAAGTAGAAAGTGAAGACAATTATAGCACTATATTGAATGTTAGGATGTAAGATAGATAATTCATCTGAGAATTGTAAAAATTAATATAAAATGAGTTATCTTCTAAAGTAATCAGCTGTTTGTGAGTAGAGTCCATCTGTTTTATCCCAGGTTGCACGGGGGTCACGGTTAAGGGATGACAGGAAAAAGGTCAGATGAGAGAGAAATCATATGACTGGGGGACAGTTGTCTTTTGTATATTGTCTGAGACAGACGTAGATTAGTCTGTTAGAAATGTTGTTTAGTGAAACAGATGTAGAATAGAGTGGATTAGGATGTTCAGATGGTGACAGCAGTCTGCTCGAACATATAGTATATCGTGGAGATTTCCAGTCTTGTGTCCAATGCTGATGCTTTTGTCGTTCTCGTCATATCGCTCATCGACTCATCGTCACCCCGTGCATCATTAAAGTCACTTCATCAGTAAAGTTGCTGCTTCTGTATTACTATTTCCACTGAGAGAGAATGAACTTGAGAGCAAGTAAGTCTGTGAAATGAATAACACAACAGACGCATAACAACGTAGAATAGTCGTAGATAAAATGAGATAAAATATTAACAGTAATTGATAAAGTCAACACTTGTCGTTGCAAACAGAAAGAACATTATTCCAGTGATCAATAGTGGAAATTTACAGAGAGATGAGCATCAAGTCTACATTTTACACATAGAAGAGCAGAAGATTGAATTACACAGAGGAATCCGCACCGAGAATCCTGCTTCACAATATTGGTGAGCTTCTATGACAGCAAAGGAGTTAGTCACAAAGAATTTATTCCAGGGGGACAGACTGCCTCTGCCAAAGTTTATTTAACTATTTTGAAACGCCTACTGAAAAGGAATATCCGAGTCCGACCCGAGTATTCAACATCTGGCAGTTTTTTCCCTTCTTCATGATAATGCACCGGTTCACAGGGCTGTAGTTGTACAGGAATTTTTCCCCCAAAACAAAGAGTGTTCTCAACCATCCACTCTATTCCCCAGATTTGTCCCTCTGCGATTATTTTCTATTCACAAAATTAAAGTTACGATTACCCTAACCCAGCGCGTCACAGGTGGCGGATGGTGAAAGTCCTCCAGATATGGAGGATCCCTGTGAATAAGGAGTTGTCCAAATAAGCAGGCGCGGACCAACTGGCGGTAGACTCAGAGAGCGAGGTGGGGTTGTAGGTGGCTCTACTACTCCTATAAAGTGCCTCAGGTGCTCAGTGAATGGAATACCAGGTGGGTAAAGAGGCACCTTAAAACCTCTCGCTCCCGCTGCCTTGCGGGTAGGACAGAGAGTCAAAAGCTAGCGGAGAGTCCGTACACAAACCGACAGAAGGCAACGGGAAACCACTGCTGTAGCTCCCAAGAACAATTATGCTTATTCAGAGTAATAGATTTGTCATGAACGACGTTAATGGATGTTCCTTTGGAACAGCCTCGTCGGATAGGGCAGCTCACGAGCCACAAGTGAGGCCAGATCGTCATCAACTACTGGTGGCAAAACTAACAAGTTCAAAATAGCAACATGGAATGTTAGAACTTTATTCCAGGCTGGAAAATTAGAAAATGTAAAGAGGGAAATGGAAAGGATGAAGATCAACATATTAGGAATGAGTGAAGTTAGATGGACAGGTGCAGGAAAGATAAACTCAGATAAATATACAAAAATATATTCAGGAAGTGAGAAACATGAACGAGGAGTAGGAATAATATTTGACGAACAAACAGCAAGGACAACTGTACGATATTTGAACATCTCTGACCTAGTCAGAGGTGCACTGTTACGTAATCACCATGAAGCAAAAAAAAAAACCTAACATTAAATTCTCTTTAAAACTCGGAAACGGGGCCACTGAGACAGTTGAATTGATGCGACAAGTTTATGGGTTACAACTGTTTATCTCCTGCATAGATATTCAGATGGTATTCACGATTCAAAAGTGGCGTGGAAACGATTACAAATGCAACTAGACATGGACGCCCAATTTCTGTTCATAATGAGGAACTCATTGCAAAAGTCAGAGAACGGATACAAGAAGATCGTTGTTTGACTGTTAGAATGATGGCAGATAAATTTGGTGTTAACCAATTTCGTAAAATTTTAGTGAAAGATTTGGGCAAGAAAAAAGTTACTTGCTGGTTTTCTATCACATTCGTTGTCTGATGACCAAAACCGTCAGCGTGTTCAGTACGCAAGACATCATTGAAACGTGTCACAGAAATAAACATTTCTTAAATCTGATTGTTGCAGAGGATGAAACATGGACTTTCCGCTATGATCCCACAACTAAACGCCAAAGTGCTCAATGGAATTCATCATTATCACCAAAAAGAAAAAAAAATTCGTCTTCAAAAGTAGAAAGTGAAGACAATTATAGCACTATATTGAATGTTAGGATGTAAGATAGATAATTCATCTGAGAATTGTAAAAATTAATATAAAATGAGTTATCTTCTAAAGTAATCAGCTGTTTGTGAGTAGAGTCCATCTGTTTTGTCCCAGGTTGCACGAGGGTCACGGTTAAGGGATGACAGGAAAAAGGTCAGATGAGAGAGAAATCATATGACTGGGGGACAACTGTCTTTTGTATACTGTCTGAGACAGACGTAGATTAGTCTGTTAGAAATGTTGTTTAGTGAAACAGATGTAGAATAGAGTGGATTAGGATGTTCAGATGGTGATAGCAGTCTGCTCGAACATATATTATATCGTGGAGATTTCCAGTCTTGTGTCCAATGCTGATGCTTTTGTCGTTCTCGTCATATCGCTCATCGACTCATCGTCACCCCGTGCATCATTAAAGTCACTTCAACAGTAAAGTTGCTGCTTCTGTATTACTATTTCCACTGAGAGAGAATGAACTTGGGAGCAAGTAAGTCTGTGAAATGAATAACACAACAGACGCATAACAACGTAGAATAGTCGGAGATAAAGTGAGATAAAATATTAACAGTAATTGATAAAGTCAACACTTGTCGTTGCAAACAGAAAGAACATTATTCCAGTGATCAATAGTGGAAGTTTACAGAGAGATGAGCAACAAGTCTATATTTTACACATAGAAGAGCAGAAGATTGAATTACACGGAGGAATCCGCACCGAGAATCCTGCTTCACAATATTGGTGAGCTTCTATGACAGCAAAGGAGTTAGTCACAAAGAATTTATTCCAGGGGGACAGACTGCCTCTGCCAAAGTTTATTTAACTATTTTGAAACGCCTACTGAAAAGGATTCTCCGAGTCCGACCCGAGTATTCAACATCTGGCAGTTTTTTTCCTTCTTCATGATAATGCACCGGTTCACAGGGCTGTAGTTGTACAGGAATTTTTCGCCCAAAACAAAGAGTGTTCTCAACCATCCACTCTATTCCCCAGATTTGTCCCTCTGCGATTATTTTCTATTCACAAAATTAAAGTTACGATTACCCTAACCCAGCGCGTCACAGGTGGCGGATGGTGAAAGTCCTCCAGATATGGAGGATCCCTGTGAATAAGGAGTTGTCCAAATAAGCAGGCGCGGACCAACTGGCGGTAGACTAAGAGAGCGAGGTGGGGTTGTAGGTGGCTCTACTACTCCTATAAAGTGCCTCAGGTGCTCAGTGAATGGAATACCATGTGGGTAAAGAGGCACTTTAAAACCTCTCGCTCCCGCTGCCTTGCGGGTAGGACAGAGAGTCAAAAGCTAGCAGAGAGTCCGTACACAAACCGACAGAAGGCAACGGGAAACCACTGCTGTAGCTCCCAAGAACAATTATGCTTATTCAGAGTAATAGATTTGTCATAAACGACGTTAATGGATGTTCCTTTGGAACAGCCTCGTCGGATAGGGCAGCTCACGAGCCACAAGTGAGGCCAGATCGTCATCAACTACTGGTGGCAAAACTAACAAGTTCAAAATAGCAACATGGAATGTTAGAACTTTATTCCAGGCTGGAAAATTAGAAAATGTAAAGAGGGAAATGGAAAGGATGAAGATCAACATATTAGGAATGAGTGAAGTTAGATGGACAGGTGCAGGGAAGAAAAACTCTGATAAATATACAAAAATATATTCAGGAAGTGAGAAACATGAACGAGGAGTAGGAATAATATTTGACGAACAAACAGCAAGGACAACTGTACGATATTTGAACATCTCGGACCGAGTCCTGCTAGCCCAACTGAAATGACGACCAATAAACATAAATATTATACAAGTGTACGCTCCAACATCTGAAAGTTCTGAAGATGTACAGATATTTTATAATGACATAGAGACAGCCCTAAAACACACAAAGTCACATGAAGTTACCATAGTCATGGGAGATTTTAATGCCAAAGTTGGTAAAGGAAGAACTTCAGACATCGTTGGTGACTATGGGCTGGGGGAGAGGAATGACAGAGGTAGTAAATTAATTGAATGGGCAAGAATACACAGCATGGTTGTAGGAAACACATGGTTTAAACAACATCCTCGAAGACTGGCAACGTGGTGCAGTCCAGACAAAAAGACTTTTAACCAGATGGACTACATATTAATCAACAAACGATTCCGCAATGCATTACTGACAACAAAAACCATGCCAGGAGCTGACTGCAATAGTGACCATGACCCACGCTGTGGAAAAATTAGAATAAAGCTAAAGAAAGCATGCAGAAAAGTGAGAAACATCAAAAAGAAACATCCCGGTATGTCAACAAGTGAACTATTCTGTTAAAGATCTCTCCCGGTGTGTCAACAAGTGAATAATTCTGTTAAAGATCTCTCCTGGTATGTCAACAAGTGAACTATTCTGTTAAAGCTCTCCCTGTACGTCAACAAGTGAACTATTCTGTTAAAGCTTTCTCCCTGTACGTCAACAAGTGAACTATTCTGTTAAAGATCTCTCTCTGTACGTCAACAAGTGAACTATTCTGTTACAGATCTCTCCCTGTACCTCAACAAGTGAACTATTCTGTTAAAGATCTCTCCCGGTATGTCAACAAGTGAACTATTCTGTTAAAGATCTCTCCCAGTGTGTCAACAAGTGAATAATTCTGTTAAAGATCTCTCCTGGTATGTCAACAAGTGAACTATCCTGTTAAGGCTCTCTCCCTGTACGTCAACAAGTGAACTATTCTGTTGAAGCTTTCTCCCTGTACGTCAACAAGTGAACTATTCTGTTACAGATCTAACCCTATACGTCAATAAGTGAACTATTCTGTTAAAGCTTTCTCCCTGTACGTCAACAAGTGAATTATTCTGTTAAAGATCTCTCCCTGTACGTCAACAAGTGAACTATTCTGTTAAAGATCTCTCCCGGTATGTCAACAAGTGAACTATTCTGTTAAAGCTTTCTCCCGGTATGTCAACAAGTGAACTATTCTGTTAAAGATCTCTCCCGGTGTGTCAACAAGTGAATAATTCTGTTAAAGATCTCTCCCGGTATGTCAACAAGTGAACTATTCTGTTAAAGCTTTCTCCCTGTACGTCAACAAGTGAACTATTCTGTTAAAGATCTCTCCCGGTATGTCAACAAGTGAATAATTCTGTTAAAGATCTCTCCTGGTATGTCAACAAGTGAACTATTCTGTTAAAGATCTCTCCCTGTACGTCAACAAGTGAACTATTCTGTTAAAGATCTCTCCCGGTGTGTCAACAAATGAATAATTCTGTTAAAGCTCTCTCCCGGTATGTCAACAAGTGAACTATTCTGTTAAAGCTTTCTCCCGGTATGTCAACAAGTGAACTATTCTGTTAAAGATCTCTCCCGGTGTGTCAACAAGTGAATAATTCTGTTAAAGATCTCTCCTGGTATGTCAACAAGTGAATTATTCTGTTAAAGCTCTCTCCCTGTACGTTAACAAGTGAACTATTCTGTTAAAGCTTTCTCCCTGTACGTCAACAAGTGAACTATTCTGTTAAAGATCTCTCCCTGTACGTCAACAAGTGAACTATTCTGTTAAAGCTTTCTCCTTGTACGTCAACAAGTGAACTATTCTGTTAAAGCTTTCTCCCTATACGTCAACAAGTGAACTATTCTGTTAAAGATCTCTCCCTGTACGTCAACAAGTGAACTATTCTGTTAAAGCTTTCTCCCTATACGTCAACAAGTGAACTATTCTGTTAAAGATCTCTCCCTGTACGTCAACAAGTGAACTATTCTGTTAAAGATCTCTCCCGGTGTGTCAACAAGTGAATAATTCTGTTAAAGATCTCTCCCGGTGTGTCAACAAGTGAATAATTCTGTTAAAGATCTCTCCTGGTATGTCAACAAGTGAACTATTCTGTTAAAGTTCTGTCCTGGTATGTCGACAAGTCAACCATTCTGTGAAAGCTCTCTCCCTTATCTCTCTCTCTCTCTCTGAACCTTAAGTGCCCAGGGCACATGGGGCTTCCGCAAGGGTTTTCCACAAATGCCTGTCTTTCGCCTTTTTTTCTGCTCTTGCCCAGGTGAGCCCTCTATTGCTCAACATCCTTTCTGTTGTTCTTCTCCATGTCTCTTTTGGTCTACCCTTACTTCTGCTCCCCTGTGGTGTCCATCTTAGTGCTATTTTTGGTAGTGAGTTGTCAGTCATTCGGAGCACATGTCCCAACCATCGCCAGCGTCTTTCCTCAATATGCATCTTTTGTTTAGGTTCCAGGAGGTCTGCAGTCGGGCTGGGGACTTCCAGTGGCTGGCTTTCATCCACAACCTTCATGGGCTCAATCTACGGGTCCCGAGGTAGCCTCCACTCGCATGCGTAACCTACAGAGAACAGCATTGTCGCAACAGGTCGTCAGCATCAGCCTGCAAGAACCTGTATATGTCGCCATGGTGACACGTGCATATCGATTGATTGATTGATCTTTATCGAGGTGGAGTCAGCACCTCCGGTCAAGCGTTCTCATGGTTTTGATCCCCGCTGTTCTCTAACTGGGACTGAGGACTTGAGATGACGACACCCTTGGCCTGATGTCATCTCTCCCTTATGTCAACAAGTATATCGGCTAAGGAGTACCTGCAATAAAGCTCTCTCCCTTATGTCAACAAGTATATCGGCTAAGGAGTACCTGCAATAAAGCTCTCTCTCCCTTATGTCAACAAGTATATCGGCTAAGGTGTACCTGCAATAAAGCTCTCTCCCTTATGTCAACAAGCATATCGGCTAAGGAGTACCTGCAATAAAGCTCTCTATCCCTTATGTCAACAAGTATATCGGCTAAGGTGTACCTGCAATAAAGCTCTCTCCCGATATGTCAACAAGTATATCGGCTAAGGTGTACCTGCAATAAAGCTCTCTCCTGATATGTCAACATGTATATCGGCTAAGGTGTACCTGCAATAAAGTTCTCTCCCGATATGTCAACAAGTATATCGGCTAAGGTGTACCTGCAATAAAGCTCTCTCCCGATATGTCAACAAGTATATCGGCTAAAGAGTACCTGCAATAAAGCTATTCGCCAATTTATCGGTTTGTAAAAATAGGAGATCATGGCGGAGTTAAATAAAGAACACTTTAACTCTTGTTCTACCAGACAAGACAAAATCACAAATTTACATAATCAGCTACAAAAGAACAACATCTGCCATTTTTTAAAAACCCAGAAATAACGTGTTGTCTATATTTAGCATAACTAGTTGTTTAGTTGTTTAAAAAGCTTAAATCGAGAGAGAGAGAGAGAGAGAGAGAGAGAGAGAGAGAGAGGGGGGGGGGACGGTACCAAAAATGAAGCGGTTACTACGATAAATTTCTAGCTCTTTTCATTTCTTGACAAAGCCACTGCAATGGCCGACATGTGGTAGAAATTGTTGCTGCTTTAGGCTGCAGGTCACGAACAGTTACATCGTCCTCCGTGCTTATAAAGAAACCTACCTGATGACCGCTCTATACAGCAGTCTCTTGCCTGATTAGTTTTTCTTTACACAAAGAATTACACCCTTCATTTTTCCCAAACAGCCCAGGCTGATGAATGCCTCTTTCTGACCTTTGACATATACAAACAGCAAGCAAAAATACGTGAAATAAATTAGATTAATTACTTTTCCACGGAATTTGTTTAAAAAAATCTCCTTTTAAATGTCAAATCCATCATGGATATGATTTTTTTTAAAATGGTGAAGTCAAATATGGAATGTGACGTAAGATACAGCGGTAGGGAGCTAAGGAAAATCAATAGAAGCGAAAAGGAAAAAAAATATTTATGGATATGAGTATACGTTGTGAGGTTAAAAAGTACCAAAACAGCCAATGTATTCGCTGTTAAAGGTGTGAATAATTTGCCTTTTCAATAAAGAATATTTTCGATGATTAAGAAGAAAAACGCTGGATAATAGAAAACTGCAACTTGCAGACACAACAGTTCTACTGCCAGATTGTTCACGGGCACCAGTCAAGTTTTACTCCGTCCATCCACTGTCGCCTGGGGTCAGGTATCTTATTGTGAGGTATAACTTCGCGTGATATCCTATATTCCTCATAATTTACTGACCTGCCGAGTGGGAGCATTGCAATCACGTGTACTTCAATTTGCAGGCAAACATTCTGAGTTTTATTCATTACAATGCTACTTTACTTTATCCTTCCTCTTGTACCATCAAGAGTCAAAATGGAGATGTAGGTGGCGCCTTTGAATCATATGAGTTACATAATTATAAATTACCATTATACATCGTTATAAGTTACATTATAATGGTAGTTACTGGAAAGCAATGTCACTAGACGGAGGTATTCGAGCGGTCGTCGGGAAAAAAAAACTCCGTCGTAAGTCAAGAACAAATGGAAAAGCTTAAAGTAGTAGTTGCTGTTGCTGATAGAGAGTATGTACATGATGAGTACACCGTTAGCTGTTTATGGCACGTATAACCATTTCCGTAAGATTTAAGCAGCCGTCTCAATCGAGGTTGACTCCACCCACCCACCCACCCACTCACTCACTCACTCCACTCCACTCACACACACACACACACCACACCACACCACATACTGACTCGGTCTCTAGGTATATGAAATATCTCATTACGCTCGGAATAACTTGAGTAAGAAAATTACTGCTCAGAGTTCGCCTTTCATGAGTAAAAAAAAGTAAAGATAGTCCCATAGCATTTCAAATGCCGTAGGGGGTGAAGCGTTAGAGACCTCATTGAGACCCTTTCATGAGACAAGGGGGAAAAAAACAACAAAACTGCCAGGCTGCTCGCAGACAACTGTAATTACATCTACATAGCTTCTTCACCACACCAACACTGATGGCGACAATAAGAACGACCGACGAAAACCTTTTTTTTTTTTTTGGAGCCAAATGTATATACGTCCCTCCTTTCCTCATTCATCTTTATTCACTTTCTCGTAATCTGATTATGAAATGTTATATATATAAATATTTTTTTAAAAGGATAATAAAACAATACTCTTTACTCAGATCATTTCTCCTTTAAATAATAACATATTTTCCGTTTATATATGGTTCTTGAAACAAGCTGCTGTCTACGAGGATAAGACTGGATTATTATTCTTCATTTTCATATACGGTAAGGAGCTTTATAATCCTAATTACTGCAGGGATATCTGGAAATGGGTAGGCCATGTACTAATAAAAGATCTCATGCACTAACGCTGAGACCATGCAGCGATCACCAGAAGGAAGGAGGAAGGGGGGCCGATCCAAGGACAACGTGCTGAAGAACTGCTGAAGCGGAGACGGAAAGCATGCATATACAACTGTGACACGCTAAACTATGACTGGCTGAGGGAGGCAAATCTGATTTTCTGGTAATAGCCATCAAACAATGTCGCGCAGATGACACAAGACGCATAGCGCTTGAGAACCGCTACATTCAGGATTATGGGACGCTGGAACCACACTGGTTAAACTCGCTATTCAGCTACACCTAATATTCTCCTCTTCAACAATTATAATCCCTCTCCACTAAGCTACACTCCCTTCTCACTTGTTAGACATAGTTGAGAACCACCTCACTGCATCACATTACAACCCCTCTATCCTAACTATAATCAATTAATTAATCTTCTCCTGGCTAGGTTAACACTGTACCACTCTCTCTCCCCTCTACGGTTTCCCCACTCACCACCCCCCAGTTACGACCCACCGACCACACATCACAGGTGTCCATTTAAACAGTCTCTACGGCCTACCATGCTCATTTCTGACACACAGCGCCCGACAAGCCACATCTTCTTACAGTTACAGCCAAGTGCTCTATTCATTATTAATTAATTAATTTTTTTTTAATAGCATTCATGTGAATCTATATTTTATCTCCTTTCTCTATTTCTTCGTCCTGTGTGTTTTTGTATGATTAAGGCTCACGCCGAAACATCACAATTTTGTAATCGTTAAGTAATAAAGTTGCTTCTACTTTTTCCCTAGTTTATACATTTTTGAAATACGCCAACTGCTCTGATCAATACCAGCGTCTGGATACATTAAAACGGCATCACAATATACAGAAAACCATACTAGCGGGCACAAAGATATGAAATAAATATGGATGGGCAACTTCTACAGGTGGATCATCATCACCACGTGCCACGCCGGATGGCGTAGGCGGTCATACTCCTCCACAATTCTCGGTCCTTGACATGTCTGAGTAGCTATGTTTGCTGATGCACTTCCATGCTACAATGTCAGGACTTCTATCATCTGTTTCCTCGGTCTTCCTCTGCATCTCCTCTCGTCAGTTTTGCCTACTGTTCTGATGTTTTACAATTTCTCCCTTATCATCACATGCTCCAAGAATGATGATTACCTTTTCCTTATCTTTGTTATTATACTACATTGTTCATTAGCTTCTCACAAAGGCTGCTCATTAGTTATCTTGGCTGTCTACGGGATCCTCATCATTCTTCTCAGGAACCACATCTCTGTTGTCTCCATTGGCATACCCACAGATGGGTAGATGGCATCATAGCATAATATGCTCCATTACATGTGTAACTGTTTACCGGTGATAAAGTTATTCTACAGCTCCGCTTTTTCACCCACAATTAGGTGAAACGACACTGGTGAGGGTGTACATTTCAATGCCAAATATCCTTCTTTCACTTGTCTTCTATCTCCCTGGAACTCCGTGCTGATGTTCTCTGCAGCCTACGCAGTGAAGATGTTGAGGTACAGCCTCGTGTCGGCTTGGGAGAGGGTTATGGCAGCTATATTTTCAGCCTCAGAGTGTAGCTAAAAAAAAAAAACTTGGGGTGAGCAGTAATTTTTTTTTTTGTGGGGGGGGAGGGGGCGCCGGGACTCAAATATGGGGATTACAGCTATCCCTGCCCCATTAGCCAGACTAGGTCTGTTACTTGGGGTACCAACGGAAAGGTGGGACAGGGTATTGGTTGGGGTACCAACGGAAAGGTGGGACAGGGTATTGGTTGGGGTACCAACGGAAAGGTGGGACAGGGTATTGGTCAGCTATGGGTCGCTGATTACAAAACAGACAACGTCTTCTACCCCACCCCACCCCCGATTTCACTTGAAAAGCAATTACGGAACGACCAAGTTAACAAGTTATAGTGGTCAACATAGATGGATCCCCGACTTCCGGTGGAGCTCCGTTCCGACGAACCCATCATCGTAAGTCGGATCCAACTAAAGTCGAATACCTCGTCGAGTGACACTGTTTTCTAGTCATTTTCACTATTATAGCTGCTTATCATTGGAGACTTAGAAAATATGTTCTTTGTTTCAGAAAGTTATAAAATATGAATTATCGAACAATTACAATACTATCATAATAAAAAAATGCTTGGCAATTAACTAACAACGTGAGGAAGAACTATTGTCCCCACGATGTGTCCCGAATGAGAATTTGTGATTCCTTCTATTAATCTCATAAACAAATACGTAGGTATTAGAACAACTCCAGGTAAAACAATGTGAACTTCTCAAACAAATATGGATCAAGAAAACAAAACACTTCAGCCATATCACAAGACATGACAATATACTGAAGACCATTCTAGAAGGAAAGGTGGAAGGATAGAAAGAGCGAGAAGCAGACAGATATGTAGATGGAAGATAACATACGAGAATGGAGAGGACACGCTGGCTGAGTGCACTATCAAGGCCAGGGAGCGAGGAAACTGAAGATTCACTACCGCGAACCCTCGCTGTGAAGATGGCACATGATGATGATTATTCTCCAGCACCTTTGCCTTTCCTGTGTTTTCTTCCCGGTGTTAGGTAAACGATAATGTAGGGTTACGCTATCATATACAGTAGGGTAGGGTTAAAGTACTACTTTACTGTAAGGTATGATTAAGGTACCATGTACTGTAAGGTATGGTTAAAGTAAGGAAAGTGCCAAGTACTGTAATATAAAGAAGGATAAGGTACCATGTACTATAATGGAAGGCAAGATAAGGTACCACGTACTGTAATAAAAGGAAGAATAAAGTACCATGTACTATAACGTAATGACGGATAAGGTACCATGCACAGTACATTAGAAAAGATAAGGCACTATATACTGCATTATAAGGAAGGATAAGGTACCATGTACTAGATGAGGAAGGATAATGTACCATGTACTGTAAGGTAAGGAAAGAAGGATAAGGTACCATGTATTGTAAGGTAAGGAAGGATAAGGTACCATATTCTGTAAGGTAAGGAAGGATAAGGTACAGTGTACTGTAAGATAAGGTACCATGTATTGTAAGGTAAGGAAGGATAAGATTCGTTTCACTTATATCATTCCGCCGGACACTGTGTTACAGTAAGAAAGTTTATCTGGCGTATACCTCTGAAATAAGAAACACAGATAATGTGCCCAACCGTCACAGGTAGAATCTGGACAACGGAAGTAGCGGACATACACACAATGGAAGAAGAGTAGAGAGAGAACAAGCGAACTTTATTTTCACGGCGTGAACAATTGGGTGGGCACGCACGATGTGCCCTTTAATCAGACAACCGTTACTCTATTCCAGACATTCTACATCAATCAGTATAAATATGTCATGTATATAACAAACAACAAAGTTATTCTCGCAGTCTCGTTTTAATGAATATCTACCAAACTACCAGACAATAAAAATAACTCAATTTAAAATCCATTACATTCAATGTCTGCGGTCAGGGTCTAAAGCAATGTGGGCATTCTATGATTAATGGGAGCATGTAATCGACATCAAGTATATCGATAAGTCTGTAGTTGTGAGGTGAAACACAAGCTTATATGTTGTATGTGCTTTAGAAGGGAATTCCAAAGATAAGCAGCAGAGTAAGAAATGTTATTCTTAATCAGCTCAAACCTAGGTTCTGAAAGATGAATACGCTTTACCGCTCGCTTTTGGAGTGGGCAAAGCCTATTTTTGTATTTAATGTTGAACAACCATCCCAAACTGTGGAACAACAATCTAGGTGTGTTCGTATATGTGACACGTAGTATGCCTTCCTTACTTCGATGCAGTACTTAATTTCGGGTACGTGATAAACTTTCTGTGCGGTGAGTTTCCGTGTCAGACTTTTAGTCAACAGTGAGACCTAGTGTTTTATGATCACTGAACAAAATATTACGATAAACATTACTTGCGAGAAGAGAAGAGAGATCTTTCACGTATATAATGACCACGAACAAGGAAAGTTGTCAGTCAAGGAAAGAAATAAGCATCTGTTACAACCGTCCTGATCTACTCTTATAACAAAGCTTCCGCGACTTACGGGACCCCAAGAACAAACGGCTCCGCATACGAAGCCACAACCAGGACCTCTTGTAGCAAACAGTCTCCACGACGAATCTTCCACCCAATCACTTCAGGCTACGATTCGCTGCCATACGAGTATTAACAATAAGCCGTTATGAAAACAAGAAAATTCTTGGCGCTGTTCGTATGCCTGGCTGGCGGAGGTGAAGCGACAGATATGCCGCTTTCTTGTCTGAATGACGTGAATTTAAGCGGGAGATCTAATGCCAGACAGGACCAGCAAGATAAGAGATACCGACTGCTGCTTGTCTCCTCCCAGTTGTTTTAAGAAGCAGAAACATGTGGAAAGCTTATGCTTGTCCCATCTGGGCAGTCTGAGAGTTAACTCTGTCGAGTAGATCGGCTGTGCTGTGTCTCAGTTTTCTGTTCTTCATTCTATAACTTATTTTTTAGTTATTTTATAACAGTGTCGTTTATCTATTATTTTCACAGGTTTAATTCTGCTGGTTCTATTATATATAATTTATTTTAAGGATTTTGGGGTCCAATACATGCCATCTATGTTGTAGGGCAGCTCTATTATGTCAGTTATTTTCCACGGCAGTTCAGTTATATGTCAGTTAATTTACAGGGCAGCTCTATTATATGTCAGTTATTTTATACAGCAGTCCTATTACATATCAGTTATTTTAAGTGGCTGTTGTAGTATACGCCAGCTATTTGATAAGGCAATCCTATTTTATCTGAGCTATATATAATAGACTTGTTGAGCTACAAGACCGGCTCTGCTAGAGCTCAGCTGTTTTAAAAAACAGTGATGATCCTCTTGATGTGCAAGCTTTTTTGAACAATAGTTTCTTTTTTTTAAATATGGGTTACTACTATTTTTTTTCCTTACTGTTAGAAGACTGCTCCTTTTATCTTTGGCCATAAGCTCTCGTACCAATCAGCTTTTCACGGCATGTGATCTTGGTAGGAACTCTATCAATCCTGAAACATCATCATGGCGTTTTAACGAGGCTACTTTTTTTTTTTTGAGATTCATGATTATTCAGGTAATCAATACTAAGAATCAATCAATCAATCAGCAAAAAAGATACTTCACAAATCCTTCGGCAAAACAAAGAGTACTCATAAATTCAAAGACTACCATTAGCAAGACTGAAACCCCCCCCCCCCCCACTTCAGTTGTCACAGCTACATTTTTATCGTTAAGTGGCCACTGTCAGAAACACTTCAGGCAAACATTGATCAAACAGCCACAAGACTGGAATGTCTGTAGCTCAGACACTGATATATCTACACTTAATAAACCACGCTGTTTGGCCATACAAAAACAGACCACAGGGAACAATGAAAAAGAGTGCATTCTAACCGCACATTCACAAACAAAAATCTATTTTTTTTTCGGACTAAGTTTTTTAAAGCTGTATTATTGTACATGCACGCCACATATAAATAAGCGACGAAATGGTTAGTATACTAGTCTTTTAAGACGAAGGTCATGGGTTCGTATAACGGCCATAGGCACCCAAGTCAGGCAGGCTGTAGAAAGTGGTGTCCGGCTTTTTCTGGATCTGGGGAAGTGACAGGCCGTGAAGCTGACCACATCATCCCCTGGTGTGTTCAACAGCTCACGGATAATACGGACGCTAACACCTGATCCCATAAATGAGGTTAACTTTATCACACTTGCCTTACCACACAGAACAAAAATAATTTGTTTTAAATATATAAAAAGGACACTTGATGAGCTAAAAGGGTGGCACACAGCACGCTCCAAACAACATACAGGTAGAGAAAATGATAGATGATTGTAGAAATAAGTAACGACTAACGACTGACTGGCATGGGATATATATATATATATATATACACACATATATAGTAAGTAAAAAAGTAAAGGTAGACCTGTCATGCCTTAGAAGCACATAGGGATATGGTGTTAGTGCCCATATTTTCCTTGACCTGTCAGCACACTAGAGGGTGATATGGTCAGTATCACGCCTGGCTGCCTTTTCCTTCCCCAACTCCAGAAGAAGTCGGGTACCCATTTCTACAGCTGGGTGACTGGGGTGCCGCCGGCCGGATTCGAACCCCCGACCTTCGCCATGAGAGACCAGTGCACTAACCACTTCGCCACTCAGACTGGACAGCAAAAATAACTAATGAAGAATGTATGAGAAGAGCTGGAGAGACAAAAAACCTTGTCAGAAAGATAAGAGAGAGACAATGTACTTTCATAGGACATGCAATGAGAAGAGGGGGCATTGAAAATATTATAACAACAGGAAAAATAGAAGGAAGAAGATCAAGAGGAAGACCAAGAGAAATGATACTGGACAGTCTGACGGGATGGTGTGAGAGGAGATCACCAACTGAACTGATGGCCTGCATGAAGGATCGGGTACTCTGGAGAAGCATAATAGCCAACGCCAGTCGGCACGGCACCTGATGATGATGATGATATTATATATATATATATATATTTATATATAATATCTATAATATATATATAAGCGGTATTCCGCTTGATATGAGAGAGTTTAAATGAATCTATATTTAGCCTTTATAGCTACTCAAAGGCATTTGATTGTGTACAACACCAGAAACTTTGGGAATTAATGGAAAAAATGGAATTTCCAACACATTTGATACAATTAACATCGCTGCTTTTTCTAGACCAACAAGCAGCAGTAAGAATAAATGGTGAAACAACAACTTGCTCTGACATAAAACAAGGGGTCCATCAGGGGTTAATATTGTCGCCTTACTTATTTAACTTGCATACTGAAAATATAATGAAGAATGTTAACAAAACAGCTGAGAAACACATAAATGCCTTTTAATATAAATGCTACAGAAGAGTTCTTCAAATATTATGGACACAAAAAAAGAACAAATATATCCATACTACAAGAACTAATGTTGAAGAAGGCTGGCTAGTAATAAACAAAGAAAACTTAACTATTTTGGACACATTAAACGTCATGATAATCTAGAGAAGACCGTCTTGGAAGGGTACATAATGAGAAAAAGAAAGAGCGGAAGACCAAGGCGAAGATGGCTGCAAGACATCGTTGATGATCTGCAAATGGATGCATCATCAGCAGGCCATCGTGCTCACAACCGAGAGGCCTAGAGGAGTGCTGTTAAGGAGGCAAAGTTCCACAAGGGACATGCAAATGAATGAATGAATTCCGCTTGATCTGTCACATATCCTGTATCGGCAGTTGGGCATAAGGCTAACAACCTTATCCTGGGACCTATCTAGAGAAGAATAGATGGGGAAAAGAGAACTGGCTGTGGAAACTCGCAACAAAAAAAAACAAACAAACAAACAAACCGAGCATCAAGGATGCCAACTAGGAAGATTGGATTCTGGAATGTAAGAACGATGGCAACACCAACAAAAACTACCCCGGTCATCAGAGAAATGGAGAGATACCACCTAGACGTACTGGGCATCATTGAAATTCGATGGCCAGAAGCAGGTAAAACCTCGGCAGAAAACGGTACGTTAATAATACATTCAGGCAGAGAAGACGGGAAACATTAGGAAGGGGTAAGTATAATTACGTCAAATTTAGCAGCAAAGACCCTTGTAGAATGGGAACCAGTGAACAGTGGTATAATAAGAGCACGATACAACCTACGACACTGAAGAATGACAATAATTCAGTGTTGTGCACCCACGAACGATGCAGACGATGAGGTGAAAGATGATTTCTATCACCAATTACAAGAAATCATTAACAAAGTCCTTAAACACGACATCCTAATTGCTATGGAGGACTTCAACGCTAAGGTAGGGAAAGATAACACCGACGTTGAAAAAGTAATTGGGAAAGAAGGAACTGACATGGTAAATCAGAACAGAGAAAGATTAGTTGAAATATGTCTAACAGAGGGCACGGTCATTGGAGGCACAATATTTCCACACAAAGAGATACATACAACAACATGGATATCTCCAGATGATACAACATGGATATCTCCAGATGACAGAACTAGAAACCAGATAGATCATTTGTGTATTAGAAAGCAATACAGAACATTTCTGATGGATGTAAGATCATATAGGGGTGCAGATGTCAACAGTGATCATAATCTTTGTATAGTGAAAATAAAACTAAAACTGAAAGCCAACACAAGAAATCAATACCAAGAAAGATAAACAGCCACACCTTACAAGACGAAAATACTAACAGTAAGATCAATCAGGAGCTTGCCAATCATTCCACAACACCCAGTGAAGTAGAGAAGATATGTACAGATGAATTAGGAAATTCTTACAGCACAGCCATAATCACAGCAGCAAAAGCAACCGCTGGACTAAAAAAAAACAAATAGAAAACCATGGATATCAGAAAACACATGGAAGTCCACATGAAAGACGAGTAGCCAAATCAGACATGTTGAATGTAAAGACAGAAAAGATCTGGCGAAAGCAAAATACAAAGAAATAGACAATAAAGTAAAAAGTTCAGTTAGAAGGGATAAAAGAGTACATATAGACAATATGGCGAAAGAGGCAGAGAAAGGAGCAAAAATAGGAGACAGCAAAACTTTATATAACATTCAAAAGAGGCTAACAGGTACTATTACATCTAAAGAAAGACCAATATTTAGCAAAACTGGAACCCTATTAACATCAAGTAAAGACCAAAAGCAAAGATGGGCTGAACACTTCCAAGAAATACTTAATAGACCACATCCAAAAGAATTGATAAACCCTGAAACTGACTTACCAGCCCCACAACTAACTGTGAACCTGAGGAAATTACATTGCATAAAATGGAAACAGCAGTGCGTGTAATGGCTAACAACAAAGCTGCAGGTGAAGATGAAATAACACCCAAAATGTTAAAAGCTATCAGTAGTGACAACATGAGACAACTACAGAGAATGTTTAATAAGATTTCAAAAGAAGAAAAGGTCCCTTCTAAATGGAAAAAAATGAATCATGTTAAAATACCAAAAAGAAAGGCAACCTTAGTGACTGTAACAATTGGGGAGGAGTAACCTTACTATCAGTTGTGTCAAAAGTATTTTGCAAGGTCATTCTGAATAGACTTAAAGATATAGTGGATACTGAAATGAGAGAAGAACAAGCAGGATTTTGAAAAGGTAGAACTATCTCGACCAGATCTTTACTCTAAGAATAATAATTGAAGAACATATTGAAAAGCAGAAACCATTAATACTGAACTTCATAGACTTCAAAATGACATTTGATGGCATACACAGAGATTCATTGTGGAGAATTTTTAAGTCCATATGGAATACCATCTAAAACTGTCAACATCATTAAGGACTTCTACAATGGATATGTTTGTGCAGTCAAAACAGAAGAAGGGATGAGTGAATGGTTCCAGATTGAAACAGGCGTGAAATAAGGATGTATACTGTCTCCTTTACTATTTGGAATTGCAACAGACTTCATAATGAAAAAATGCTACACAGGTAACACAGGTATTGACTGGGTAAATGGGACCCACCTAGAAGATTTTGATTCTGCTGATGACATAACTCTTATCAGTAACAATATGAAGTCTGTGCAAGAAAAAAACAGATATCCTGTCTTCACTGGCTAGCAAAATATGACAATTTTTAATTAACAAGAACAAAATAAAAATAATGAAACTACCCATTAATCAAAATGGAAAAATGCACGTAGAATGGACAGATGTTGAAGAAGTCAATCAATTTGCATACCTTGGCAGCTACATAGACCAGGATGGTGACACCAGAAAGGAAGTTAGAAGTAGAATTGTAAAAGCGGCATCGATCTTCAAGAACCTTGAGAACATATGGCATTCAAAAGTTATAAGCACAAAAACCAAGTTAAGTCCATTCAATTGAAATGTAATATCCACACTCACTTATGCATGCCAAAGCTGGAAAACAACTAAAGAAATAGACAAGAAATTAGACTCTTTCGAAAACAAATGCCTAAGGAAAATACTCGGCATCAAGTGGAACGAATTTAAGAACAATGCAGAGATAAGACAGATGAGCGAACAACAACCAGACTCAGGGGTGATCAGGAAAAGGAGATGGACATATGTTGGTCATGTGATGAGAAGAAACGATCAGAGAATCCCAAAATAAGCTATCAAGTGGAGCACAACAGGCCGAAGGAAAAGAGGCAGACCAGGTGAAACTTAATAGGAATAAAATCCCTTGATGAGGTTGAAAAACTCGCCGAAAACAGGAACAATTGGCGAAATACCTTGCTAACCCTATGTGACGTTTAACGTTTTATATATATATACCAACGAAAAATTCATTCTTTTAACTGTACAAATAGAAAAAAACCCATTATTTTAATTATGTCCACAGAAAAAAAATTCAGTGTTTCAACCATGCAAACAGACGAATAACCATTGTTTTAACCATTCATTCATTCATTTGCATGTCCCTTGCGGAACTTTGCCTCTCAAACAGCACCCCTGTAGGCCTCTCGGTTGTGAGCAAGATAGCCTGCCACTGCTGCATCCATTTGCAGATTCCATGATTGCTGCTTGGGTTTCTTGGTATGTTTCCAGAAGGTAGTTTACCATTGCTTTCCTTCCGGGCAGTGACTGTACTAGTCAGTTTTAACCATACAGACGGGAATAAAAATTCATTGTTTTAATTATACACACATCCGAAGAGAAAAATACATTGTTTTAGCTACATACACACTCATCCACATACAAAAAAAACCCACTGTTATCTTCATATATCACTCACTGAGAAAACGAAACGCCACCGCTTCGACTATACGCACGCTGAGAGAAACAGACAGTTAAAACTGTGTCAGTTATACATACAGTTTAGACAAATACAAAAAATCCAACGTTTCCGCTGTATATACACCCACAGACAAATCTCCTCCGGGCATTTCAACAACCCAGACGATGAATCAATCACAAATACATCAGAAAACAGGGCATTCATCTGGGGCAGGCCAGGACAGCACATCAGATGGGAGATTTCTACATTCATCCAAGGTGTTAGCGTTGAGAAGAAAAATGAAACAAAGGAAATGAGAGAGTTCCAAAGCTACTACAAAAATGCTGGTGCGCCTGTTTTTTTTCCTCATTACGTCTTCGAGGTCCTTGTGGCTTGCGATCTCTCCATGCCTCTCTAGAACTGGCTAGTTGTTTTTATTGCTCACACTCGTCGATATGACTAGAATCAAGATACTAACTCTGAGCATGCTCGTGTAGGACGACATTCATCCCTGCCTCGTTTGTTCGGGAAAAGAGGAGTGCCAAATGAACAAGAAAAGTGGGAAAGTATAAGGGGAGGAGAAGGAAAGAAAGAGAGAGAGAGAGAGAGAGAGATGGAAAGACCCAAAAAAATGATTAGATTTTACAAGACGTCGTCATTTTCTTGCCCGCAAATGTTCCAGGTGGTCTCTGGGCTGCTCAATCTGCAGGGTGGGGAATTAGAGTATGAGTGGAAATCGTAAGCAAGGAAAGCGCAATCGTGTCCCAGCGAGAATTCTGACCGAGTTCTACTCTCCGCTTACCTACATCTATCTAAACGAATTTTGTGCCCATCTTTTTTACTTTTTCACCAAAAAGGCCCGGGGGTCCACAAAGCTTCTAAAACTGTGTAGCAGAGAAATCTGGGAAGGTAAATGAGACCAGCCGTGATACTGACCACACCGCACTTTCATGTGCCGATGGTCTTGGAAATACGGGTCTAATACCGTATCACCAACATGCCTTAATGACACAGAAAAGGGAGTTTTACCTTTATCTTTCTTACGAGAAGGATATCTAGAGGTAAGAGTTTAATTTTCATATATTTTTTTCTGTTTTTATCTGCTGTATTGAACACCTTTGTCGCCTTCATTACTAAAAACAGTTTCACCACAGCCGTCATTTTCCTTATCTCAGTCAACAGAAATGTAACATTTATGAAGGGAGTCTAAAGTGTGGCAATGGTTACCTGTAGATGATCACTTCTGTTCGTTAACACTGACGGGCAATATCCTCTCCTCACACATTATTCTTCCTCCCTGGAATGTTATCTGTGACACAACGTCACTCTGGATCCCAACCTATGATCTGCGGACCACAAGTGGTCATCACTGCATTATCAGACGGTATGCGGCTGTATCACTGACATGGTATTAAGCGCCATGTGACTGTGCCGTTGCTGTACCTTCAATATAACCCACCTGGGTCCAGGATAGGCGACTAACTGAATAAATATTCATTATTCAGATGATTCTCATGATATTTTCCTTCGTTGAGACGTCACAATATAACAAGCAAGCAAGTCCGGTGCTGACAATACGAAGGAACTTGATGATGATGGATACTGGACGGATGATAAATGTATCGAATTACAGGTCTTCAGCTCAGCCATCAAACAGTCGGGGGCATTTAGCTGATATAAAGCTTCCATTCCAGACAAACAAGTGAATAAGACTTTTGACGAAACATGACATTTTCTCAAAGTTCCTTGTACAGCTCAAAACTCCATAATACAGCGACAAACAAACACATCCGCATTGGTCAAGCGTCCATTTCGCTCTCACCTTTAACTTAACACACATTCCCCCCCCCCTCCCCCATACCATGCTTAACCCCGCCAAAGCCACGTGATGCCCCGTTTCTTGAACCAAACATTCAGGAACGCAACTCAGAAAATCTAAACATGGGCGTCTTCATAAAAAACCATAACGAGGTATTGCCATCCACTGAATTAAAACAAGAGTTCATGCCTCTACGATATTACACATAAGATGATGGACGGCAACTTCACGTAGTTGGAAAAGTGGTCTTTGGAGGTAAACAAGTTGGTAACCACTGATTTAGATCACGAGCACCAAGCGCAGAAAGAGGCAGGTCCGAATTCCCTGCACACAAACAATTTTCCCCGCATCTGAAAACAAAAGAAGCAACTCGGAATTGTCTCCGATAATCCTGTCACGACCTGGAAGACACCTAGATCAACGTGACATCCCTGCTCCCCTCATAAACTCCCTAATATATTTTACACAGATAAATGGCTTCCGCCAGCCCCTGGGCATCTTTCTAAGCTGCTCATCTCTCACACGTGATCTCGGGCTTTTGAATACGGCCTGATCCGTCTTGGAGCAAGGCAGCCAAATGACGAATCAATAACAGATAAAACACTGTTTGTCCTTTGGTTTATTGTCAGTCTAGAATCTCAGCGCCCCACAGCCCGGGTGACCTTTCAAACCATACGATCTTCCGTTTGTTATTCAGATCTCTCCACGCATGTTTTAGGAACCGCACTGCCCAATGCATTTTCCGTACAAAGCCCACGCAGCTTTAACCCTTTCCTGTCCTAAGTCAAAGATTTACTAGACAAATCCAGTTTTTTTCATCCATCTCCGGTTTCAAGACGTCATTTTGACATGCAGCTCCACATCAAAACATGATGGTCCCCGAGTTAGATGATCCGCAGTTACGACCACCAGACTCGTGTGCTTTTTTTGGTACTAAAATAAGCTGAAACACCACATCATATTGCATGATACATTTTCATTTATTGATATTTCATGTTTTCTAATCTTCTGAAACAAACAAAAAAAAACCAGATCTGCTTAGTCAATGGTGGTTAGTAGCTGTAACAGTGAAAATGAACAGAAAAATCAAACTAGAGATGATATTCGACTTGCGTCCGTTCGATTTACGACGATGTCGCCGTCGTGAGCTGGCGACCAAGTGTTCTGCTATTAGATAAATGTGCTAACACACCGTCTATTATCACTCCAGGCACTGAATCATCGCGCGCATGTGTGTGTGTGTGTAAGAGAGAGAGAGAGAAAGTATGTATGTGAGAAAAACGAGAGAAGATTAATCTAAACCAGTGGTTCCCAAACTTTTACCGTCCAAGGACCACTTTCGCCATTACATATACATTGTGTATCATCAGTACGTACGCAACATCGCAACGCCACAAACCCTACTGTTTTTTTTAACTCAACAGATGCCACTTAATACGACCCTAATTAAGCGACTGCGGGCATCTACTAATGCGTCTGCAGACCTCCTGTGGTTCCCGCGGACAATATGTCCACTTATTTAAAATCCAGAAAGTCTTTGCATCCTGGTAGAAAACTGATACGAGCATTTATTACTCATTCTTATATCTTATATCCTTCCCGTGCCGTTAGACGTCACATAGGGCTCGCAAAGTAGTTCGCCAATTTTTCCTGTCTTCGGCGAGTCTTTCAACCTCATCAAAGGATTTTATGCCTGTCAACTTGGCCTCTCTTAATAATGTTCTCTTCAGAGTTTCACGCGGTCTGCCCCTTTTTCTTCGGCCTGTTGTGTTCCACTTGATAGCTTGTTTTGGGATTCTCTGCTCATTTCTTCTCATCAAGTGGCCAACATATGTCCATCTCCTTTTCCTGATCACCCGTGAGACTGGTTGTTGTTCAGTCATCTGTCTTATCTCTGCATTGTTCTTGAATTCATTCCACTTGATGCCGAGTATTTTCCTTAGGCATTTGTTTTCAAAAGAGTCTAATTTCTTTTCTATTTCTTTAGTTGTTTTCCAGCTTTCGCATGCATAAATGAGGGTGGATATTACATTTGAATTGAATAGTCTTAACTTGGTTTTTGTGCTTATAACTTTTGAATTCCATATGTTCTCAAGATTCTTGAAGATTGATGCTGCTTTTGCAATTCTGATCCTAACTTCCTTTCTAGTGTCACCATCCTGGTCTATGTAGCTGCCAAGGTATGCAAATTGATTGACTTCTTCAATATCTGTCCCTTCTATGTGTATTTTTCCATTTTGATTGATGGGAATTTTCATTATTTTTGTTTTGTCCTTGTTAATTTCAAGTCCTATTTTGCTAGCCAGTGAAGATAGGCTATCTGTTTTTTCTTGCATGGAATTCACATTATTACTGATAAGAGTTATGTCATCAGCAAAATCAAGATCTTCTAGTTGGGTCCCATGTACCCAGTCAATACCTGTGTTACCTGTGCAGCATTTTGTCATTATGAAGTCTATTGTAATCCCAAAAAGTAAAGGAGACAGTATACATCCTTGTTTCACGCCTGTTTCAATCTGGAACCATTCACTCATCCCTTCTTCTGTCTTGACTGCACAACCATATCCATTGTATAAGTCCTTAATGATGTTGACAATTTTAGATGGTATTCCATATAGACATAAAATTTTCCATAATGAATCTCTGTGTATGCTATCAAATGCCTTCTTAAAATCTATGAAATTCAGTATTAATGGTTTCTGCTTTTCAATATGTTCTTCAAGTATTATTCTGAGAGTAAAGATCTGGTCGAGACAGCTTCTCCCTTTTCGAAATCCTGCTTGTTCTTCTCTCATTGCAGTATCCACTATATCTTTGAGTCTATTCAAAATGACCTTGCAAAATACTTTTGACACAACTGATATTAAGGTTACTCCTCTCCAGTTGTTACAGTCACTAAGGTTGCCCTTTTTTGGTATTTTCACAATGATTCCCTTCTTCCAATTAGAAGGGACCTTTTCTTCTTTCCAAATCTTGTTAAACATTCTCTGTATTACTCATTAATAGTATAATATTCACACATTCAAGCATTCACCGGTAATTTGACAGTATAATACGCCCCTACACGCTTGATGCTTGCTAAGACTATATAGACGTTTTTCTGAACACAATGGTTTAGCGTGCATTATCCACAACCAGCGTGGGACTAGCTTCATCAGTGGATGTTGGAACAGAAGGTAGGGCACATATGTATATGTGTGTGTTGGTGTGTGTGTGTGTGTGTATGTATGTAGAGAGAGGGGGGAAGGGAGATGGAAAGACAACAAAGAAGAGGATATAAAAGAAATTTGGTGTCACTAACTGTAAAGAGAAGATTAGTAACAGAGAGAGGAATGGATGCGAACTTTAACTGCAGCAATGAGGCCTTTGAAAGCTGAAGAAGGATTGTATACAACTTGTTAACCAGGTGTGGCTTGTGATATATGGCGTGTACAAGAGTAGGGTTTTTCCCCTTGTGTAGAACTAGAAATGATTTCTTTTTAACGAACCTGTCTAGGACAAAAACAGAAGCTTGTAGCTAGGTCATAGGGTTCCACGAGACGTGCCTAGGAGGGATTTTTCTTTTCTGTCATGATCTCTGGCGAACCCCTGCAGATCCGTGGCGGAAATTGGGTTGAGAAACCCCTGTCTACACCTCCCCAAGGCTCGCCCTGGTGACAGAGTGCTGAGAATCTCGCTTTTCTGAAGGGTCCACTTCAAGCCGGGGACAGTAGCCAAGTCTAAATACTGAACACGACGCTCTTGCCCAGAAATATTCAAGAGAGAGAAAACAAGGAGCGGGTCTAGCAGTAAATATGATTCTGCAGCGCGCTGATGAATGATAACAGTTGGGAGAAGTGTCTGCTTGCTGGCAGACGACTGGCTCTTCAGATCTGACCCTCGAGGACTTTGTAAAATGGTTTACACACGTGACTGCGGGTTACTTTGGGTTTGTCATTTTGTTTTATTCTGTGCGAATACTTTACGGTATGTGTGTGTGTGTGTGTGTGACAGAAAGGTGTAGCCGTGCGCGCTGAACATGGGTTTCTCTCAAGTGAGACCCCGGTTAGAATCACCCTATGCTGATGGTTATTGTCTGTGGATGGAACAATTTTAAAGACCTTGCCTGCACACACCGTGGCAACTGCTCTAAGTACACGGCCATTGATCCCTTACCGTTAGTGTACACACCATTCCCTCTCCCCTCCCCCACACGATAGAAAACATATATACGCTGTAATGAACAGTTTTTGTGTGGGGGGTATCAATGAATATGTGTGTGTGTGTGTGGGGGGGGGGGTCCGATTTGGCAATCAGCGACCCGTATTCTGACTTGCTAGCGTCAGGGTTGGCGAACCATAGCTAACCAAGATCCTATCCCGTCTCTTCCCTGATACCCCTAGTAACAGGCCTAGCCTTGCTAACGGAGCAAGGATGAGCATAGTCCGCGTGGTGGTGGAGTCTGCTAAAGAAGTATTGCATGCTACCTGCCTTTTTTTTAGCTCCAAAATGGACTGGAAGAAAAAAAAAACTCAGCCACTATAACCCGCTCACAAACCGACACGTTGCTGTGCTTCAATATTCTCACCGCATGGGCTGCAAAGAACACCAGTTCATAGTTCCAGGAACACTGAGGAAATTAAGAGAGAGAGAGAGGGAGAGAGAGAGGGAGGTGAGTGGGAGAGATGTTAAATGTTGAAAACCTGTGCGGTTTTAGCTCACATATTTTCCATATGCCCACGTCCAGTCTGCCAACCCTCGTGCTACTTTTATTAAACCCCCTGGATAAAGGCCATCTGCCCATCACGATCTGGTCGGGCTATGTACGTACCCAGGCCTTAAAAAAAAAACTGACAGGCACCAAGAGCAAATGAGAAAGTAATGGAATTTTATGAGTCCTTGTCCAGACAGACATTACCTGATCGATCAGAGACAGCTGTAAGGTACCCGAGTCCCCCGGGTTCAAGTGGTACAAATAAAACAAGGACAAAACAAAAGGCCCATTTCTTTCATTTATTCAGTTTTTAAGACAGACGATATAGCGTGCTTAGTTTTGTATTATCTGGGCAGCCCTTTGTATTTAGAATCAGACTATTTTCTATTCCATCCCACGTGGTCTGCGTACTGAGTTAGTGTAGCATAGCCTTGTAAGTAATGATTATAGTTATTATTATTATTATTATTGTTATTATTATTAGTGGAATGATCAGGTATATAGTTAGGAGTTAGGAGGGTATTGGGTGGCAGGATGGTGGATCAAACGGCGACAAAGAAGTTATAGTTAGAGGAGCGAGGAACGGATACTCGGTACTTCAAAGACCTGATCAAAGGTAAAACCGTATCGATAGATCTGATAGATCGTGAGAGTGGTCCAGTTCTAGAGGTGCGACTTCGCGCGCACATGCAGTAGCCCAGGGGGAACAATTGACCAGTAGATCAAAGACTGAACAGAGAACGGACTAGGTCCCGAAGCAGATAACATGAAAGAGATGGTGGATTTGTTTAATTGGAGGTAACAATTGGACAGACGGAGATGAAAGCGACTAACGTGTATAGGGGTGTGGCTAACTCTAGGACGCTAGTTGCGACTGGTTTTGGGCAACAAAGGATGACCCAATGACCGATACAACAATTGGAGGCGTGGTCTATGGAACGGAATTTACGAATATAAAAGGAGAGGTAGACAGGTGGAAAAAAGGAAGGCCGGCGGAGAGCAGATAGGGGTCTGAGAGAGGAGGAGAAAGAGAGAGAGACGCAGAGAGGAGGGGAAGAGGCATTCAGCAAGAGAAATGTAGAGATAGAGACATAGTGTTAGATTGAACTAGTGTAGCAAGAGATCGTACAGTAATTGTTACCAAGAGCTTTTGTATTACTGAATATTGTGAACGCTGCTTAAATACTGCTTGTAGAATTATGAGAATTATGATATAGTGATTTTGTGAGATTTCGTGCTACTATGATGAAAATAATGAAATGTGTATAATCTTGCCTATGCCTATTATTACAAGTGAGTTATCAGCTATACGTATTGATCATATTGATATTATTTGTCAAATTAAAATGAATCAGTGAAATGTTCATGAGAAATCTTCTATTGCCATGTATGTGAAACTTCGACGTGTGATGTACCAAGGTGAGATGTGATGATAATAGAACATTCAATAATAACAATAATAATGAACAATATAAATGAACTAAAACATTGTTATAATAAAACATTGTTATATTAGTTCTTGATGACTAGGTGAAACCTAATGGCAACAGGAAAGATCGAAGGTAGAAGAAGCAGAGGTTAGACAGACATAGAAAAGATGTTTCTCGGCATCCTGCCGCCACAGGAAATGGCTCAGTGACAAGCCTGTTGAGATCCACAAGGGATCGATGGTTATGGAAGGACATGATATCCTTAGCCTGTCTGTAGAGACACGTGTGAGAGAGAGAGAGAGAGAGAGAGAGAGAGAGAGAGAGAGACCTAGGTGCAATTTGACCAAGGAAAGTACGGCGGTGGCTTTGATCTAAGCCAACGGTTTTCACACTGTGAACCACGGGCCCTGGGTTCACGAAAGGTCATAGGGGAGTCTGAGGAAGCAGGTTAAAATTAAGTAACACTGCCCCGGCTCCCGAAGAGGGGCAGGCATACTGGAATGTAGGACAACCCGGGAAGTCTGAGTCGTCTGATTTCACTCTAACTTACATACCTACTACAGAGAGGAAGTAACTGATCGAGTTATAGAACAAAATGAACAGAACAAACCTAGAGCTACCTGATTACATTGAGTTACAGAACAAACACGGAGCTACTTAGAACACGAGGATCTACTTGATTACGCCGAGATACAGAACAAACACTGAGCTACTTGACTGCGGTCGAGATATAGAACAAACACTGAGCTACTTGACTGCGGTCGAGATATAGAACAAAGACGGAGCTACTTGATTACGTCGAGTTATAGAACAAACGTAACTACCACGCTGCCTGGATTTAATCTGATTGGGCAGAAAACCTCTTTGATCTCCGCCGCCAATTACAACTGGCGGTTTGTCTTGAGTGAGAATATGGGCGTGAAGAACTGCTTGTTAGAATTCTGGCTCAATCCCCCTACATGCAGCCAAGTGAGAGGTAGAAACCGTATCTATTGTGAAGGTAACAAGCATTTTGTTAAAAAAAAAAAACCTCTCCCAGCCAGATCATCAGCTTTGCTATCATCTGGCCGAGTTTACTACGCTGTTGCCTCGCAGTCATTCTTTACAAGTAACAGAATAAACCTGGTTTTGCTCGTTGGGTTCAATGATACGGAACGGTTTATGTTTTGCAAGCTGAACTGTACGGCCATACCAGTTATATTTGATATCACAAGAGACAGATTTGACAGAGAGACAACACCAGCTGATACATTTCCTTTTATGACTTAATTTCCTCGCTGTATCTCTCTCTCTCTGAACCTTAAGTGCCCAGGGTTTTCCACAAATGCCTGTCCTTCGCCTTTTTTTCTGCTCTTGCCCAGGTGAGCCCTCTATTGCTCAACATCCTTTCTGTTGTTCTTCTCCATGTCTCTTTTGGTCTACCCTTACATCTGTTCCCCTGTGGTGTCTATCATAGTGCTATTTTTGGTAGTGAGTTGTCAGTCATTCGGAGCACATGTCCCAACCATCGCCAGCGTCTTTCCTCAATAATTGTTGTCAGTGGCTTCATCTGCATTTCTGCCAATAAGATGTTATTTCTTATGGTGTTTGGCCAGAATATTTTCCTAATTCTTCAAAAACATTTAGTCTGGAAAGAATTCAACTTGTTTTCTATGGTTTTGGTGATTTTCCAGCATTCACTTCCATAGAGTAGTACACTTAGAACATTACTCTTAAATATCCTGATTTTCATATTTATGCTTAGTTTTTTTGATTTCCATATAGTCTGCAGCACTGCAAAAGCCTGCTTTGCTCTAGTAAGTCTGCTGTTGATATCCTCTGTGCTGTCTCCATTTTCTACTACTCTGCTGCCAAGGTATACAAATTCGTTGACCTCCTCCACTAACTTGCTATCTACTCTGAGTACATTTCTGTTGTTCACATTTTGCTTCATTAACTTTGTCTTTCCTACATTGATCTTTAGTCCTATGTTGTTTGCATTCTGAGTTAGCTTGTTTATTTTATCTTGCATATCTTTGTGACTGCTTGATAATAGACAAATGTCGTCCGCAAAGTGAAGATCCATCGCTGTATCTAGTACAATTTAAATATATGCAGCTGTAAACGAGCACAGTATAAGTTTAAATAAGGTGAGACGATGCTTGGCTGAATGTGCCCGTATTTACTAACATGATATTCCTCCACAAACGGATGTCATCAATACTCCAGACAACAATTCTAATGTCATCAATCATTCCAGATAACAAATCTCATGCAGTCAATTACCAATTCAAAAGTCCTGCATAACCCATCACTCAAGTAAACATTACTGAAATCTCCCACTAATTCAAGCCAATAATCTGATGAATGAATGAATCAGTCAATCATTCAAGCTAACTTCAGCATGGTATAACTTACCAACAATCTTGGATTCTAAGACGCAGTCCGGACTTGCTTCACACAGCGCTTGAAATCCATCCTGTGAGAACAAGAAAGAATGCCTTTTACACAATTCCCCCTCTATTACTGATTTTCTTAGCAAATTTGTCATATAAGAAACAACACAACTTATGTGCAGAAAAGTAATGGCCGACTGGATAATGCATTGTTCTCTCATGGCCAACGGACCGCTCATCCTACCATAGTCTGTGGTTTGGAGTCGCTGTCATTCCAAATTTTTTTCTTCTTTCTCTCACATCTTAAGTGCTGCCCTGTTCTCACTCATGGATATCATCAATATTGTGAATGAGTGATCATCACAGCAGCATCTAAATGGGATAAAAAGCATCCACCATCAAACTGGCAGCCTTGAGTGAATATCAGAAGATCAAACAGGGAATAGTTTCCTAAAAGGAAACATCACTGAGAGTGAAACAGAAAACACTGGAAACTCAAAGCTTTGGACTTGACAAAATTTCATAGCAACACAGTGTTTGACAATATGAAATCATTAGAATATCCATATTAGACAAAGCATCCAAACTCCAGCATCAGATTATGGGAACTACATCCAACTGACAGTATTAGACTATGAGAAAACATCCAACTGGCAGTATTAGACTATTAGAAAACATACAACTGACAGTATTAAACTATTAGAAAACATACAACTGACAGTATCAGACTATGAGAAAACATCCAACTGACAGTATCTGACTATGAGAAAACATCCAACTTACAATATCAAGCTATCAGAAAAACATCCAAATGACAGTATCTGACTATGAGAAAACATCCAACTGACAGTATCAGACTATTAAAAAAACATCCAACTGACAGTACCAGACTATGAGAAAACATCCAACTGACAGTATCTGACTATGAGAAAACATCCAACGTACAGTATCAGGCTATTAGAAAAACATCCAACTGAGAGTATCAGACTATGAGAAAACATACAACTGACAGTATATGACTATGAGAAAACATACAACTGACAGTATCATGCTATTAGAAAACATCCAACTGACAGTATCTGACTATGAGAAAAACATCCAGCTGACAGTATCAGACTATTAGAAAACATCCAACTGACAGTATCAGACTATTAAAAAAAACATCCAACTGACAGTATCAGACTATTAAAAAAACATCCAACTGACAGTATCAGACTATGAGAAAACATCCAACTGACAGTACCTGACTATGAGAAAACATCCAACGTACAGTATCAGGCTATTAGAAAACATCCAACTGACAGTATCAGACTATGAGAAAACATACAACTGACAGTATCTGACTATGAGAAAACATCCAACGTACAGTATCAGGCTATTAGAAAAACTCCAACTGACAGTATCAGACTATGAGAAAACATCCAACTGACAGTATGACTATGAGAAAACATACAACTGACAGTATCAGACTATGAGAAAACATCCAACTGACAGTATCTGACTATGAGAAAACATCCAACTGACAGTATCTGACTATGAGAAAAGCATCATCATCAAATGATGATGGAGTCTGATGATGAGTTCCCCAGGTCTGTGAGCTGTTGACCTATGACTGCTTCACAAAGCTGAAAGTGCACTTCTCAGCACAACAACACATCCACTTGTTACACAAACCTGCTTCTACCTCATCTTTGCTTCTACTTCATCTCATCTCATGGCTAACATATTGTACTATCTGATGTCAAATGTATGCAAACACTGAGAAAGTTTTATGATAAAGGCCAGAATAGCAGATTGGCCCACGTGCCCAATTCTTCACCATTTTCACATAAAGTTCAATCAATCAGTCTACCAGCTAACCAGTCTATTTCATATGCCCCATCTGCTGGTTCCAGAAACTCCTGACAGACCCACCCAACTTAAAATTCCATACCCTGCTGAATTCCCAACTTCCTGTCACAGGTTCTCCCGTCACTCTTCACATTTTATATCATGTATTACTGTGACAATCTTCTCCTATTGCATCTATTGTCTATATATATATGTAACTCTGCCTCTTTGAAAAAAATGGACTCTTGTGATTTGTAAATCCTGTTTAGGACAATCAGACCATCTAAATCCAGTGACATTTTTCAGCATCTCAGAACTATATAAGCATGATGTTAACAAGCAGTATTTAAATTCATACTATCTATTCATGTAACTTCCATATTCTGGCTGATACATCAACAGATAAGACGTTCATGGAGACATGTCATCCACTGATGTATATCTGTCTTTATAGCAGTTTACAGCCGAGATTACAGGCTGTTTCACACCAGTAAAAGCTGTTCTGATTTTCAAACTAATCTGCAACACGATCATTTGAGCATTAAGTCCCGAGCCCTTATTCTAGTGTAAAATACAGCTACTTGTTTGAGTGTAGGCAGGTTATGTCTGGGATTTTAAACTGAGCATCTTCTGGATTTACCATGCATGACATTTAAAAGGCTCATCTTGGAAAGATGTATGAAAAATGTGCTTGTGGACATATCTATCCATGTATCTGTGGACATATTTATACATCTCAATCCTACAGGATTATACTATGATGAAACTTAAAATCTAGTTTTTCTGGATGCTCACGCAGCTTCTCTGTGATGAATACATATTTATGATGATGGATATGTATGATGTTTGTGATGAATTTTCGATCATTGTTAATGGCATGCAGAGTTGGTGACCTTGATGCTCAGTTACAACTGTTGCAAGATTCCATAACGGCAAGGCTTTTCCCCATCTAGAGTCGCTTCTCGATGGGTCTCAGGATGAAGTTGTTGGCCTCATGCCAAACTTCCATTTTTGATTGGGTACATGGGACCCAAATAGAATATCTTGATTTTTCAGATGACATAACTCTTATCAGTGACAATGTGAAATTGATGCAGGAAAAAACAGATTTCCTGTCTTACTTGGCTAGTAAAATAGGTCTAGAAATTAACAAGGACAAAACAAAAATTATGAAACTTCTCATTAAGCAAGAAGGAAAAATATACATAGAAGGAATGGCTGTTGATGAAGTAAACCAATTAGCATACCTTGGCAGCTACATAGACCAAGATGGTGAAACCAGGAAGGAAGTTAGAATTACAAAAGCTGTATTGTCCTTAAAAAATCTTAAGAACATATGGAATTCAAAAGTTATACGCACAAAAATCTAAATAAGATTATTCAATCCAAATGTGATACCCACCCTCGTGGGCCGGCTAGCGTAGTGGTTAGAGCACTCGTCTAGCAACCAAATGGTCGAGGGTTCGAATCCCCAGCTGAGCGGGATTTTTTTTCCGACCAATACGGCCCTGAGGTCGACCCAGCCTCGTAAAATGGGTACCAGAGAAAATCTGGGAAGTAAAGGCAGCGAGGAAAGGAACTGGTCACCCTACCTCACACGCTGATGACCCAGCATAATGAGGTCTCTAACGCTTCACCCCCTACGGCATTTGAAATGCTATGGGACTATCTTTACTTTTTTTTACCCTCATTTAAGCATGCAAGTGCTGGAAATTAACTAAAGAAACAGATAAGAAATTAGACTATTTTGAAAACAAATGTCTCAGGAAAATACCTGGTATAAAGTGGAATGAATTTAAGAAAAACACAGTGATAAGACAGATGAGCAAACAACAACCTGTCTCATGGGTGATCAGAAAAAGAAGATGGACATATGCATGCCACATGATGAAAAGAAACAATCAGAGGATACCAAAACAAGCTATCAAGTGGAGCACACCAGGCTGAAGAAAAAGAGGTCGACCACGTGAAACTCTAAAGAGGACATTGTTAAGAGAAGTCAGTTTCGTGGGCATAGCATCCCTTGATGAAGATGAAAAACTCACCAAAAACAGGAAAACGTGACAAACAACAATGCGAGCCCTATGTGACGTTTAAAGGCACGGGAAGGATGTAAGGTGTTAAGATATTTGTGATGGACCTGTGTATTAAATGTGATGGATCTGTGTGCCTAATGTCTATTATGGATATATATATTATAAACGTTAATAAAGGAGGTACAATGAGGGAAATTAAAAGAAGGACATCTCTCACTCTTCAAAAAGTAAAACAATTAAAGAATCTGTGGAGAGGAACAGACAGAACTACAAAAATAAGACTTTTAAGGGAATGCTTCTTTCCCATCGCAACATATGCCTGTGAGACCTGGACACTTAACAAAACTGCTGAGAAACACATAAATGCCTTTGAATGTAAATGCTACAGAAGAGTTCTTCAAGTATCATGGACACAAAAAAAACAAATATATCCATACTACAAGAACTTAATATTGAAGAAGGCTGGCTAATAAAGAGAATTAGAGAGAGAAAACCTAAATGGACACATTAAACGTCATGATAATCTTGAGAAAACCGTTTTGGAAGGGTACATAATGAGAAAAAGAAAGAGAGGAAGACCAAGGCGAAGATGGCTGCAAGACATCATTGATGATCTGCAAATGGATGCATCAGCAGCAGGACATCTTGCTCACAACCGAGAGGCCTACAGGAGTGCTGTTAGGGAGGCAAAGTTCCACAAGGGACATGCAAATAAATGAATGAATTATAATGTTTCTGATAGATAAGTGTAATAAATGTTACTCTGTTCTAAACAACAATAGCAAAAAAAAAAAAAAACAACAGCCATCAAGATGGATATGGTGCAGACAGAGGTGACTGCCTTCATTTTCAAAACAGACCAAAGGGGGTAATTTTGCAGACTCTACTACAACATTGGTGAAGTGGTTAGTGCACTGGTCTCTCATGACGAAGGTCGGGGGTTCCGGGCTGAGGCGCCCCAGTCACCCAGCTGTAGAAATGGGTACCCGACCTATTCTGGAGTTGGGGAAGGAAAGGCAGCCAGGCATGATACTGACCATATCACCCTCTAGTGTTCTGACAGGTCAAGGAAAATATGGGCACTAACACCATATCCCTATGTGCCTCTAAGGCATGACAGGATTACTTTACCTTTTTTACTACCATATGTAATAATTCACTGCCTGCCACCATAAGTAATAATTTGCTGCCTGCCACTATAAGTAAAAATTCATGGCCTGTAACTACGAGTAATAATTCACTGCCTGCCACTATAAGTAAAAAATCACAGTCTATCACTCAGTCAGTCAGTCATTTGCATGTCCCTTGCGAAACTTTGCCTCCCTAACAGCTCTTCTGTAGGCCTCTCAGTTGTGAGCAAGATGCCCTGCTGCTGATGCATCCATTTGCAGATCATCAACGATGTCTTGCAGCCATTTTCACACTTGTTTTCCTCTCTTTCTTTTTCCCATTATGTATCCTTCAAGATGGTCTTCTCTAAATTCTCATGAGGTTTAATGTGTCCAAAATATTTAAGTTTTCTCTGGTTAATCCTCTTTACTAGCCAACCTTCTTCAATACTGAGCTCTTGTAGTATGGATATATTTGTTCTTTTTTGTGTCCATGATATCCGATGAACTCTTCTGTAGCACTTACATTCAAAGGCATTTATGTGTTTCTCAGCTGTTTTGTTAAGTGTCCAGGTCTCACAGGCATATGTTGCGACGGGAAAGATGCATGCCCTTTAAAGTCTTATTTTTGTAGTTCTGTCTGTTCCTTTCCACAGATTCTTTAGTTGTTTTACTTTCTGAAGAGCAACAGATGTCCTTTTAATTTCCTTCATTGTATCTTCACTATAAGTTAATAATGATCCAAGATATTCAAAACTCTCCCCTTTTCCATCCTCATTGTATATCAACAAAAAATATAAAAAAGCGGAAAAAAAACATACAGCCACTCAAGAATAAACAAAGCGCATCAAAATATACTGCAAACATCATATATCCCAGACACTTGAAAACAAACAACTGAAATCAACAAGGCACAAAGGACTGTTAACTCTTTCAATCTGATAAGACAAATCTATGGGATAAAAATATAAAAGACAAATATAAGGAAAAAATACAAGCTAAATCTATCAAAAAACAAAAACAAAAAAAAAAAAGCATGTACCTTAGGGGGATACTTGAAAGCTGTATTCCCAAAGTTGAATCTCATCTCTGCATTCTGTGGAGAATATGGAAAACATAAATATACTCATTTTTTATCTTGAATCTTCTCTCCTCCCCCCAACCCCCTCCCCTCCCCAAAGCAGCTGTTTCATTTACATTACTGACATCCTATTCATTTATAATATTCATAGTATTTTTAGCATTTTAACTCTACAAAAGTCTTTGCATGCAGGATAATCTGTTCCTCGTCTCCTGCTATCTGTGTTCATATGCAGTGTATTTATTATCAACTATTGTATGTATACTGTACCTTTTATGCTTGTCTTTTATATTCATCTCTTCTACCTTCTTTAATCACACAATGATAGGCCATGTTTGTCTCACACATAGTAGTCCCAAAGCAAGCAGATGTAAGCAGTGATACACTCAATACCACCCCCCCCCCCCCTTCAGGGCATTTGGATGATCCAAGACAGCAATGAAGGAAAAGAGAGCAGCAAGGACCATCAGAACCAATTTAGCCAAAGAATGTTTTTGGTGGTGTTAGGGATATATAGTTTTGGAGCCAAACAGGGAATGTAACAGATAAAGGAGATAATGACTGCGGTAAAACTGGTTATAGCAATACAGGTAGATAGGGGTGTATGGTACAGTTTTACAAAGCGATAGAGGGAATAAGAAAAGTGAGAAAAAAAAAAAAACACAAAAACTGAAAAACACACAACATCCAATATTTTGGCGTGAGCCTTTTTTCAAGGATTACATACAAAAACAAACACAACATAGAAGAAGAAAAATGATGAAAATGAAGAACTTAGCTTTGTGGCATACCTCCTTGACCCACAGGCCCAACAACTCTGCCATCACTCAGACACTGAAACATTTACTCTCAAATAAATAATCACACAACACTGAACATCACAGTTCTTCAGAGTGGAACAAACAAAACAAACAGGTACATGCCTGTAAGGCAAATGGGGCAGCGCATTGAGGACCAATAGGCTAAAGTACTAACAACATGATCTAAGCAACTAATAATTACCTTCAACACAACGGCAGCATAAAACGGCTCATTCTTCAACTCATTGGGGATAGTGAAAGCTTTTCCAAAATCAATGCCTGAGGAAATATAATCACATATCACTTACTGCTTTACCAAGACAGTGAAGTATCTCTTGGTTAGTTCTGGCAATCAGAAGCTTCTTATATTTCAACTAAACCATAACACTTGAGTATCTTAAGAAATGTACAGAGCCTGTGGAAGTGTGTGCAGATCAAACAAAACAACTTTGTGACCCTGAAATTCTTTATCCACAGTCATGCTTTTTTTAAACACAGTGTAAAAGTTTACATTTGAGTAGGCTGTGCAGTCTACTCAGCTCTTACCAAATCCCATACTTAGGTCATATCCCATTATAAGCTGGATATCTGGGATATATAAATAATCTGTTCATTCCTCATTCATGAGAATTTCTTTAGGTTAATCTTTCATTTTAATCTATCAGTGGGATTTTTTCTGGTGCACACCAAAAAAACAAGGCCCTGGGGTTCACCCAGCCTCTAAAAATGGGTACAAGAGAAATCTGGGAAGGTAAAGCGGCCAGGCGTAATACTGACCACATCACACTTTCATGTGCAAAAGGTCACAGAAAATATGGGCCTAACACCATATTCCCTAAAATGTGTTAATGGTATGAAAACAGAGATTTTACCTTTTTACCTTTGCCTTTAATCTATAATTAAATTTAAGGCAAAAAATTAATGTGAGATTTTACAATTTTCCTATAAGACCTGATAGAGCAACACAGAGCACAGTTCATTACCCATCTTATAGAAAGAGCAAAGGACAGACAGATAATTGTGGAAATCAACGACGACCAACACCTGATTGGCATGGACCAGAGAGAGAGAGAGAGAGAGAGAGAGAGATAAGCACACTGGATATTCACAGACTCAAACATATCTGCAAGAACAGTCAGCATTTCACTATTCTCAAAATATGATGTTCTTAGGCTCCAAACAGGGCACTGCATCTATCTACACCAACTGAAGGCCACCTTAAACTTCTCTCCCAACTGTGCCAAAATGGTGTCCTGACTCCAGAACAGACTGCAGACGTGTACTGACTACTGGGGATTAAGATCCACAAAATCTGACCCCACCCAGGACATCATGGACAGAGAGCTGTGGGGAATGTACAAAGACAATGATGAGGCAATCTGTCTTTATCTCTAGATGACTGAGCAGGGACTGAAACTGGAAAAAAAAGACCTAGCCCCGCTGCTAGTCCTGGGGAGCTGGTTCATTACAATCAGGGTACGTCCATGCATGCTCAGCGGTTTGTTACAACGGTTGCGTATTCGCCATGTCCAAGCTTGTAAAAGGGATCTGCGTCCACTGCCTTTGGTTGCCTGTAGTTCAGTTAGTCATGCATGCCATGTGCTTTTGATGAAAAAAATGTTGGCTGAGCATGTGAAACTGAATGAAGGTGAAGATACTCATGTGGCAGCAAAGCCGTCGTCACCTTGATCCACGACTGCATGGAATTGACTATGAGGCTCGAACCCACATCCTTGTCGGTGAGAAGAAAGTCACTATCCACTATCCTATTTATGTCCCTTCTCACTTTCCTAAAACATTAAACTAAATATGTAATACAATTTCTATAAAGATACTACAACATCAGTTGCAAGCTAAAAATATCACAGTCAACAAAGCTCAAAGATCATCTGCCTCACCATTCTTTGACCATTTGATCTCCATTTTGTCCAGGTCTAGATAGGATCCAATCACATCATTGGTACCAAATGGCTGTGGACAAGAAGAAACAAACAGCCTTGAAGATCAGCACTCAGATGGTATTCTTCTTCTTCCTCTATCTCCCAGGAACTCTGAGCTGGTGTTATTTGCATGTGTTGTGATGAAGATGTTGGGGTACAACTGAGACTGGGTTATGGCGAGGTTGTTTTGTTTTTTTTTCAGTCCCTGGGTGGAACTAAAAAAAGGTGCACAATGCTTCTTTAGCAGACTCCACCACCACGGGGATCCCTGTCCCATTAGCATATCCCGCTAGGCCTGTTTACTGGGGGCACCAATAGAGAGGTGGGACAGGGTCTTAGTTATGGATCACCAACCCTGATGCTAGCATGTCAGCAATGAGTTGCTTGACTGCCAAATCAGACAACATCTTTGGCCCCCCCCCCCCCCCCCCACTCAATCATATTAAGCAGATATAAACAACACAGTTTTGCGGTAACAAGAATTTTTAACTGAAACAAGATGGGATATCTCTTCCTGGATTGCTACCAATTCCTTAGAACTTTTCATTTCATATGAGTCACAGAGTGGCATGATGGCTAATGTGCACATAAGTGATTCAAGTCTTGACTGGAGGGGCCCTAGTAACCCAGCTGTAGAAATGGGTGGCCAGCTCATCCCAAAGCTGAGTAAGGAAAGGCCACTAGGTGTGATGTTGACCACATCTTCTTGATATTTTCCAGCTGGTCAAGGAAAATATGGGCACTAACATCATATCCACTAGACTCCTCCATGGCATGATAGTTTTTTTTTTTTTTCATCTCATTTCATTGGTCAATGTGAAATAAGTCACAAATGTTGTGGGATCTCTCTGTAGCTTTGATCTAGAAGACTTCAGAAGATGATGCTGTGATTAAAAAGTTGTTATAAAGGCATGACATCACAATGGAAGTGTGCCATGGTACCTACCTAACAGCATGGGATGAATTTCTTAGCAAGAAGTCTCAGGAAAACATTAACCCCTATATTACTGGTCAAGATAAAGCACCTCTACCAAAAGGGGGTAGGATATAACCTTATTCAACTACTGCTCATTAGTACTAGTGACAAATGTCATCCATGGCAATGTCATCTCAGCACAGCAAGTAGAAATATGTCAAATGTAGCACATGTCAATAGCAGTATGCTAGTAATAGTATATTTCTTTTTTTTTTCATATAAATTACTGACTTTGGTGCCTAAATTACAGGCTGCTGCGTTTGTAAATCACAGGATTTAGTCTGTCCAAAATATAGACTTTGGTACATCTAGATTACTGGCTTCGTCTAGATTACAGAGCTTTGGCTTGCCTACTTTGCTGACCTACCTGGCCATAGTCTTCAAACTGCTTGTTAAATGACTTCTTGCCAGTCCCACCAAACCCAAATCCAAACCTGTCTGTTCCCAGGTCAAGCTTAGCTTTCTGTGTGGACCATCCCAGCCTGCACAAACCCTCGTCAGTTACCGTACCTTCATAGTAATATTTGCCTGCAGCAGGGAAGGGGGGAAAAAAGAAGGAAAATGAATGAGATGATGAGAAGACACCTTGTTCCAAGTCTACCTTCTTCAAGAACAGTCTTGTTTATAATGCTTCATCTAGAAACCTTAACATCTGAGGGAGGGGAACTGCTAGGGTAGCTCAGTGGTTAAAACATTTATTTACAGAGCAAAGTAAACGCAGGCTCCTCTTCTTTTGTGTTAAATTTGACATGCACAGATCAGTAAGTTCTTCATGTGTGCCACAGTTCTCCTTCTATGCTCTTTTCCTGGGGACCAAGTCTGGGCTCTTAGGATTCTGTACAGCAGTGATTCTCAACAGAGAGGCAGGACCCCCAGCAAGGAATTTCAAGTATACATTTCAAAAATTACCACCACAAAAGAATGTGTAACAGTGAAAATCCTTTTGGATGATGGTTTAATATATACAAGGGGAAGATTCAGGTACAGCCTAGGTTGAGAAATGAGAGACTGATATAATGATATATCCTGCTAATACTGGTACTGGGCAGTTGTACTGAGATCAGCGCCCTACTCTCTACCACAAGGGTTCTCAACATGGAGGTAGCTGGCTCCCTGGGGAGGAACTTCAAGTACAAAGGAACAAATTTTTTTTCCATAAAAGTCCTTTCTGGGTGATGCTTTAATATATAATTCTCACACCTGATCAATAATAAGTACAAAAATGCAACCTGCTTGGTTCAAACAAATACGATGTTACCATGTCCCCAACAAGGAAAAGTTGCTTTCAGCTTACATTCATTAAAGACTGCAAGCAGTTGATCAAGGTCAGCATGTTGATGTGAACACTGTGAGATATTTGGCCAATGAAGCTTATTGTACAAGAAGTGTACCACAGAAAATGATCACACTAATAATGGCAGGAAAAAGAGGTTTACAAACAGGAATCGATGAGGCTTTTGCACAGTAAAGTAAAACAGCACAGCATTGTTTGGTTAGACCTTGGAAAAAAAAAGCATAAACAAAGCACTAGATCTAACCATACAATTTTGTTTTCTGTTACTTTACTGTGGGAAGCCATAGCAAAGGTTGCCAATGCAAGAGGTAACTGAAGGAGATAACAGAAATCTTAACTATCCTCTCCTTATACATAGCAAACTGACAAAGCTTACTAAGAAGCCTATTTGTCTCCTCTAGATACAAGATAAGACATGAAGTTTAATGGTGCATAAATGAGAAAAGAGAATTTGAGTGACAAACCAGTCAAGGAGGTATATGACTGCAATGGATAAGTTTGGTGAAGAAATAATTTGCTGAAATCCAACATGTCAAGCAAAAGTGAAATGCTACTGAACCGGAATGTCTAAAGATAGAATGTGCCAGATAATCAGCACTCTAGGATGCTGCAAAGTCTGTGCCAGGTGGGTACAATGTTTGTTGTCTGATCTTGTCTTAACTCATCCCATGCCATTATCGCTATAGTGCTAACTTCCGGTTAGTGAGTTGCGTGCCATAGTCATTATAGTGACAATTCATTTGTTTCAATAAAACAACCGGTGTAATATTTAGATTATACATATTTCATCCGCGTTTCTGGTGATACTTTTCAAAATGGTGAAAGAGTCCTTAGTTATGAGCGATGCCGAACAAGAATAAGGAAGAGAAACATCAAAATTTTTCAATTTTTTATGATGTAGATAGGGATATGGACATGGCATGTGACCACTCCACTGCTCTTGAATGTATCCCAAGTAGATCTAGACACATTTAGATGACTGGAGAAGTAATTAGGAGGTTATTTCAGACATTAATTTAGCGAGAATGCAACATAGAATCACAATACGAGATCGACAAGTAGATCTAGACATCTCAGATGGTAAGTAGTGTAGATCTAGACCTAGCTGATGGAGAGCTGGGCACAATCATTGTCTAAAAACATCACATTGCTTCTTTTTTCCTAAAAAACTCTGCATTTATGAAATTTTCATACATTTAGCTATACTTTGAAACATTATAAGTACACGGAAGTACATGGAAATACTGTTTTCCATTCCATTTTACAAATATACCCCCGAACATATCAAGACCCGCGTTTTTACTCCGGCACCAACTGAACATCTGCGTTTTTTCCTGTGGCACGGGAAGAGTTAAAGACTGGACCTCGTGATAACTTTTGAAAGGTGCTGAAACACAAGGTATTTTACAGGTCAGACTTGTGACTAGTGATGAAACACAGGCCCACCAGTTATGTTCCAAAGAGCAAAAGAAAAAAAAAAAAAAAGCAACCAATGAAACAGCACTGTATGAAATCACTACAGCCAAAAAAGTTTAAAACACAAAGCTTGGAGGGAAAGATCTGTTAACTGCATTCTGGTGGCATTTTGTACTTGTATGAACTCCCTGTAACTATGAGCTGTTGTTCTTTGCAGCCGATACTGTAGAGATGTTGAGGCACAGCACTGTTTTGGCATGGGAGTGGGTTATGGCAGCTACTTTTTCAGTCCCACAGTATAGCTAAAAAGCAAGGGGTGTGCAATACTTCTTTAGCATACTCCACCACCATGGGAACAAACTTAGTTATTTGTCATAGCCACCATATACAACCTTAGTTATTTGTCATAGCCACCATATACAACCTTAGTTATTTGTCAAGCCATATACCAGGATTGTCATTTTATATTAAACAATTTTAAAACTAATATCAGAACAGCAGCTATTCATCGAATCAGACCACAGGAACAAAAGTTTAACATCTGTGAAGCTGCTGTTTTAATTTAATTGCAGGTAAACTTAAGAAGTGATACACAAAAATGTGAACAGAAAACTAGAACAGACCTTTGCCACAAACTGACTTATTGCTCCTGGTCCCATGCCAGCTTGCCTGGTCTCGGGACTGACATAACAGACCATCAGTGTCAATAGCTAAAGGAAATGAAGAAAAAAAACAAATGCTGATCAAGAGGAAAGTGTCTTAATGATGCCATGATGATGATGTCATGTTAGTAATGATGACATTAAGGTGATTCAAACCACTGACCTTTGCCATGACAGACTAGAGCACTAACCACTACAGCACTCGGACACATCTACGTATCTCTACATGCACCCCCTCCCCTCTTACTTCATTAAAACATTAAATCTAACATGTAAAACAATACAGAAGATTGATTCCCAACCTGACTGGATCCATTAACCACATCAAGATTTTAAAAATTATTTTAAATTTTATACACCACAAGTTTCCCCTTCCAATGTCCAGGTTCATGAGCTTTCGGTCTTGTTTCCCTTGTGCCAGCTGTACGTCGCAAAAAGCCCACACCTCTAAGTTCTCAAAATGTGAATCCTCAGAAGGTGTCTTAACTTAAAACCCAGTGGCAAGAGAACAAAAGGGAGCTGCAGCAAATTATCACTGGTTTCAGGGGTCCACAGCCTTAAAAACAGTTGGGAACCACTGCACTAGAATTCAATTATACATCAATTTTTCCCAAAACAAATAAGGTACGGCATAACATCCGGATTAAGACAAATACATAAGATGAAAATAACTTCCAAACAATGCCCTTGTCATTCTAGTTTGTTTTTTTTTTAATCCATCATTTTTCTCATTAAAAAAAAAATTTTGTCACTGAATTTAAGCAATGTGACACTCACCCATTGCATCACCTCTGTCATACACATTCATCTGCCAGTGGTTCTTCCCAGAGCCTGTAATTACAAACAAATCTTTACATAGTACAGCAAAGCCAATAATATACTTGTAAAGCATGAATGCCTAAGATGAACAGGATGTGTCTTGTCTTGTCTGACCTGGAACTACAAGCTGCTGTTCTTAGTAGCTGATGCTGTGAAGGTGTTGAGGTACAGCATCATGTCAGATTGACACTGGGTTACAGTGGCTATTTTTTCAGTCCCTGACCGCACAGCTGGGGGGTGAAGACACTGTCTGATGAGGCAATCAGCGACCCACAGCTGATATGCTAGTGTCAGGGTTAGTGAACCATAAATGACCAAGACCCTGTCCCACCTCTCTGTCATACCCCCCTGTAACAGGAATAGCCTGGCTAATGGCAGGGATCGCCATAGTCCCCTTGGTGGTGGAGTCTGCTAAAGAAGCACTGCACACACCCTGCTTTTTAGCTGTACTCTGGGACTGAAAAAGTAGCTGCCATAACCCGCTCCCAGTCAATACAATGCTGTGCCTCAACACCTCTACAGCATCGGCTGCAAAGAACAACAGCTTTCTTTAACAACAACTTTTTTAATCTCAATAAATCATAAAGTAGACTATTTTATTTCCAACCTCCCCAAAAAAATCATAAAGTGGACAATTTACTTTATTTCCAATTCGAATAAGCCATACAGTAGACTATATTGCGTTTTACTTCATTTCCAATTCCAATAAACCATAAAGTGTGATATTTATTTACTTTATTTCCAATTCCAATAAACCATAAAGTGTGATATTTATTTACTTTATTTCCAATTCCAATAAACCATAAAGTGTGATATTTACTTTATTTTCTCTCTATTAAATCTCTTTTACTAGCATTGCCCAGGTATTTATTTATTCCAATTAACAAAGTTCTATTTATTTCCACAGCCTTCTAGTTGGTTCTACAACATTCTATTCATTTCCACAGCCTTCTAGAAGGTTCTACAGAGGTCAATTCAGTTACACAATCTTCTAGACGGTTCTACAGAGTTCTATTCCTTCTATTCAACTAAACATGGCCTTAATTGTCATCAGGACTGTCACCAATCAGCTTAGCGACCCTGAACACTATGGATTCGACACGAACCTCGGTCAATTTGGACATTTTATTTTTCACCACTTCTCATCTCCCCCCCCCCCCCCCCCCCCGATGGGGGCTGAATCTGCGAGTGTCACTATTCATCTTAGAGACCCCAAAAACTATAGATTCAACACTAATATCGGTTGTTTTTTATGATTTGTACATGTCATCCCTAACCCACCCCAAGCCCGAGGCCCCCAGTGCCGACTGGGGCGGAACCTGGACTTAAACGGCACCGGGAGTATCACTATTCATCTGAGCAACCCTGAAAACTGTGGATTCAACACTAATATCATTCATTTTCCATTATTTTTACATGTCACCCCGACCCCTTGGGGTCATAGGGGTATCCTAGGGATGTCGTATCCCAACAGGATTTCTTTCCAGATTATAAGTAATACGTGTACCAAGTTTGGCTGAAACTGCTCCAAGGTTCCAGAGTGATGTTGGAACATATATACAAACATACACACACACATTCACTTTTATATATATAGATTCACTCATTCTGGATTCAGCTCTGTTCCCTGCCACTCACTTCTGCATAGTTCCTTATTAAATGGGACTGAACCACATGTGATAACGACTGCGTGACTGACAGCATTCCATCTTGGTCAGCAGTTGGCTAAGCAATCACCGGCCAGGCTGCAAGTCAGCAACAAATTCTCTCCACCTCCTACAGTTGGCAACCAGCTTTGTATTGTGCTCCAGCTGTGCTGCATGCTAAATCATTTCTGCTTCTACAGTTATCTACCAGGTGGACTATGGGTGGCTTCTCTTTCTTTTTCACTGACCACATTAACTAATCAATGCTTGTAAATCATTTGGTAAAAATATTTTCGATCCGATCAATTAAATTAACTCCATCATTAAGAGCTTTGATAAAAGTAGAAGGAAATAATCAAATCAAAAATACATTTGCTTAAACTCAAATACAAAATGCTTTTACCTAAGGCATATACTAACTGAAGGAAAATGTGACAAGAACATACAGAACGAAGAGGAGATAAAATATAAATTCACGTGAATGCTATGTTTAAAACAAAAAAAATTTTTTAAATGAACAGAGCATTTTGCTGTAACTTGTCCAATGCTGTGTGTCAGAAATGCGAATGGTGGAGTGTAGGCAGTACATAAATGGAGACTTGGGATATGTGATAGGTGGGTCGTAACTGAGGGTGGTGGGTGGGTAAACCGTAGATGGGAGAGAGAGTGAGATACAATGGTAATCTAGCCGAGAGAAGGTGAAATATGTGATTATATCTGGGGTAGAGGGGTTGTAATGTGATGCTGTGAAGAGGTTCTAAGCTATGTGTAACAAGTGAGAAGCGAGTGGAACTTAGTGGGGAGGGATTATGACATAGCTCAGAACCTCTTCACAACATCATATTACAATCCCTCTACCTCAACTATAATCACATATTTCACCTTCTCTTGGCTAGATTACCACTGTATCTCACTATCTCCCCTCCAGGTTTCCCCACCCACCACTCTCAGTTACGACCCACCTATCACATATCCCAAGTATCCATTTAAATACTGTCTACACTCCACCATGCGCATTTCTGACACACAGCGATGGACAAGCCACAGCTTCTTACAAGTTACAGCTAAGTGCCATATTCATTTTTTTTTAAAACATAGCATTCATGTGAATTTATATTTTATCTCTTCTCTCTATTTTGTCATCCTTGTATGATTAAGGCTCACGCTGAAATGTCACAACTGTACTCGTTAAGTAACAGAGCTGTTCCTACTTATTTTCCTAGTTTATATATTTTAGATCAACATTCAGCAGTTATAGATAATTAATGTTATAACCTACTCTGAGCTGTATAAACATCTTCTATCACCCTGTCACTGTGGGAAAATGTTCTCTGCAGCCAATGCTGTGAAGATGTTACGGTTCAGCATCATGTGGGATTAGAAGCATGTTACAGCAGTTTTTTTAATATCCTGAGTGGAGGAAACCAACAGGGATTGTGCAATACTTCTTCAGCAGACTCCACCACCATGGGAACTACGGCAACCCCTTCCCAGTTAGCCAAGATAGGCCTGTTATTGGAGGATAGCAACAGTGAGGAGGTACTGGGGGTCTTGGCTGGCTATGGTTAGCCAACCCTATGCTGGCATGTCAGCATATGTGTCACTGACTCCCAAACTACACAGTGTCTTCACTCCCAAACATCTTTTTTAAAAAAAAATACAAAAATAAAACAACTGCGGTCACATCACTGTGCTCTGAAGTTAAGAGTTTTGCAATTTATGCTGCTGTAAATGATAAACATAAGCATCATCTCTCTGTTAAATATAGCATCTTTGATATTGAGATTACACAAAAATTTGTGCACATCAGTCAGTTAGTCATTTACATGTCCCTTGTGGAACTTTGCCTCCCTAACAGCTCTCCTGTAGGCCTCTCGGTTGTAAGCAAGATGCCCTGGTGCTGATGCATCCATTTGTGCACATCATGAATGTTAAATTAAATGTAAGTTAAAAAATGGTAAGTTAAATTTTTTTTAATCATTCCAAAACAGTAAAAGGTTACCAACATATGATTACTCAGTAACAGTTTACCATCATGACTACTCAGCAAAAGACCTGCTTATAACCACTCAGTAACAAATTACCACTATATGACCACTCAGTAGTAGGCTACAGTAATATGACTGCTCAAATGTCATGTTAGAGAAAAATTACAAATCAGTAGTAATAAGTCCATTTACTGCAGTCTCTCAAAGTTTAGCCTTGGTTTACCACTTAAAACTGCACCCCTAACAGAAAAACACTTACTCTCAAGGAACCACTCTGTGACAGTGGAATGCCACAAACCTGGCTGTCAACAAAGGCAGTATAATGCTGCCAGAAAGTCTGACATGCAGGCAGAAACTCATACACAGAGCTACAGTGTCAAAAACACTTCTAGAATGTGAGACATACAGACAGAAAATCAGACAAACAGTACTGGACTCGGTCATACAAGATACGAACACAGTATGTTATATTACCATCAGTACATCGCCCCCTCCAAGAATCATGGGTATAGCCTCCGCTTGAACATCAGTGGGCAAACTGAAATATTTGGTATGATTAAAAACAAACATCACTAATTATCTTGCTCACATTACAGCTTCAAAATGTATCTGTTCTAAGAAAAGATCATGCTTATTCTTTACTCTTTCACCACGACTTACAGAAATTTTCATGCTCTGGTAGAATACATAGCAGCAGGGGGGGGGGGGGGGGGGGGGGGGGGTGTGGTGGTGTGTGTGTGAACAGAGTGGTACCTGAGGTTTCCCAGGGTGCAGAGCATGAAAAAGTTGTATGTTGCTCTGAATATCTCTTCCACAAGATCTACATGGTGCTGGAATTTTGAAACCATGATGGATTTTTCCAAGGTGGATCTTGCAGCATGCGCCGCAACAGCTCTTTACACAGAGCGATGTTTCCCCAACTTTTACCCAGAGGCAAATATTGTGACTCTTCATACTGCACCGTAAATACCTGAGGTATATCCACTGTCATGGGTATATCTAAAAAGATAGCCCTGGCCAGTAAGGGTGGTGGCCCTTCCCTAGGACTTTCTTTTATAGAGATAAGGTAAGGAGGTCCTATTTGTTACACAGAGAAATTTTAGCTGGGGCCCTTCGGAGGTGCATATAACTACTCTGTGCCCACTGCTTACATTTCAGTTAGAAATCTTGCTAGAAAGAAACTGGAAGGGCAGTAATCTATCACTTACAATTATAGCCTGGGCCAGAAATGTGCCACTTTTCATTTTATTTAGATTCTCTTAACACTGGTTAACACAAGTGTGCAAGATCTACCAACACTGCCAGTGTTGTTTCAGAGAGAAACAGAATTTTAAGTTCTGTAGAACAAATTTTTTAAAAATTTACTAACAAATACAAGAAGATTTTTAACAATGAGGGAAAAAAAAGAGCATCACTATGCTCTACAGTGTAGTTATTTTATGCTTATGAGATATGAACAATAAACAAACAAGTGAAAAAAGAAAATGTAAGAAAAAAGAGAGTAGAGTGGTTTAGAAGAGACATCTGTCCTGGCTAGTCAGAAAAAACACACACACACACACATGCTGACAATCGCTGAGAAACTCAACAGAAAAAAACTGAGCAGGAAGATGGCAAGAAATTCATTTTGAACATGCTGCCCATGTGGCATGATGAAGAAAAAGCAACCAATCTGGCAAAGACAGTATAAAATGGTTGAGAATGAGAGCCCATGACTTATCAGAATTAACACCTGATGAAAGATTCTGCAAACTGTTTTAAATACAGAATGCTCTCCAACAGCTAAACAGCAGACATACTCTTCAAAACATAATATATAATGGAGTGTTAACAATATTAAATGAAGACAGAAGATGCATACCTCCATTCCATGTCTTCCACAGCCTTGCCAATCTCTGGCATAACACCCATTTCTGAGAGGAAAGAAAGCATCAAAGAAAGTGAACTGGCTATATAATGTAATCATATATAAACTATTTATTATCACCGCCTTACTGCAGTGTCTTATATATGTATATCTTACATCCTTCCCGTGCCTTTAAACGTCATACATAGCTTGCATGGTCCAAGTTTTCCTGTTTTTGGCGAGCTTTTCAACCTCATCAACGGATTTTATGCCTACTAGTTTGGCCTCCCATGACAATGTCCTCTCTGGAGTTTCACGTGTTCGACCTATTTTTCTTCGCCCTGCTGTGTTCCATTTGATAGCTTGTTTTGGAATTCTCTGATTGTTTCTTCTCATCATGTGACCAACACATGTTCATCTCTTTTTTTTATGATCACCAGTGAGAAAGGTTGTTGTTTGCTCATCTGTTTTATCTCTGCGTTGGTTTTTTTTAAAATTCGGTACACTTTAGACTGAGTATTTTCCTTAGACATTCGTTTTCGAAAGAGTCTAATTTGTTGTCTATTTCTTTAGTTGATTTCCAGCTTTCACATGAATAAATGAGGGTGGATATTACATGTGAACTAAATAATCTTAACTTGTTTTTGTGCTTGTATATCGTACTCTATATTGCGAATATCTACCACAGAAAAAACACTGTAAACGTTTAAAAATATTAATGTAAGAGAAATAAACATGCAGCCCCCTGTTCAGTACAGCTATCTACTTTATCTCATCAGTCCACTGAACCAAAAAGTAACGCAGTTCGAACAAGAAATGTCAATACAACGCCGGTTTAGGTCTACATGTTAAAATCATGATATATACGGTAGCCATACTACTGGCTTTACCCCCCGCAAAGCTGAATTACTGTTAGTTGGTTCTCTAAACAGCAAGCCATACCTTCGAAAGCAGTCATTTTTCTTGCTAACGAAAACTGTTCTCTTCGCAACTTTCGCTTCTGCGTCGGCAACGCGCAGACGACAAAATGTGAATTTGTCACAGAATATTAGCTTTATTGTCGTATTTATTTTCCACGTCAGCATTCAAGATACAAATATTCTATTACATTTATGTTACATATAAATAATAAAATATCGTTCAGCAATATTATTACGCAGAATATTTAGTTTTAAAATATAAAATCAGGAACTAAGCTTTATTCGAAACTAAGTAGGCGTTATTTTTTTTATGTGACAGCCTTGACATTAGAGGCTAGGGTAGCTCACTCTTGGAAAGAAGCTAGCAGACGTGCTGAAAGAAGGCAGAATGAACGCTTCACAGATCGCCGGCCATGGGTCCAAATTTTGGGTAAGATGGGCGTTATTTTGCATGAGTTAGTAACTTTTCGAAATAAACTAGTAAGCATAATCACGTAAAGAAACAGTAGATAATTTAACTGTGTTTTAACGACAGAATCTCGCCAGTATCGTTTATATAGAAAATGGGAGTTCCAGAATTTCGTTTTCTGAATTATCGTATTTTTTGCCGGGTTTTGTTGTGTTTCTTTTGAATTAAAGAATGTAAATATACTTGAACAGACTTGCTTAATGTGAGCAGCAGTTTCGTAGATAAAATTTATTATTAAACTGTCCATTTACTCAGAATGTCAGTCGTGTACACGAACTAGGAAAACTAGTCAAGTGCTTTTTTTATGTAAGATAACGTTATGTTCTCCCCTTCCCACTAAACGCACATACAGGCGTATTGTAAGGCTCTACACCGATACTGCCATGAACAGAACGAATCTACTAACTTTACACGTGAAATATCTTTTTGACAATTTTGTCTTACCTCAATATTAACATATTTAGATGCAACCCACCAAAGATGATCTTCTTCTTCTTCGTTCGCTTCTACCACCAAGACTGCCTTGTGATCCTCCTGAATTTATGCCTTTGGTCCTCGTTAAGTCCCATGGTCCCCCGTGTGGCCCCCCGAGAGGACCACACAAAATCCCCGAGAGGACCACAGGAGGTTCAGAGTATCTCAGGGCTTGAGCCTGAATTCTTGGTGGGTCTCAGAAGTGGGATTGCATGACACCGTGGTTTTCATTGCACCAGTTTAGTCTAGAGTTGGACTTTCTCACTGGAAGACCTCGATGTGTTAGAATGTCAGCATATCACCGCTGGGTGAGAAGTGGTAGCCCACCCAGGCCAGAGTTGGACTTTCTCACCAGAAAACCTCGACTTGTTTAGAATGTCAGCATATCACCGCTGGGTGAGAGGTGGTAGCCCACCCAGTCCAGAATTGGACTTTCTCACTGGAAAACCTCGACGTGTTTTGAGATACCCGTGTATCGCCGCCGGGTGAGAGGTGGTTGCCCATCCAGTCCAGTGTTGGACTTTCTCACCGGAAAACCTCAGCATGATTAGGATATACATACATCCCCGCCAGGTGAGAGGTGGTTGCCTATCTAGACTGCCCTGGTCCAGTGTCTTCGACTTCAGCATTTTGTGGTCGTGGCCGCTACCTTTCCTAGTTGTGACCATGATGGAGCTTTTGTCCAGGAGGACGAATCCTCACCACTAGTGACTTCTACCCCTGGGTTGAGCCAGTTTAGGCATATTATCCCAGTGTGAGCGTGTTTGGGACGTGACCGACCTCTAGAGCAGAGGTACCGCAGCATGCGTAGCCTTCAAGTTTCACCCTTGGTATAAATCGGTTTAGGCATACTTCACCGGTGTGGGTGTATATCGGGCGTGACCATCCTCTAGAGCGGAGGTGGTGTGACATGCCTGCCATCAAGTTTCACCCCTGGTGTGTGCCGATTTAGGCATATTTCACTGGTGTAGGTGTATTTCGGACGTGGCCGACCTCTAGAGCAGAGGCACTGTGGTATGTGTAGCTCTTGCAGCGATACTACTGGACATACCGATTAAACTTCACTTTATCTTTTCCTTCACCTTTTCACATCAGCGCCGCACAGCAGCCTTTATTTCTTTTCTGCATTTTCTTTCTTGACCGGGAGGAGCTTCACTCCACACGCAGCATTTGAAGAATCTCGCCAGCAGTGTCTTAACCTCTGGGTTAAGCCAGTTCATGTATTTCACCCGATATGACTGCACTCAGGACATGGCAGACCTCCAGGCCAGAGGTGCCGTGATTTGACTGTTTGCTTCGCCTTATCTTTTCTACCATTTTTTCCGCAATGGTGCTGTGCGGCAACCCCTTTTGCACCTTTCTTCATTGGCCAGGAGGAGCACCGCTCCATGCACGGCAGCTGAAGAATCTCGCCAGTAGCAGTAGATGAGCTACCAAACGTGCCACTCATCTACCCTAAGTGTCTGCTTTTCAGGCGCAAGATATTCACCTTCGCCCCTTCTTCTGTCAGTTTAAACAGTTCTGCCACGGGAAGGCCAGGAGCTGGACTTGACTGCCAGAGGCTGTCTGAGACGCATGCCATTGTAGTTGAGATCAAATTCTCCACCCCACCTCCGGCAATAGCAGTCCTTAGAACCACTAAAGATGATGAAAGAAATGAAAAAGAAAAAAATATATAACAATTATACAAGCAACAGTGAACTGTACATTATTTTTTTTTTTTGGTCATAGCATTTTTTTTTAGGGTAAAAAAAGAGATAATGACTGCAGTAAAACTGGTAATGTTTTTTTCTCACTTTTATCACTCTCACTATCGCTTTGTAAAAATGTACTAGGCACCTCTGTCTACCTGTATTAAAAAAAAAACAACAACAACAAGAAGCTTTGTCTGACACTGAACTTATGACCATTTTCTCCAGTCCACACACTTTGCCAGTACAACTAATGATTCACACACATCTTAGTGTAATTTCATGATTTTATATAAAATGATTCATGCAGGATATTATCCACAGAGACAGATAATACCTCTCCACAATTAAAAGGGACTATTTCTTTCTTCATTCAGCATGTATTGTCAAATTAGGTTAAAAAATAAAAAAGGTAAAATTCTCATTTCCATGCCATTAATTGGAAAAAGGCTAACGGAGTATACATCCCCAAGGAGCAGAATTCCACTGAAATCAACCAGTTCAGGCCAATCTCACTTCTGAATGTGGAAGGAAAGATATTCTTCTCTATGATGGCAAAAAGACTAACAACATACCTCCTAGACAATGGTTACGTTGATACATCCGTGCAGAAGGGAGGAATTTTAGGTTTCCCAGGATGTCTCAAGCATGCCTCAATGATTTGGGAAGCTATTCAGCAGGCAAAATCTGGAAAGCAAGATCTACAGGTAATATGGCTTGACCTAGCCAATGCATATGGCTCAGTACTGCACCAGATGATGTGGCTAGCACTAGACATGTATCATGTGCCAAAAGAAATCACAAATATGCTGAAAAGGTACTTCACAGGGTTCCTCATGAGGTTTGGAACATCAGGATATACTACAAGATGGATAGAGCTTCAGATAGGAATTGCAATGGGTTGTACAATATCTCCCATACTGTTCGTACTAGCCATGCAAGTAATCCTGAGAGCAGCAGAAGGCCCAAGATTCAGAAATGGATGTCAAATGCCACCACTAAGAGCATTCATGGATGACACAACAGTAATAACAACCAGTGAAGCACAGGCACGAAAGATGTTAGAGCGTTTGGACAGCCTTATCATATGGTGCCGCATGAGCTTCAAGCCAAAGAAGTCAAGAAGCCTGTCACTCATGAAAGGGAAAGTGATAGAAAGATCATACACAGTGGCAAATCAAATAATCCCAACTGTAGGGGAAGAGCCAGTGAAGAGCCTTGGCAGAGTATATGATGCATCCATGAAGGACTCAAGTGCTGTGAAGCAGGTTATAGAAATGGCGCAGAATGGACTGAGCATCATTGACAAAAGCAGGCTACTGGGTAAGTTCAAAATATGGTGCCTCCAGTTCATGCTGATTCCAAAACTGATGTGGCCACTACTCATTTACGAAGTAAGTACCAGCACAGTAGAGGCAGTCGAAAGAAAGATAAATAAAGCCATAAGAAAGTGGTTGGGTGTACCACCAGGATTAACTGATGTAGCGCTGTACTGCAAGAAGAGCAAACTGCAGCTGCCATTCAAATCTGTGGTTGAAGATTACAAGGTAGGAAAAACAAGACTTGCAATGATGCTACAAGAATCTACAGATCCGGTGGTACGAGAAGTGCAGCCAACAATTAAAACTGGACGAAAATGGAAAGTAGGTGAGGAAGTGACCACATCCAGGGAAACGCAGGAGCTGAAGGAAGTAATAGGGTACACCCAGACTAACAGAAGGAGATTTGGTCATGGCGAAATCAAATGGTGGTCAAAGGCCTCCTGCAAGGAAAGAAGGGATAGGATCATCAGTGAAGTAAGGAATTCAGAGGATGACAAGCGGGTCCAGAAGGCAGTCCAACAATCACAACAAGGGCAATGGACAACATGGGAGGAAGTCCTGCAGAGATCACTAACATGGAATGACATCTGGAAAATGGCACCCTTGAGGCTCAGCTTCATCATCAGAGCTACTTATGACCTTCTGCCTACAAGCTCCAACCTATACAAATGGGGTGTATCAGAAGATACAAAGTGCCCTCTCTGCAACGAAAGGCAAACATTGGAACATGTGCTGTCAGCATGTAGAGTGTCTTTAGGGCAAGGACGGTACACCTGGCAGCACAACAGAGTGTTGCAGGAACTAGTAGCCATCGTAGACAGGGCAAAAGATAAAGCAAATAACAGCAAAAGAGTTGAGGTCCCACCTAAATATTTCATAGGTGCTGGTACGACATCAAATATTGAAATCAGGCACATTCCCTTACCATCACTGCTAGATGGTACAAATGACTGGGATGTGATAGCGGACCTTCCAGGAAGAAGAGAATACCCGACTGCCATCAAGAACACAGGAATGCGACCAGATACTGTAGTGTACTCCACAGAAAAACAGGAATTAATAATGATCGAGCTTACGGTCCCATGCGAAACTATAATAGAGGAACAGCATTTATTCAAATTGGAGAAGTACAATGATCTGGTCAAGCAACTGAGACAGGGGGCAGGAATCAGGGCAAAAGTGATAGCTGTAAAAGTGGGAGCAAGGGGATTCGTAGCAACATCAGCATATGACGTATGTAAGCAACTGGGCATAAAGGGACAAGCAAGAGCAAGGGCATTGAGAAGCCTTTCAGAAACAGCAGAAAAGGCCTCATGCTGGCTGTGGAGTATGCGAAACAAGCATTGGGAACATAAATAATTTCATTTGCCGCAACCAATACCAGTCCTCCGTGACTGGATCGCTAAAGACGCACTTAAAAAAAAAGTGCAGTGGCAACTGGAAGATCATGGGTTCAATCCTGTGACCGGGAAAAAAAAAAAAGCAACAACTCACAAGACCTCTTAGAGTGTCAGGAGTTTAAAGGGCCGAAACACTTGTCTGAGGGGGGGTACTTCCTCTGATGATCTGAAGGAGTTGTGTTGTTGTTCCGCTCTCTACAGTAGAGAGTTTCCTGCATTTCTTTCTTCATTCAGCATGTATTGTCAAATTAGGTTAAAAAATAAAAAAAAAGGTAAAATTCTCATTTCCATGCTATTAAAGCTATATTGATGATACAGTGTTAGCCCCATATTTCCACGATCTTGGGCACGTGAAAGTATGATGTGGTCAGTATCACACCTGGCTGCATTTACCTTCCCAGATTTCTCTGATGTTCATTTTTATCAGCTGGGTGAACCCAGGGGCTTTTTTGGTGCGTACCATGAAAAAAAAAAGTCCCACTGCTGGAACTTGAACCCATTACCACCAGTAAACAGAGCACCTAACCATTTAGGTCATCAGAACCCCATCACATTAGGTGCAAGTCAAAAAGAGGGCATAAAAAGTACAAATATTATTTTTATCTTTATTTAAAACTATAAACTATACAAGCTTTTTTTTTCCACTACACTTTCATTGCACTTGAAGAATGTTGGTTTTTTTAAAAATTTCTTGTTTTTTTTAACTGTTTATTTATATTTGCAGGTTCGGGTTAGACAGACTGCTGTCATTGTTAATGGTGGCATTGCACTCTTTGCAAGTATGAATCTCTATACAGGGAATGAAAAGTTCTACAAGGAGATTGCAATGCCTCTGTTTCATCTTCTGCCTCCAGAGACTGCTCATAATCTCAGTATCAGACTGGCAAAGTACAAGATTGTGCCAAAACCACAGATAACAGACTCGCCTGCTCTTGTAAGATTGAGGTTTGGTGTTGTTGTAAGATTGAGGTTTGGTGTTGTTGTAAGATTGAGGTTTGGTGTTGTAGTTTAATTAAGGAGTAGATATGATTGTGCTGATCCAGTGCAGTACTAGTTTGAACACCTTCACTACACAACCCATTAGGGACATCCTGCTTATAGTTCCATAGAGATAGACATCATCTTGTTGCATTCCAAATAACAAAATCGTTAGGTACTTATGTACAGGTTAGGAACATTTGTTGATGGAGTCTTTGAGAAGTCATCACTATCAGGTGCCATGTCAGTGGATATTGGTGGACGTGCTTCTCCTCTAATTTCAGTCCTTGATATTTTTCATCAGCTCAGCTGGTGATTTTTTTATTGGTGCCTTAACTCTTTCCATGCCAGAGGTAAAAACGCGGATGTTCCGTTCTGTGCCAGACACAAATCGCGGGTCTTGATATGTATAGGGGGTATAGTTGTAAAATGGAATGGAAAACAGTATTTCCATGTACTTCCGTATACTTATTATGTTTCAAAGTATAACTAAATGTATGAAAATTTCATAGATGCAGAGTTTTTTAGGAAAAAAGAAGTAATGTGATGTTTTTAGACAATGAATTTGCCCAGCTCACTATCGGCTAGGTCTAGATCTGCACTATGTACCATCTGAGATGTCTAGATCTACTTGTCGATCTCGTATTGTGATTCTATGTTGCATTCTCACTAAATTAATGTCTGAAATAAACCTTCTAACTACTTCTCCCATCGTCTAATATGTCTAGATCTACTTGGGATACATTCAGGAGCAGTGGGTGGTCACAGGCCATGTCCATATCCCTATCTACATCATCAAAAATTGAAAATTTTCGATCTTTCTCTTCCTTTTTCTCGCTCGAAATCACTCATAACTAGGCACTCTTTCTCCATTTTAAAAAGTATCACCGGAATCGCGGACAAAATATGTACATTCAAAATGTTACACCGGTTGTTTTATTGAAACAAACCAATGATCGCTGTATCGACCATTCACGCCATTGGTAAGCATCGGGAAACCAGAACGGTCCATACAGCGACCAAAGGCCTTGAAAGAATTAAATCTTCAGAACCCTTGCCTTATAGGTAGGACGAAGTCCAAAGGCTAGTAGAGAGACCGTACACAAACATTCAGAAGGCAATTGAAACACACTTGTGTAATTCCCAGGAATAGTCTTGAGGATCAAATTTGAAAAGTCAAACACTGTTTAAAAAAAGGTCTACCATTGCCTGTCAGATTCACTGCCCGTGTTAAACAATCTTCACTGTGGCATCAGTCACAAATAACCCAGATTTGTAGTTCATGAGGGCATCTGAGTGGTGAAGTGGTTAGTGTGCTAGTTAGTCTCTCATGATGAAGGTTGCTGGTTTGAGCCCCAGAGGTACCCCCCATCACCCAGTTCTTCTGGAACTGGGGAAGGAAATGTGACCAATCTGACACTGGCCACCTCACTCTTTAGTGTGCAGACAGGTCAAGGAAAATATGGGCATTAACATTATCACTTTATCAGAATATCCTCTCGGTGCCTCAATGAAATAGGGCTACTTTTACTTTTTATTTATAGTTCACAAGAAGTTCCACAGTTAGATAGTATTGTAAGAAACCCTATAAGATATTCAGGAGTTAGATAGTATCTTAAGAAACTCTATAAGATACTCAGGTTTTTAACCAAGGGAGGAAGAAAAAGATCATTGCTTCTTCTTGTTCATGTTGTAAGAGATGAGTAAAGGAAAGGTTTATCAGGGCCCTTCACTCTGGGGAACTCACAGAGTTTAAAACAGTTCCACACAAGCTTTGAAAGACACAGACCTGGTGGTTGAGAACACAAGTTGGAGCAACCATTAGTGTTTGATGTATGAGCAGTAATGTTACAATAACACATTAGTAAAGAGGAAACAGTGTGCGCTAGGTAAGAACGATGTAAGCCAGTAGGCATCATTAGAGAACACTTCAAAACCAGGGACCTGCTTTCCATAATTTCTAGATTCCTTGTTTCAGGATATGAAAGAGACATTATTTCACCATTTCTTTACATTTGTCTAGTGTATCACTGAAACCTATTCACCAAGTGTGCAGTGAACAGAACATTGCAGACTATAAGCTCTTTTACATAAACTGAAGGCTGCCCAATCACATTCTGCCTGTGTCATATTGGTTTCCAGGCTCCAGAAAATCTACACTGCTTATACAGTGACTTGAAATATCAGGCCTCACCAAAGGGGTATGCAAGAACTCATTCTGACAGTGGAATTCATAGGGATTTTTTGTTTGTGTGTGTGTGTGGGTTTTCTGTTTTTGGGGTCAGCTTCATTAAATGTATCAAGTTCAACTCAGAAAACATAAGATATACATGTATATGAAACTTGTCAGCAATGTTTTTGTTGTTTTATGTATGTCCACCCTCTGTCCCCACCCCCTAGACAACAACTTTGTGGGGTCACTCATTTCCTAACCCAATTGGGATGGCAGCTGGCTATGACAAGCATGCAGAGGCTGTTGATGGCCTGTTTAAAATGGGGTTTGGTTTTGTTGAAGTTGGCAGCGTGACCCCCGAGCCTCAGTCGGGCAACCCAAAGCCACGTTTGTTCAGGCTTAAAGAGGACCAAGCTGTGATAAACAGGTAACTAACAGTTTCACTTAAAACAAAGAATAGGTAGGAGCTGCTTTATTTAGTAATGATGCATACTGCCATGTTTTGCCTTTTTTTTTTTATTCACAAAGACACTAAAAGAGAAGAAAAGCTAGACAAGATGTCAAATAAGGGAAAAAGTACTTAGCTAATAATTTGTAGGTTTCTGTAATGAAAACAAAAGGTCTGATAATAAATAGCATAAGGCTCAGTGACTTTGAAGTGCTTGAGTGAGAAGAATCTGTACCATTTATTTTTATACACTCCCCAGCCTCATCTTTATAAGATTTTATTATGGGAGTGAGCATGCTGTCCTGTCTGGCAGTTGGCAACACATAGCTGACATGCTGGCATCAGGCTTAGCAAACCAAAACCGACTAAGACTCTGTCCCACCTCTGTGTTGGTGCCCCCAGTAATAGGCCTAGCTTAGCTAATTCGATGGCAATTGCCACAGTCCCCATGGTGGTGGAGCATGCTAAAGAAGTACCGCACACCCCGTTATTTAGCCCTGCTTGGAGCCCTAACCCGCTCCCAACCCGACATGTTGCTGTGCCCCAACATCTTCAGAGCATCAGCTGCAAAGAACCCCAGCTCGTATTTCCAGGGAGACAGAAGAAGTAGTATCTTATCTACCTTTTCTTTTTAGTTTAAGGGGGCTGGTGTTAGTATTGGTATCATGGCCTTGTTCAGCCATAACTTAGCTCCATATCTTACATCTTAGATCCTTCCCATGCTGTTAAACATCACATAGGGCTCGCATGGTAGTTTGCCAAGTTTTCATGTTTTCTGCCAGCTTTTCAACTTCATCAAGGGATTGTATGCCTACTAATTTGGCCTGTGGAGGGTCTTCAGTTGCTAGCACTCTTTTTTTTAGAGCAGTTTTGGCCAGGGTCAGTAGCTTGAGTCAGAAGCAATTTTGAGTGGAGTCTTAACTGACAGCTTGAGTCAGAAGCTTGAGTCGGAAACAATTTTGAGTGGAGTCTAAATTGATAGAACTGCATCATTTGGAAGGAGCTGGACAGTTGAAAAGTAGAGCACTAGGAGTATAAAGAAATTTTGGATCAAGTCAGAGTCTAGCAGAAATGCACTTTTTTTTTTTTCAAGAAATCAGAGTTAGGCTCTGCAAAAAAAAAAAATCCAGAACTCCAAGATTTGGCACACCAACTCCACAACCCTTTAACTTCAGCCTCGGATCACAACCCTGTGGGCCAGGACTGCTTTTGTAGGTCTGCAGACATTGGTGTTAAAAGTTAAGTTACATTATTTTCTCAGCTGAAGAAGAAAGCTCCACAAGGTGCCTGCATATCGTACTACATTATTACAGGTATGGCTTCAACAGTGATGGACATGATCAGGTGTATAACAGACTTAGTGAGAGGGACCCTGACAAGTCAAGTAAGTGTTCATTGTTTCGCCTGTCATGAATGAACCATACATTTGTGTCTTTTACTTCAAGCAATGAAGCTATAATGTCTTGACATTCTAACAGGAGGTGCTATACAGGTGCTGTACCTCAACACCTTCACAGCATCAGCTACAAAGAGCACCAGCTGGCAGTTCCAGGAAGATAAAAGACAAGACGGACAAAGAAAAGATATTTCTGCTTAACAAGAGTAGTCTAGCTTTAGACCTGCAGGAAAAGTGTTGTATGGCCATTTATGCTTCATCAGAGTCTAGGATTACACCTGCAGAAAAAAATATTACATAGACGCTTCCAGTTTATCAAAGTCCAGAGTGGGACCCACAGGAAGAATGTTGAATAGAATGCTTCAGTTACAAGAAAGGATGACTGTATAAGACTAATTCTACAGTTAGTGAGACCAGGGCTGTGTGCTGCAGTGGTGTAGCGGCTAGTGCACTTTTCTGCCAGTCAAAAGGTCCCTTGGACAGAACCAGGGTTCATCAAGCTATGAAAAAAAAACCGGGTACCTGGGGTTTCATTAGGAAAACAAAGCCAGCCTGACCTCCAGTGCTGTAGTAGGCTAGAAATGTGAAGGCACTAACACTTCATACCCTTATGTCATGCAGATGCTATGGGACATGGACTTTTTTTTAAAACAAGATCTGACCAAGACCCCCCCCCTCTCTCCCTCATTGTCACAGCTGCATCTGCAAAGCATAATAGTGAGTTAGTAAAAGAAGATCAAGACATTAATAAGAAGTTATAAAAAATATTTTAGGTTACTTTGAACCAGTGTTTCTCACAATGGGCTGTGCCACCCCCATGAGGTCATTGGGAACATCCAAGGAGAGCAGTAAAGGGGGAAATGAAGCAGCAGAAGGCAAAAGAAGCAGCAGAGGGGTGTGACCTAGAAGACAAGTGGGGGCAGCAGTTAGAAAAAGTCCGGAAACCACTGCTTTAAATCTTTCTTTATCTTTCAGTCATTTCACCCATCTATGTCCTGGACAGAGATCAAGTGAACAGCGGCCACCACGTTCATCTTGTGGTATCTTAAAGGGGCAGTGACAGAATTCTGTTTGCTTCTCACCATCTGCAGCCAGCTCCTGTATGATGCCCCAGCAGATAACATTCTGTCCAGCGCGGCACATCAAATGTTTGTCATCAGACTGTTCTTGCTCAGCCTCTCCTTCTGGTGTCCTTTTCTCATCAGAGATTTCGGATCATGAACTGATGCTTTTTTTTTTTTTTTGTCATTTTGACCTATGACCTAAAACTGCTCTTTCATTGCTACTCCTTTATGTTGATCCTTCCACATTTTTTTTTTTTTTTGAAGAAAAATAATGTATAGAAACTTCTCCTGGATTACTTAAGTGGGTCATTCTATAATCAAATAAGTCAGTCAGTTTTTACATTACTCACAGATATATTTTTATTATATGCTTTACATTATTTTACATTACCAGTTTGTTCCATAAAATTTCATAGATTGTTCACATACACTGTAAAAATTTTTATATATAAGTCGGAATCTTCATACGTCAGAGCTACATAAGTCAGGGTCCATCTTATAAACAATATGACTATTAAATATTAAAATCTTGAATGACAGACAAGTAATTCAGTTGTTTTTTTTTAAATATATACTCATATATACATAGAGAAATGCATTGTGGGTGTGAACTTGGGGAAAAACAAAACATCACCTGATGCTGCTGGTGATTACTTGAAGGGCGTAAGCAAGCTTGGTCCAGTGGCAGACTACCTGGTTATAAATATCTCTAGTCCAAACACTCCAGGTCTGAGAGACATGCAGAGACAGGATGAGCTCAAGTCTTTGTTAAGCAAGGTTTGTTTTGTCATCTTCTCTCTTTATTAACATTTGTAATTGCACCTTTAGAGTAGAGTTTTGAAGAAGGTAGATGTTAGCTATGTGTAGAACCTGCTTTGCTTAGCAGCATTTTCATTGTATTGGTTTCATATACTTGGCTTGCAGTAACAGCAGCAGTGTTTGTGTTACATGATCCAATCTTGTGGCTTGTATCTTTGATCTCCCTTATTTTCTTTTCAAATGATGCCACACATTTTCACAATCTTTTGCCTCAGCTCTTCCCGTTTCTCATGAGTGATGGAAAAAAAAAAATCTCCCATGGATGTCTTACAAATATCCTTCTGTCTCAGTTTTGGTCTACCCCATGGCCTCCTTCCTTCCACAGGTTCACCACAGTATTTGCTTGGGGATGTGGCTTGTCACCCATTCTTTCAGCATACCCCAGTCACTTTAATCTTCTGCTGCTCAGTGCTGTTGTCATAAATAGGAGCTTAGCATCCACAGTGCTTTTACAGTTCATTAGCCTTATATAAGACCAAAAAAACACTAAACAAGGTTTGAAACCCTGTTATATTTCAGCATGATCTGTGAGTTGTTCAGTGTGCTTTACATAGTCACTGAGGCAACTACCCAGGTCAGCTCAGAGAAAGCCATTTTGTCACATTATCTGATGACCTCCCCCCACCCCCTCAGGACTTGGTAGTTTGTGACTACATGATGGCCATACAACAGAAACAGGTTGAGAAATTTTATGGCTGACAGAAATAGTTCAGAGTGTAGCAACATGTAACAGTCAGGACAAGCCAAAGTGATGATGCTTATAGAAGCACACGGGCATGAAAACTGCCATGCTAGAGAACAATCATCAGGCCCAGTCACTCAGCACATGGCCACTTCCTTTTACTGCTTCACTCTGTGATCTTATTGCAGTAATGACTTGGTCAGTAGGAGAATGAACATGATTCTCTTTGTGTATGGAGCTAATGCAGGAGCCTTCTTCATGGATCTGTTCCATAAGCACAGTAAAGCCTGTGTATCCATGTCCTGAATGACTATGTATCTATAATTTGAGACTTTATCAATACAGTGATTGTATAGACAAGTTGGAGGGGGGGGGGAGGAGCTGTTGCAGCCAACCTCCTAAGGGGAGATGCCACAGGATAATGGTAAATGATTGTCTCAGCTACAAAGAGTTTAAGTTCACAGCATGTTTGTGGAATCAGAGTCTGTAAAAATGTACCATATATCAAGCTGTCAGGTGAGTGGAAAGAGTCCAAAGCAGTGGTTCTCTAACCTGGGGTCCATGGGGCCCCAAGGAGTCTACAGAAGTATTGGGTGGGGGGGGGGGGGGCATTGACCAGCAGATGGATTAGCTCATTTTAAAAAAAATCTTATCGAGAATATATTTATTTTTAGTGAAGGGGGTGAATAGCTATTCTTAAGCCATAAGGAAGGTCCACAGCCAAGAAAAGGTTATGAACCATTGATCTAACTTAATTTTAAGTGGAGTCAGAGGAGTCTAAAGTTTTACCATTTATGAAGGCATCAGGTCAGAATTTACCAGCCTAGTTGGCTGAGTGGTTAGACACTGAGTATTAAGCCTGTTCAAGTCCCAGCAGTTGGAATTTTTTTCTGGTACCACCACATCAGAAAGACCTTGGGGTCCATCTAGCGTCTAAAAATGGATACCAGAGAAATCTGGGAAGGTAAATGCAGCCAGTCGCAATACTGGCCACATCACACTTTCATGTGCCGACAGTCTTGGAAATACAAGTCTGACACTGCATCCCCAATATGCTTGAATGGCATGGAAGCTGGGGTTTTACCTTTGTCTTTTATATTTCAGAATCAGATGGTAGAAGAAATAAAAAACCAGGAATAGAAGTTGAAGGTTTTGGTACTAAAAGAGAACTAACCAAAAACGTGGCCGGCAGTGTAGAGAAAGATTATTTATGTTTTAAATTTGTTTGTAGGTGGTAGAGGAAAGAGACAAGCTGCCAGTTAGCCGTAAGCCACCGCTCCTGGTCAAAATAGCCCCTGATCTGAGCGAAGAGGAGAGGAAAGACATAGCAGCTGTTGTGATGGCACCAAAGGTGGAGATTTTCATGAATTTACCGTTACATTTTTCAGATTATTATTTTTTTTAAATGACTGTTTGTCTGCTGAAATATGATCTTTATTATAATAATTTCAGTTTAGAAAAAGTAATATCTCTAGTAATGTGTGCTCCAGCAGTGAGTCTCTGGTGCCATCTCTCAGATCCATGGTTGATCACAGCAAGCAAACAGATGAGTCTTATGCCATTGGAACTATGTTCTAAATACATAGCGTTATACCATGAGCTCTCAAGAAGTGACCAAGTGATAATCTTCCAACTAAGAACAGGACATTACAGACTGAGACACCATCTGTACCAAAAGCTGAAAATTGGCCTTTAAGCCCTGTGTGTCTGCAGCAAAGAGAAGCATCCTCTAGAGTTACCAGCTACACAACTCACATGGGCAAAGGACATGGCCAGACCCCTGCCCCCTACAAGAAAAGCTCTATGACAGTAGTGAAACCCTGAGACGAACTGCTGCATTTGTAAGAGAGACTGGCATCAAAGTCAGAGTGAATGGCTTGTTTTTTTGTTTTTTTTTTAAAATAGTTATAAATTGAATGCTGACATAGGCATCAGTCAAGAGGACCATATCATTCAAGATGAAATGCTACAGAAGACCCATCAGAATATCTTAGAAGGGTAATTGGAGCAGCAAGAGCATCTCAGAAGAACTGGATGTGGATGAGAACTGACTTGTCAGAATTCTAAACACCACACTCCCTGAAGCAGGCGTTACAGCTCGACAAGTCATTTTCAGGTAGACTGTCAAGAGTGCAGTGTTCAATAATGATAGGAGAGTAGAAACCATATTCATTCATATGCCATGATGGTCATGGGTTGTGTTTTTTTTTTTTTTGTCCTCATATATCTCGGCCTGGTTGGCTGAGTGGTTAGGCGCTCAGTTTTCTAATCCACTGGTATCGGATTCAGTCCCAGCAGTGGGATTTTTTCTGGTACACACCAAAAAGGCCCCGGGGTTGACCCAGCCTCTAAAAATGGGTACCAGAGAAATCTGGGAAAGTAAAGCAGCCATGGCGTGATACTGACCACATCACATTTTCATGTGCCAAAGGTCAAGGAAAATACGGGCCTAACACCGTATTCCCCAATATGTCTTAATGGCATGGAAACGGGAATTTTACCATTATCTTTACCTCATATATCTGTTGTATCTGTATACAGTATTTGTGTCAACCTGAAATATATATATATATATATACTTTTTTTCATTTTTGCATATCTGTGACATCATTATCTCAGTTTGAGATATAAAAGAAATGACAGCTGCTGGTTCTGGTAATGAAAATAGATGGAGATGTGTGGTTCAGTTTCACAGAACAATAGAATGAGGAAGGAGGACAGAAACAAGAAAGATAGAAAGTAAGGTGAGTACATACAAATGAAGAGTATAGGACAATCCAATTTTTATTTTGGCAAAAGCCTTTTTTAAGGATCACATAAAAAAACAAAACACAACAGATAAAAACAGAAAAAAATGGATGAAAAATATATACTTAGCTTTTTTTTTCATCCATGTCTTGTGAGTTTTTTTCATCCAATTTTTGTGTTTTTAATCTGTCTTTTTTTTTAATGTGATCCTTGAAAAAAGCTTTTTGCCAAAATATTAGATTGTTGTATATTCTTTATTTATATGTACTCAGCTGGCTTTCTGCCATTCTTGTTTCTGCCCACTTTCCTCACTCTTTTCATTTTTTTTTTCCTTTTGTGAAACTGAACCACATGCCTCCATCTATTTTCATGCCTGAATTTGTCCATGTCTTCTCACACTTTTTTATCTGTTAGATGTATTTACAGTGTCTGTGTCAATCTGTTTTCTCATTTTTGCATGCCTGTTTTATCTGTTTGTGACATCTTTGCCTCAAGTTGACCATGTTTTCTCATTTTCATGGTGTATTCCTGCATTATTTATATCAGTTGTGTCAAACTGCCCATGTTTCCTCATATATTCCAGTTTGATTCTCATGTATCAGTTTAATGATACTGCAGGTCCACCTCAGGTCTTAACATCCACATTTGATTCTCATGTATCAGTTTAATGATACTGCAGGTCCACCTCAGGTCTTAACATCCACATTTTAGCGTAGGATTTTAATGCTCAAGTCTGTATATTTGTGTTATCTTTCTTTGTCAGAGTAAAGTTGATGGTCTTATTATTAGCAACACAACCACCTCAAGGCCTGAGAATCTCAAGAGCAGACATAGAACAGAAACAGGGGGATTGAGTGGAAGACCACTGAAGGATAAGAGTCTGGAGATCATTCGAGACATGTACAGACTGACCAATGGTAAGTCCACCTCGGGTGGCTGTATCAAAACTGACGATGTCATTGTATTAAACTAGTTCAAATAAACAGGGGACGGAGCAAGGGAGCAGGAAAGAGAGCCATATGATGGTTGTCAAGCTGAGAAAAGGGTGGCTGGAATATATGAATGTGGTTGGGTTAGAGAGTTTGTAATATAGTGCGATGAAGATCCTGGAATATCCATCACAAGTGGAGAAAGAGTAGATGAGAAATTAGTAGGGAGAGAATATGACCATAAAGAAAGGGAAGGTTAGGACAGCTAGAGTTCAGGGGTCATTCCATGAGAGATTTTAAGTTCAAAATGAACATTTCCTTGTATTCAATTCTACCGGTACATAAAAACTATCATCTTGTGCCAAAAAAAAAAATCATAAACAGTTATTACTGTATTATTATATATACAACTTAACTGATCACACTAATGTACTATAATGTGTGGATATGCAGTTGGAGTTTGACTTACATAGCTCTGATGTATGTAGATCAGGGCTTTACAAAAAAAAAAAAAACATGCACAAAAAAAAATCTACAGTTTTACAAAACAAGCTGGTACCATACAGTACTGTCAGTTGGCATATAACAAAACATGGCTGTAGCTTACATAAAAGCCAGCTTGCACAAAGAGTTGTAGAACAATTTTTTTTTAACATAAGTCGGGGACTTTCTGTAATAATCTCTGTACAGCTGTTCCCTCAAACCTGAACAGTTATTTCAAGGGTTCCTTCAGGATAAAAAAAGGTTGATAAAGGCTGTCTTATGATGTATCTGTTAGTCTGCATTTAATTTCTTTGTTTTGTCACGTGTCCAGGTCAGATTCCAGTTATTGGAGTAGGAGGCGTAAGCTCGGGCCAGGACGCCTACAGCCAGGTAAAGGCAGGTGCTAGCTTGGTCCAGGTGTACACAGCTCTGGTATACCAGGGCCCACCTGTCATTGGCAAGATCAAGAGAGAAATGGAAGTTCTGCTGAGGTTTGTGAGAATGAAATAAGCTTTTTTTTTTTTTTATACATAGTTTTGACTGGGATCTGAAGAAATTAGAGGGTTCCCCAAAACTTGGACTTCATTTTAACACCAGAGTTCAGGATTTAGTTTGATATGTCATTTTTGTTATTGGAAGTTGATGGTAATAAATTACTCACAGTGTAGATTTTTTAAGTGTTAAAGAATTATCTTCATTGCGCTCCAGACATGTCCATGGGTCCCATTAGAAGGAACAGTTTCAGTGTGGTGCATGAGCTCTTCTTACATCCTTCCCGTTTCGTTAAGCACCCCATAGGGCTCGCATGGTAGTTTGCCAAGTATTCCTGTTTTCAACAAGTTTTTCAACTTCATCAAGGGATGTTATGCCCATGAAAGTAGTCTCTCTTAACAATGTCCTCTTTGTGCATGAACTCTGCAGCACCAGAAAGAGCTGGATGAAATGGAAATAATGGGACAGAGGCACAGAGCCCACTAACTCAAGAAATGATTTAAGAAAAAAAAAAAAACGTGTCCACATTTGAAAGTGTGGCTTCTTGCAACAAATGCTTCAACTTCATTCTTTCACTTTTCTTATATCACAGTAATTGGACTTCCTCAGTGAAAGATCAACTACTGCTGCAGGAACTGAACTTTCAAGAGTGTGGGTGTGTTCCATTACTGCAGTGATTAAAGTGCTGATGACCCAGATAAAGAAATATAGCCTGGAGACCTGACTGAATATCTTGCCTGGTCTTATATGCCCCTGGAACTCCCAGCTGGTGTTCTTTGCAGCCAATGCTATGAAGGTGTTGAGGAACAGCATCGTGTTGACTTGGGAGTGGGTTGTGGCAGCTGTTTTTTCTGTCCTCGAGTGCAGCTAAAAAAAAAAGGCAGGGATGTACAGTACTCGCTTTAGCGGACTGCTTCCATGGGGACTGTGGCAGTCCCCACCCTGTTAGCCAAGCTAGGTCTATTACTGGTAGTACCAGTGGAGATGAGACAGGGTTTTGGTCAGCTGCGGTTTGCCAACCCTGATACCATCATGTCAGATGGGGAAAGTGGGAGTGATGAATGACTGGAAGACGACCAATCAGATGTCAGCAGCATATAGGTGGTGTGAGAGAGAAAGAGAGAGAGCAGTGAGGGGGCCAGGAAAGAGACCAGGAAGTTATGTGGTCAGCATCGTACCTGCCTGCCTTTCTTTCTGTAGCTCTAAAAGAAGCCAGGTACCTATTTCTACAGTTGTGGCGCCTTCGACCAGATTCAAACCACTGACCTTCACCATGAGAGTTGAGTGCACTAGCCACTTTGCTGCTTGAAAATGTGGCGTGTTGAGAGCAAAAATTCTACTTTGTGAGCTTTAGAAAGAGATTCTCAGCACAGTCCATGAAGCCTGCAGGACCAGGAAGAACCCTGGTGGGAAACAAGAAGACAGAATCCAGTGTCTTCAGTCAAAGAAAGCATGTCTGAGTGTTTATTCAGACATTTCCATTCCTAGTATACCTGAGTTGATAAGACACATATACATGTATTATATAGATGTATTATTCACACACTTTTATGATACATCTGTGTAGAATTAATTACAGCAACACAAGGCTAACTTTGACATTCACAGCAGAAATGTGCCACCAAAAAAAACTGCTGATTTCTTTCTTTTATTCAGACAAGATGGCTACACACACATATCAGAAGCTGTTGGTGCAGACTTTAAGGTGAAAAGACAGGAGATCATGAAGGAAAAGGCTTAATGTAGCAGACATACAGCACAGTTGACCTTTTGTAGGTGAGAGTTACAGTTCAAGCCGTACCTCACATGTCAGAGAGCTGGAATAAGTAGGTTGTCATACTCGTATGTCTGGGACTGGAAAGAGACCGTCACATTTCAGAGATACAAGAAAGATAATAACAGAGACTGTTGGAAATAGATTGTCATATTTATATGAGTGAAAAAGTGGGTTATCACATTTGGGAGAGAAGAGAGAGATGTACTGACACATGTTTTAAACTGATGGACTGTACTGTCACTTCTTTGAAACCACTGACATATGCATCATCACATTTCTGAGACTGGAAAACAAATATATTGTTACATTTCTGAGATGGCAAACAAATATACTGTCACATTTCTGAAACAGGAGACACTGTCACATTCAGAGACTTCGAAGAGAAATTGTAACATTTATTTTACTGGACAAACTGGCACAGTACAAACAGTCCATCCATTGTTTTGTTAGTCTCAAAGTCTTAGTCTGTAAATGTAATTTTTTTTATTAATCTTACCACATAAATCATGCTTACTTCCTGTCTCTTATATAAGAAACTAACAAAAGATACTTATGTGATTGCACATTCCACTTTATTATATCTGGCAAAACAAGTGAGAGTTCAGTATTTTGTAACATCAAATATATCACTTTTTAGAAGAGTTTATAGGGGTAATTTTTAAGCAACTGATTTTGCTATAGTTTCTTGTTCCCAAGTAACGTACTTGGTCAGTGTGTCTGTTAATAAGTTATACTCATATATAGCATGTGTATCAGGGGCCAAGAAATGTAAGAAACCTGTGACGGAAGTGATGATAAACCTTCTGTAGAGATGAACCAGGCCCTGTTCTACTTTCCAGTTTTGCTCAAAGTTGTTGTGATACTTCAGCCAATCCAGCAGGATACAGATTTATTGATGTATGGTAGTGGAGCCAGTCAAGAGACTTGCTCTTTTTTTTTTTAGATGCGCTGTGATAATAAAGAAATCCATGGCATCCCCCCTATCTGGCTTGATTCTGGTTGTTCAGGATCTTTCATCTGGGGTTGTCGGTGAAGCAGAACTCAAGCCAGCATGACGGACAGACAGGATGGTTATGAAGTTCTTACACGTTTAGCTAAGCAAAGCTTTCCTTGTGTTTCCCATCAGTTACATTTGTAGCATCTTCAATTTTTGGAACAAAAATATTACAATATATACAGTATATACTGTTACTCTTGTTATTTGAGGAAGTTCTGTTTTTATATGGTTACATTATTAGTGTATATTGTATGTTACATATCACTAGTCTGGAAGTTTAAATGTTGAACATCTAGCAGCAACACCAGGTTACATATTGCTACATGTTGAAGGCCAACTTTCTGGTCCATGGTAGTCTGGAACCTCCTTATGTTTACAAAACTACGATGTAAAGCTGTTTACTAGATGGCTACTTCATTTCTTATGTAGTGTGGGCAGTGCTGTTTGTAGTTAGCCTTTTGTGCCAGCTTTATTGTTTACAGTGTGTTTGTTAGTGGTAGTTTACACAGTCGAGTCTTATAAGATGAGTACAAGTACTAATGGTGATGCCTTCTGTAAGTATCAGTCTACACTGATTCAAGAGAAAGTTGAAATGTTGAGGAAAAACTGGAGAAAAGTGCTTCAGCACTTAATCTGTGTGACTTGTGTGGTATGAGTTCATTAGCTGAGGCTGATATAGAGAAATGTACAGTTTTGAAGTTTCTCATCATAGTTGTGACCAGCAAGAGTCTCAAACCAGAACTGCAGGTAAATCAGCATTCAGCCTCACGCAAGAAAACCATTTCATACAAATATAATGCAACCAAACAAGCCTTAAAAAAGTTCCAGACTTGTTTTCTGTGTTGGTTTATCTTACAACGTGATATATATTTTCAGACTAATAAACTGCTGCACATTTTTAGAACAGCTGTTTTGTTTCATTGAAGTAGTATATGTGTCTTAGTCTCTGTCTTTTATGTGTTATAGGGGCCTTTGTTAAGCAGTTGTTGTGCCTTGATGTGCATGATTCTGATTCATAGATTATCTCGAAGCCATGTTTTCTGAGTGTTGCTGGATTAGTTATTCTCAGACTCCAGCCATTCTTCACTTCCAGACTCTTTTAAAAAGACGGTTGTGACTGTACTGCGTACAAAAGTTTGACAGCTGTGATTGTGCTAGGCACAAAAGTCTGACAGCTGTGACTATACTGTGTACAAAAGTCTGACAGCTGTGACTGTGCTACATGCAAAATCTGACAGTTATGACTGTGCTACACAAAAAAGTCTGACAGCTGTGACTGTGCTACATGCAAAATCTGACAGTTATGACTGTGCTACACACAAAAGTCTGACAGCTGTGACTGTGCTACATGCAAAATCTGACAGTTATGACTGTGCTACACAAAAAAGTCTGACAGCTGTGACTGTGCTACATGCAAAATCTGACAGTTATGACTGTGCTACACACAAAAGTCTGACAGCTGTGACTGTGCTACATGCAAAATCTGACAGTTATGACTGTGCTACACACAAAAGTCTGACAGCTGTGACTGTGCTACATGCAAAATCTGACAGTTATGACTGTGCTACACACAAAAGCCTGACAGCTGTGACTGTGCTACACACAAAAGCCTGACAGCTGTGATTGTGCTACACACAAAAGCCTGACAGCTGTGACTGTGCTGTGATTGAAAGTCATACATTACTAGCAGAGATCACATCTAGAAGGGAGCCACCCAGTCTTCATTCTTACCTACAAACCCAAAGTTACGTACATTTAGACGCGCTGGTGTTAGAACTTGTTTTCACCAAAACTTCCATCATGGCATTGCAAAACTCATTACAGATCACCTACATCTTCATAAGAAGTTTATGAATCAATTTATTTTATTTATGATCAATTTCTTGATCAGTCTGGCATTGATGGCCTCACCATTAAACATCTTTTTTTTTGTGTGCGTGCATCTACATGCAAGACAGCAAAGTTTATTGATGCACTGATCTCTCATTATTAGTGTTGCTGTCGCCAGCGTTGTTTGTCTGCTCTGTATTTTGCACCATGTATGCAGAAAAGGTAAAGTTCCCATTCCCATGCCATTAAGGCATTTTGGGGAGTACGATCTTAGGCCAATATTTTTCATGACCTTCGGCACATGAAAGTGTTATGTTGTCAGTATCATGCCTGGCCTATAACCAGATTTTTCTGCTATCTATTTTTAGAGGCTGGGTTGATCCTGGGGCCTTTTTTGGTGTGTACCAGAAAAAAAAAACCCCACTGCTGGAACTGAACATGGTACCACCGGATCAGTAAAGCAACCACCATGAGATGTATGAATCAATATTTCATCAAGTAATATGATCATTAACTTGCTCCATGATTAAACTGGGTTTTCATTTGACTTTGACAAGTGACATTTGTTCAACCATGTGTAGTCAGCTGTGAGATCTCCAATCAGGGTCCTGTCACATGTGTAGGGGAGTCGTATCATTTGTCACGAGTGTGACTTGGCCATCTTCATCATCATCATCTCACTATCTGGCAACATTTCATCTTTTTATTTCTGGACATCTGCATTTGCCTAACAGTCTGTGGCTAGGCTGGAATATTTGCATAGTGGCCTGACAGATTCTTCTTCAGATGGTCTATTTTTAGGACCAGGTTTGCCTTCCAGTTTGATGCCTATTCATTTGGTGAGATGGTGCTTTGGTTCCCTGGGAAACCACTAGACAGTGTAATGTCTTGGTTTGCTAACCCTGACGCAAGCAGTCAAACTGTGGGTTACTGAACCCATCTCTCATGGGGGGGGGGGGGCAAGAAAGAGACCAGGAAGTTATGTGGTCGGCATCATACCAGGCTGCCTTTCCTTCTGTAGCTCTAGAAGAATCCAGATACCTATTTCTACAGCTGTGGCGCCTTCGACCAGATTCAAACCACTGACTATCACCATGAGTGCATAAGTACTTTCAAGCAACCTGGAGTAGAGATTGCAAGTAACAGGCTACCAGATATTGTGGACTACCAGTAATCACACTTTCTTCCCCCACCGTTTTCAGCTTGTGAATCTATTTAACAGACAAGTTCAACAAATTCTCAGATATGCAGCCATGTGTGATAGAGCGAGAGAGAGAAAAAGAAGTAACACATACAGGATGCATTAAAAGAGAGAAAAAAAGGCCCAAGAATGTATTTTAAACGTTAATTATTTATTATTACTATTATTAACAAAACATAACATTAATCTTTTCACAATATCACGTAAGTCATTACATTTAGCTGTTTAAAAAAAACCTTAAAGGATATTTACATTCTATAAATAGAATATTATAATTGCACACAAAAATTAAGTTTATGAAAGCAAAAGTAATTTCCCTTAGTAAACTTCTTCAACTGTGGGACCAGTATGGCTGTTCGATGACTGACTACCACAATATCCACAGTTCTGTGAAGGTCCGTTCTGCACTTGAGAATGTAGTTTGGCCATCATGGATGAACTAATCCGCTAGATTTCTTTTAATCAATCTTCAAACTTTTCTTTCTCAGCAAGCAAGTTATTGTCCAGCCATTCAGGTTAACCAAATATAAACATTTAAGATTAGGATCCTAAGAAGAACTTATGGACCAGTAAGAGACCCTATAACACAACAATGGAAGATAAAAAAATTAACAAGGAAAACTACACGTTCATTTAAACAGCCAATATGAAGAACAACTGGTGGCTCGGGCATTTAGAGAGAAAGGAGGAGGATCTTGTCTTATCTTCCTGTAACTGCGAGCTGGTGTTCTTAAAGACAAAGCTATATAGGTCTTGGGGCACAACATCATATCGACTTGAAGCGGGTTACGGCAGCTATTTTTTCAGACCCGGAGTGCAGCTATAAAATAGGGGGTGTGCGATACTTCTTTAGTAGACTCCACCACCATGGGGACTATGGCGATCCCTGCCTTGTTAGCCAGGCTATGCCTGTTATTGAGGGTACCATGGAAAGGTGGGATAGGGTCTTGGTCAGCTATGGTTCGCTAACCCTCACGCTAACATTTCGGTTATGGGTCGCTGACTGCCTACTTGGACGACGTCTTGATGGAGGAGGATAGATATACAAAGACAGACGGAAAGTAGACCTAGATAACAATGGCGCTCTTGGAACTGACAACCAGCAAGAAAAGATCAAGAACAGGGGAACGGATGTATTGTCTGCAGCAGCCAGCTCCGATGGCTCGGGAAGCTACTGAACTCAGCAGCTGCTCGGAGAAGATTTACAGTTTAAAAGTTGGAAGAAAGACTGCACAAGATGTTTCTAACAATATATACCTTCTTTCTCATTAAGATTTCTTGAAAATAGCAAGTCTCATTCTTGTGAGAATCGCTTTGTTTATATTCAGCAAAATTTGGTGTAGATCGCTTGTGGATTGTCGCGTCAGTTCGTACTGACAAGCATCATCCAGCCTCCGTAATATTACAGTCTCTCTACATGCAGGAAGATTTTTTTAAAAATTTTTTACCCCTTTATTTCCAGAAATCTTTTAAGTGTCATTCAAATGAACATGTACATATTTATATACATGCATAGTTGCATAATAAAGGATGTTTTGAAACTAAAACATATAAGCTTGTGATGAAATGAGATGTATGCTAATGAGATACAGTTTTGATGGGAGTGTAGATGAAAAACAAATGACATCAATGTTTCAAATGTTTGTTCAAAGATTTAGCTAATATTCTGGACTCAGTCTGCCCGACGGCCATCGTCACTCCTTTCGGAGGTGGGCAGCGTCTGGCGGGAGATCTTAGTATTCTTTTTTTTTTTTTATTTATGTTTGTGAAATGAGCACATATATTACACATGCATAGTTACACAATCGTCTAGTATTTGGAAATAAATATATAGTTGTAGTAAAAATGAGGTGTATGCTAAAAGAATTACAATTTTGATGGGAGTGTGGATGACAAACAAAATACATAATTTCTCCAAGTATGCGTCAGGGAATTAGGTGATCTCCTGGACTCCCACTCCCCGACAGCCTTCGACATTCCTTTCAGGGGTGGGAGATTAAGGGGAAGTTTCATAAAGAGAAATTAGGGGAGAATAGATACAAGTGAGGTAATGTTTTCCCATCTTATGTAGACAAGAAAGGAAAAACATACGGCGAGTTTGAATAGTCTCGAGAGGATTAGGATTAGCCCAAGGATGGGCACAAAGGAGACACGTGGTGATAAAGACGCGTGTCACGCCATGGTTTTGTTTCAAGTGTGCAATAATATTGTGATAGATCTGGACATTATTTTATCTAGCGATGGGTTCTGGGGTACAATTTCTGAATCTTTTGTTGGAAAATATACAGAAAAATGTCATCATTGAACAACTTTTTGTCGCATTTAGCTTTGTTTCTACAAGCCCATACGAAGCATCTAAAATCTGACAGCAAATGATCAATTTCTCCTGTGTGTCTTTTGTTGTGTTGGGGATTGTGTTTAGCATGAGTGCTCTGTATATATAAGTTTTCTGTTTAGTTTCTGTTTCTAATGTGCTTTTGAGAAGTTTTAGTGCTTGTGATATTGTTTTACATGTAAAGTAAATGTGGTCTTCAGTTTCCTGTATGTTATTCCTACATAACTTACATTCACTTGGTTTACCTGTAATGTATGTTGTTGCTAAAGGTGTCATGTTAAATAAAAGTCTGTATGTTATCTCTTTAGCTTTGTTTGTAATCCCTGTGTCATGAAGGTTTCTAAATGTTTGACTATAGTCGGTGATAAAGTAGTTGTATCCTCTTTTGATTCTAAATTGTAATGAAGGTTCTTGCTCTCTGACTAGCTGTTTGTAAATGTCAGGAGTTTTCTTAAGTATTAAGTGCTCGTGTTTTGTTAAGTTTTATATGCACTGTTTATAGAAAAGCAGCAGTGTTCCAAAATGATGAGGTTGTGTGTTGGTGACCCTGCAAAGTTTAGATAACCTAAGTCCTATGTAATAGTTTGCTAATGCGTGGTTTTGTGGCTCTTTGATGATAGTTCCTATATATTTTATTCTCAATGCCTGTATCTTTGTTGTGATGTCTTGCAGTGCAATGCCGCCTCGTCTCTTGTCTTGCATCAGAGAATCTCGAGAAAGTGTATGTGTATGGTAATATTTCTGTTGTTCTTGACGCTGCACTGTTGGTCTTTGTGTATCAATGCGTGCATGAAAGGTTTTAATTTTATTGTTAGTGCTCTAGATAAGATTTTGTAGTCAACATTTAGCAATGAGATGGATCTGTAGTTTGTTATCCGAGCTTTGCCTGATTCACTTTTTGGCAGGAGGGTTATGTATGAAAGGTTGAGACTAGAAGGAAGTTCTTTTCTATCAAAGGCTTCCTCAAGAACTTTAAGTACTAACGGTCCCAATAGTGGGAAGAATTTCTGGAAGAACTCGGCGGTAAGTCCATCCGGCCCTGGGGATTTCTTTTTTTTTGGAAGGTGCTTAGTGCATCTTCTAAGTTCCCTAGTGTTAGTGGTTGGTCTAGGATTTGTTTGTCGTCCTCAGAGAGGTGTTTAGTGTAGTGTAGGAATCTATCTTGTGTTGATGTTGACTGGTCTTCACACGTGTACAGCTTGCTGTAGAATTTGTGGAAGGCCTCACATATTTTACTGTTCTCTGTGTGTTCTTGTCCCTGACTGCCAATAATTTTGTGTATTTGCTTACTGCGTTGTATATTCTGTTCTACTGCTAAATAATGTCTACTTAGGGTTTCCTGTGTTACGGATTGTAGTTTTGCTCTGAGCATTGCGGCCTTGGTACTTATGTTGTCTGTGTTGTTCTAGTTGTTCTTTCAGCTCATGGATTTGTGGGGCGTTGGTGTCTAACCGCTTTCTTAGTCTAATAACCTCTTCCAGTATGGCTTCTTGTTTCCTTGACTCTATGTATGTAGCTAGTGTCTGTGTCCTTTCTCTTATTGTGTTTTTCAGTAGGATCCAATATTCCGCCAGATCTTTGTCTGGGGCATCTCGGACATAGTCTTCCATAATCTGTGATATGTGGGTTACGTATTGCTGGTTGTTCAGTAAGTTATTGTTAAATTTACAATGGGGGGATCTTCTAGTGTTTATGTCGGCAGTGGTGGATGTGTTCACTTCTGTGAGTACTGCTTTGTGGTCTGTAAACTTTAGCGTTCTGTCAATATGCTTTGTTTTGTTAATTACGTAAGTTCTGGATGTGTATATTCTATATAACCTGCTGAACGTCTGACATTTGGGTTTGTTTTATCTTCATGTGTGTACTTTCTGTCATCAGGTGTTAAGTGTCTGTATGTGTCCACCAGGTCGTGTTCTTATGTGATACTCTCTAGAATAAGGAGTTGTGATGGTTTATCTGGGTTTGTTTTCTGTGTTTGCAATGTCAGTCTTTCTCCAAATAAGTCTAGGTTGGATAGTACACAACTGAAGTCTCCTGCCATTACTATATTTCTGTCCCTGTAAAAGTGGGACAATGTCTGTGCTAAATCTTCATAAAATTTTGGTTGGAGTTTTTCATGGCCGGAGCATAGACATTGATTAATGTATCTCTTGTGTGTTGTTTTTGTGTTTTATCTGTACGATAGCTAGCCTGTCATGATTCTCCGTGTTGCTGTGTACTATGTCACAGTCATGTGATATCTGTAGCATAGCAACTCCTGTGTGAGTTGTTCCTAAACTAAAGCATGCGTGTTTTAAGCCTAATTTTGTTGTTATCTGTTTGGCTTGGTGGTTTGTTTGAATGTGTGTTTCTTGTAGAAAGGTAAAATCAGGTCTGTACTTGTGTATGCTAGAGACTACGCTATCTAATTTGTTTTTTAAACCATTAATATTAATACTTAAGAATCTAATACAAAAAGCCATATCTAAAGGAAAAAAGGAAATATAAATCTAAACTAATATGGTACATACCACGTGTAAATGTGTCCAAAAAAGGAAATACACACGTTTCAACACGTTCTAAACAAAAAATGTCCATGTGAAGGATCACATATGTCCCGGTGTCACCCTGTCTGGCTTCTTTGTTCGATGCATGTAGATCTTGTTCCTCGTCTATCACAAGACTTGCCCGTGATTGCTAAGGCTTCTAACATTTCCTCCACAATTGTTGCGTACCATGGAGCCGTGGTCGTCTTGGGTGTTTGTGTGATGCTCCACACATTTTCTGCGTCGTCTTCGTGGTGCTGGTGTCTGTCCTCTAGAGCCCTCTTCTTGGGCTTTTCAGCTTAGGAAGACTTGCTGCACTTCAATCTTTTATTTTCCCGTAGGTTTTTGTTGTGTCTTCTCTGGACCAGGCATTACAGGCTCCGTTCTGGGGGTTGTAACAGTCTCTGTTCTCCGTCGTGGCTGGTGGCAGTCCCTGTTCAGGTTCGGTGGTGAGAGCTGTTACGCTCTCCTCTGTGCTCTTGTTCGTGGCTGCTTTTGTCTGGTTGACTATATTTCATTTCTTCTGTGGGCACTGGCTCACTCAGTGAGTATCCTTGCCACATATGGCACAGGGCGTTCGTCGGCCAGGCAGTGACTAGTAGTCGTAGAATTCTGCCTCCCATCTGGGTCAGTTTAAGGTGCACATGGTGTGCTATTTCTTTTTTTGGAAGTCACAGAAAAGTCCACTTGTCTGTACCTTATTTGTTTTGAAATACTTCCGGCTTCTCATCGCCCGTAATCTCGGAGATAATGTGACGTATTCCCTCCGCTCGGAGATAATGTGACGTATTCCCTCCGCTATGATGCCTGAAGGAATGTAATGAAGAGTTCCTTTTGTCTTCTCTCCTTCCTGGTGGTCTACGTCTAGTTAGTTTCGGGTTACTGCAGTGAAACCGGAAACCACATAATCTGTTGAAATACGCCGAACTGGTCAGGATGGCATACCATCATATTTATATACACGCATAGTTGCATAATAAAGGATGTTTTGAGATAAAAACATATAAACTTGTGATGAAATGAGGTGTATGATAATGAGATACAATTTTCATGGGAGTGTAGATGAAAAAAAAAAAAGATGACGTCAATGTTTCAAATGTTTGTTTAAAGAATTAGCTGATATTCTGGACTCCGTCTGCCCCATGGCCATCGTCACTCCTTTCAGAGGCGGGCGGCTTCTGGAGGGAGATTAAAGGGAATTCTTGGTAATTTTTTTTTTAAGTGTATGTTGTGAAATGAGCACATATATTACACATGCATAGTTAATCATCGAGTATTTGGAAATATATATATTTGTAGTGAAAATGAGGTGTATGCTAATGGAATTACAATTTTGGTGGGAGTGTGGATGACAAACAAAATACATCATTTCTCCAAGCATGGGTCAGGGAATTAGGTAACCTCCAGGACTCCGACTGCCTGGCGGCCTTCGATGCTCCTTTCAGGGGCGGGAGTTGTCTGGTGGGAGATTAAGAGGAAGTTACATAAAGAGAAATTAGGGGAGAATAGATACAAGTGAGGTAATGTTTTCCCATCTTACTTAGACAAGAAAGGAAAAAAAAAGTGAGTTTGAACAGTCTCGAGAGGATTAGGATTAGCCCGAGGATGGGCACAAAGGAGACATGTGGTGATAAAGACGCGTGTCATGCCATGTTTTTGTTTCAAGTGTGCAATAATATTTTGATAGATCTGGACATAATTTTATCTAGGGAGGGGTTCTGGGGTACAATTTCTTAATTTTTTGTTGGAAAATATACAGAAAAATGTCATCACTGAACAACTTTTTCATTGTTCTGACATATTCCCCCCCCCTTCCCCTATACTTAATGTGGCAAATTATCCAAGCTAAAACAAGCTCCAACAAATGTTGCCTCATCAAATAACATGGAACAGCTTCTATATCACATTATACTTTCTGGTTGCAACCTGCTTTATGTACCTTTTTTTTTCCCTTCATCCACTCTGAACTCAAAGTTCCTCATTCCTGACACGAAACTTCACATAATATTCATTTTTTTCCTTCACTCCTTGGCAGCCATTCTGAAACTACCTTCCACTGTTCACTGGATAATTTTCTGCAAATCTGCTGCTCAGACTTCAGGCAGTGGTTAATGATGGTCTGCTCAGACTTCAGGGAGTGGCTAATGATGGTCTGCTCAGACTTCAGGGAGTGGTTAATGATGGTCTGCTCAGACTTCAGGCAGTGGTTAATGATGGTCTGCTCAAATATTCAGATTTGAGACAAGAAATGAGCTTATCAGGAAAATGCACTACCATTCTGGTGACTACCAACCCTTTTTTAAAAAAAAAAAAAAACCCACATCAGGCTATTTATATGACAACTAAGAACAGGTAGAATCAGCTTTTAAAAAAAAAAAGAAAACACCCACATCAGGCTATTTATATGACAACTAAGAACAGGTAGAATCAGCTTTTGGCCTGTTCTGATTCGCAGCAGCCGGCATTACTCTAACACAGCTGGCAAGGAAAAGCTGAATATTTACCTTCATAAGGGAGTGAAGATGCTTGCCCAATGAGGCATTCAGCGACAAATAGCTGACGTCACAGCATCAGGGTTAGTGAACCATAGCTGACCAAGACTGTCCCACCTCTCCATGGTGCCCCCAGTAACATGCCTAGGCTGGTTAATGAGGCAGGGATCACCAAAGTCCCCATGGTGGTGGAGTCTGCTAAAGAAGCACTTCACACCCCCTGCTTTTTATCTGCACTCCAGGACTGATAAAAAAGCTGACATAACTCGTTCCCAGCTGATACGATGCTGTGCTTCAACACCTCCACAGCATCAGCTGCAAAGAACAACAGCTCACAGTTACAGGGAGTTCGGTGCAAGTACAAGTACCTTCATAAATACTAATTCCTGAAGCTTTCTCTCTCTCACTCTGAAAGCCTCCTGTCAATAGGCATAGGATATCATGTCCTTCTATAACCCTCAATCCCTCATGCATCTCAACAGACTTGTCAATGAGCATCTCCCGTGCCAGGATGCCAAACCATCAAACATCTTTTCTCTCTGTCTGCCTCTGTCTCTTCTACCACTGATCTTCCCTGTTGCCATTAGGTGCTCTAGCCCACCTGTCCTCCGAACATGCTCCACAAATGTGGATTGTCATTTTCTGATCTTTGTTATAATTTTCCTTATTTCTTACATCTCTTTCAGAACTTCCTCACTCAATTTTCTTGCTGTCCACGATTCTTCAAAAGAATGTTCTTATGGAAGAGTGATGAAGTATCATGGACAGCAACTTGCTATAAAGATCAATATCTACCTTTATAAATATTAATCCCTGATAATAACATATTTACTTTCATGAATATTAATCACTGACACTTGCTATAATGATGAATAGCTACCTTCAAGAATATCAACCCCTGACACTTGCTGTCTCCTTGCTTCTTGTAAACATTGAGGTGAGAATCTCTGTGTAGCTCCAGGAAGGATTTGTTCCAGCCACCATTTAAGAAGCTCCCTGAATCAAGTGAAAGGTCATAAATGTTACTATAGGAAGTTAGAATCATTTGGTAATTTGTGTTTCACAATTTGCTCTGACCCATTATAAATGACAGGAAAAGAAACAAAAATATAAGTTATGAAAGCATCATTTAACTACAAAATTTATCTCATCATGTAACTTTCAAACTGCTTATTTTGTTTTGTAATAATTTTCCTTGATCACTTGAAAAACAACAACCTGGGTTGTAGGGAAAAAAAAAAACTGGACCTCACCTGGTGAAACTAATATACATTATCTTACATCCTGCATCCTTCCCATGCCATTAAACATCACATAGGGCTCGCATGGTAGTTTGCAAAGATTTCCTGTTTTCGGCGAGCTTTTCAACCTCATCAAGGGATTTTATGCCTACTAATTTGGCCTCTCTTAACAATGTTTCATGTGGTCAACTTCTTTTTCTTCCTTAATATACATACACTTTTTAGAATTTCTAGAGTAATCTACTAACTTCATGACTCTTCCACCTATCTACGTCAGCAAGTAGTAACCAATTAAGCAATCACTGTCATGTATACTTTGTGACATTCTGTTGAGAACATGGATGTTTATATCTGTTACTGGAGTTGTGGAAGTATGAATGGACTTGCCATATGGCAGGGCAGACCTGCCAGCGGTAAAAAAATTAACAAGGAAAACTACACATTCATTTAAACAGCCAATATGAAGAACAACCGGTGGCTCGGGCATTTAGAGAGAAAGGAGGAGGATCTTGTCTTATCTTCCTGTAACTGCGAGCTGGTGTTCTTTAAAGACAAAGCTATATAGGTCTTGGGGCACAACATCATATCGACTTCAAGCGGGTTACGGCAGCTATTTTTTCAGACCCGGAGTGCAGCTATAAAATAGGGGGTGTGCGATACTTCTTTAGTAGACTCCACCACCATGGGGACTATGGCGATCCCTGCCTTGTTAGCCAGGCTATGCCTGTTATTGAGGGTACCACGGAAAGGTGGGATAGGGTCTTGGTCAGCTATGGCTCGCTAACCCTGACGCTAACATTTCGGTTATGGGTCGCTGACTGCCTACTTGGACGTCGTCTTGATGGAGGATAGATATACAAAGACAGACGGAAAGTAGACCTAGATAACAATGGCGCTCTTGGAACTGACAACCAGCAAGAAAAGATCAAGAACAGGGGAACGGATGTATTGTCTGCAGCAGCCAGCTTCGATGGCTCGGGAAGCTACTGAACTCAGCAGCTGCTCGGAGAAGATTTACAGTTTAAGAGTTGGAAGAAAGACTGCACAAGATGTTTCTAACAATATATACCTTCTTTCTCGTTAAGATTTCTTGAAAATAGCAAGTCTCCTTCTTGTGAGAATCGCTTTGTTTATATTCAGCAAAATTTGGTGTAGATCGCTTGTGGATCGTCGCGTCAGTTCGTACTGACAAGCATCATCCAGCCTCCGTAATATTATAGTCTCTCTACATGCAGGAAGATTTTTAAAAATTTTTTTACCCCTTTATTTCCAGAAATCTTTTAAGTGTCATTCAAATGAACATGTACATATTTATATACATGCATAGTTGCATAATAAAGGATGTTTTGAAACTAAAACATATAAGCTTGTGATGAAATGAGATGTATGCTAATGAGATAGTTTTGATGGGAGTGTAGATGAAAAACAAATGACATCAATGTTTCAAATGTTTGTTCAAAGATTTAGCTAATATTCTGGACTCAGTCTGCCCGACGGCCATCGTCACTCCTTTCGGAGGTGGGCAGCGTCTGGCGGGAGATCTTAGTATTCTTTTTTTTTTTTATTTATGTTTGTGAAATGAGCACATATATTACACATGCATAGTTACACAATCGTCTAGTATTTGGAAATAAATATATATTTGTAGTAAAAATGAGGTGTATGCTAAAAGAATTACAATTTTGATGGGAGTGTGGATGACAAACAAAATACATAATTTCTCCACGTATGCGTCAGGGAATTAGGTGATCTCCTGGACTCCCACTCCCCGACAGCCTTCGACATTCCTTTCAGGGGTGGGAGATTAAGGGGAAGTTTCATAAAGAGAAATTAGGGGAGAATAGATACAAGTGAGGTAATGTGTTTTTTGTTGAATGTTATGTATGGAGTTCCTAAAAATGTAGTTTCTGATTAGTTTGTTGAATGTTATGTATGGAGTTCCTAAAAATGTATTTTCTGATTAGTTTGTTGAATGTTATGTATGGAGTTCCTAAAAATGTAGTTTCTGATTAGTTTCTTGAATGCTATGTGTGGAGTTTCTAAAAATGTATTTTCTGATTAGTTTGTTGATTTCTTTGAGCACTACTGGCGGTAGCGGGAAGATGTTTGCCGTGTAGATAAGTTCAGGTGAGAAGAAGCTGTTGACTATTACACTCCTACCGAAGATTGTTGTTGTTTTGTATTTGTAAGATTCCAATCTGTTTTTAATATTCTCTGCTGTTTTACAATCACATTTTGTTTGTTTGTGATGGTACTGCTGTGCAGAGTATTCCATATATGTTCATGTGGTTAACGTGTGTTAGGTCAAAAGGGAAATCTAAATTACTGGTCCATTTACCTAAGCCCATGATCTGGGACTTTTTAATGTTTATTCTGGCTCCATTGGCTTCTCCAAATTGTTTAAAGGTGTCTAAAATGTACCAGATTGAGGAGATATTTGCGGGAAAGAAGATAGTGCCGTCCGTGTATGCGATCAGCTTCTTCTCTCCTGCCCCAGGGATGAAAGATCCCTTGATGAGGCTGTCGTGTCTGATCTTTTCCAATAGTGGCTCCAGAGTTAGTGTGTACAGGAGCGGGGGAAGTGGACACCCTTGTCTGACAGATCTTGTTAGATTTATTGGGTCTGTTAGAGTGCAGTTGACCAGGATCTGACTTTGTGATGAGGTGTATATAATTTTAATCCAGTCTCTGAAGTAGCTCCCCACATTGTTACTGTGGAGGGTTTTGTGGAGGAAGGATTGAGACACTCTGTCAAAGGCTTTTTCCTGATCTAAGGACAGGATTGCTGCTTGGCTGTTTTTGCCATGGGCGTACTCTGTGAAATCTCTGAGAAAGTGTATGTGTATGCTAATATTTCTGTTGTTGTTGACGCTGCACTGTTGGTCTTCGTGTATCAATGCGTGCATGAAAGGTTTTAATTTTATTGTTAGTGCTTTAGATAAGATTTTGTAGTCGACATTTAGCAGTGAGATGAGTCTGTAGTTTGTTATCCGAGCTTTGTCAGATTCACTTTTTGGCAGGAGGGTTATGTATGAAAGGTTGAGACTAGAAGGAAGTTCTTTTCTATCAAAGGCTTCCTCGAGAACTTTAAGTACTAACGGTCCCAATAGTGGGAAGAATTTCTGGAAGAACTCGGCGTTAAGTCCATCCGGCCCTGGGGATTTCTTTTTTTTTGGAAGGTGCTTAGTGCATCTTCTAAGTTCCCTAGTGTTAGTGGTTGGTCTAGGATTTGTTTGTCGTCTTAGTGCATCTTCTAAGTTCCCTAGTGTTAGTGGTTGGTCTAGGATTTGTTTGTCATCCTCAGACAGATGTTTAGTGTAGTGTAGGAATTTATCTTGTGTTGATGTTGAGTTGTCTTCACATGTGTACAGCTCGCTGTAGAATTTGTGGAAGGCCTCACATATTTTACTGTTCTCTGTGTGTTCTTGTCCCTGACTGCCAATAATTTTGTGTATTTGCTTACTGCGTTGTATATTCTGTTCTACTGCTAAATAATGTCTACTTGGGGTTTCCTGTGTTACGGATTGTAGTTTTGCTCTGAGCATTGCGGCCTTGGTACTTGTGTTGATCTAGTTGTTCTTTCAGCTCATGGATTTGTGGGGCGTTGGTGTCTAACTGCTTTGTTAGTCTAATAACCTCTTCCAGTATGGCTTCTCGTTTCCTTGACTCTCTGTGTATGTATGTAGCTAGTGTCTGTGTCCTTTCTCTTATTGTGTTTTTCAGTAGGATCCAATATTCCGCCAGATCTTTGTCTGGGGCATCTCGGACATAGTCTTCCATAATCTGTGATATGTGGGTTACGTATTGCTGGTTGTTCAGTAAGTTATTGTTAAATTTCCAATGGGGGGATCTTCTAGTGTTTATGTCGGCAGTGGTGGATGTGGTCACTTCTGTGAGTACTGCTTTGTGGTCTGTAAACTTTAGCGTGCTGTCAATATGCTTTGTTTTGTTAATTACGTAAGTTCTGGATGTGTATATTCTATCTAACCTGGCTGAACGTCTGAAATTTGGATTTGTTTTATCTTCATGTGTGTACTTTTTGTCATCAGGTGTTAAGTGTCTGTATGTGTCCAGCAGGTCGTGTTCTTATGTGATACTCTCTAGAATAAGGAGTTGTGATGGTTTATCTGGGTTTGTTTTCTGTGTTTGCAATGTCAGTCTTTCTCCAAATAAGTCTAGGTTGGATAGTACACGACTGAAGTCTCCTGCCATTACTATATTACTGTCCCTGTAAATGTGGGACGGCGTCTGTGCAAAATCTTCGTAAAATTTTGGTTGGAGTTTTCATGGTCGGAGCATAGACACTGATTAATGTATCTCTTGTGTGTTGTTTTTGTGTTTTATCTGTACGATAGCTAGCCTGCCGTGACTGTCCGTGTTGCGGTGTACTATGTCCCAGTCGTGTGATATCTGTAGCATAGCGACTCCTGTGTGAGTTGTTCCTAAACTAAAGCATGCGTGTTTTAAGCCTAATTTTGTTGTTATCTGTTTGGCTTGGTGGTTTGTTTGAATGTGTGTTTCTTGTAGAAAGGTAAAATCAGGTCTGTACTTGTGTATGCCGGCTAGCATAGTGGTTAGAGCACTCGTCTAGCAACCAAATGGTCGAGGGTTCGAATCCCCAGCTGAGCTGGATTTTTTTTTCCGACCAATACGGCCCGGAGGTCGACCCAGCCTCGTAAAATGGGTACCAGAGAAAATCTGGGAAGTAAAGGCAGCGAGGAAAGGAACTGGTCACCCTACTTCATACGCTGATGACCCAGCATAATGAGGTCTCTAACGCTTCACCCCCTACGGCATTTGCTATGGGACTATCTTTACTTTTTACTTACTTGTGTATGCTAGAGACTATGCTATCTAATATTTTTATTTTATTTTTAGTAATTTTTTTTTTAGTGTATGTTGTGAAATGAGCACATATATTACACATGCATAGTTACACAATCATCGAGTATTTGGAAATATATATATTTGTAGTGAAAATGAGGTGTATGCTAATGGAATTACAATTTTGGTGGGAGTGTGGATGACAAACAAAATACATCATTTCTCCAAGCATGGGTCAGGGAATTAGGTGACCTCCAGGACTCCGACTGCCTGGCGGCCTTCGATGCTCCTTTCAGGGGCGGGAGTCGTGTGGTGTGAGATTAAGAGGAAGTTACATAAAGAGAAATTAGGGGAGAATAGATACAAGTGAGGTAATGTTTTCCCATCTTACTTAGACAAGGAAAAAAAAGTGAGTTTGAACATTCTCGAGAGGATTAGGATTAGCCCGAGGATGGGCACAAAGGAGACATGTGGTGATAAAGATGCGTGTCATGCTATGTTTTTGTTTCAAGTGTGCAATAATATTTTGATAGATCTGGACATAATTTTATCTAGGGAGAGGTTCTGGGGTACAATTTCTTAATTTTTTGTTGGAAAATATACAGAAAAATGTCATCACTGAACAACTTTTTCATTGTTCTGACATATTCCCCCCCCCCTTTCCCCTATTTTTAGGTGACCTCTAGGTCACTGGCAATTTATCCAAGCTAAAACAGCTCCAACAAATGTTGCCTCATCAAATAACATGGAACAGCTTCTATATCACATTTCTGGTTGCAACCTGCTTTATGTACCTTTTTTTTTCCCTTCATCCACTCTGGACTCAAAGTTCCTTACCTGACACGAAACTTCACATAATATTCATTTTTTTCCTTCACTCCTTGGCAGCCATTCTGAAAACTACCTTCCACTGTTCATGGATAATTTTCTGCAAATCTGCTGCTCAGACTTCAGGCAGTGGTTAATGATGGTCTGCTCAAATATTCAGATTTGAGCCAAGAAATGAGCTTATCAGGAAAATGCACTACCATTCTGGTGACTACCAACAACCCTTTTTAAAAAAAAAAAAAAACCCACATCAGGCTATTTATATGACAACTAAGAACAGGTAGAATCAGCTTTTTAAAAAAAAAGAAAACACCCACATCAGGCTATTTTAGGACAACTAAGAACAGGTAGAATCAGCTTTTGGCCTGTTCTGATTCACAGCAGCCGGCATCACTCTAACACAGCTGGCAAGGAAAAGCTGAATATTTACCTTCATAAGGGGGTGAAGATGCTTGCCCGATGAGGCATTCAGCGACAAACAGCTGACGTCACAGCGTCAGGGTTAGTGAACCATAGCTGACCAAGACTCTGTCCCACCTCTCCATGGTGCCCCCAGTAACATGCCTAGGCTGGTTAATGAGGCAGGGATTGCCAAAGTCCCCATGGTGGTGGAGTCTGCTAAAGAAGCATTGCACACCCCCTGCTTTTATCTGCACTCCAGGACTGATAAAAAAGCTGACATAACTCGCTCCCAGCTGATACGATGCTGTGCTTCAACACCTCCACAGCATCAGCTGCAAAGAACAACAGCTCACAGTTACAGGCAGTTCGGTGCAAGTACAAGTACCTTCATAAATACTAATTCCTGAAGCTTTCTCTCTCTCACTTTGAAAGCCTCCTGCTACAGGCATAGGATATCATGTCTATAACCTCAATCCCTCGTGCATCTCAACAGGCTTGTCAATGAGCATCTCCCGTGCCAGGATGCCATACCATCAAACATCTTTTCTCTCTGTCTGCCTCTGTCTCTTCTACCACTGATCTTCCCTGTTGCCATTAGGTGCTCTAACCCACCTCTCCTCCGAACATGCTCCACAAATGTTGGATTGTCATTTTCTGATCTTTCTTATAATTTTCCTTATTTCTTACATCTCTTTCAGAACTTTCTCACTCAATTTTCTTGCTGTCCATGATTCTTCAAAAGAATTTTCTTATGGAAGAGTGATGAAGTATCATGGACAGCAACCTGCTATAAAGATGAATATCTACCTTTATAAATATTAATCCCTGATAATAACAAATATTTACTTTCATGAATATTAATCACTGACACTTGCTATAATGATGAATAGCTACCTTCAAGAATATCAACCCCTGACACTTGCTGTCTCATTGCTTCTTGTAAACATTGAGGTGAGAATCTCTGTGTAGCTCCAGGAAGGATTTGTTCCAGCCACCATTTAAGAAGCTCCCTGAATCAAGTGAAAGGTCATAAATGTTACTATAGGAAGTTAGAATCACTTGGTAATTTGTGTTTCACAATTTGCTCTGACCCATTATAAATGACAGGAAAAGAAACAAAAAATAAGTTATGAAAGCATCATTTAACTACAAAATTTATCTCATCATGTAACTTTCAAACTGCTTATTTTGTTTTGTAATAATTTTCCTTGATCACTTGAAAAACAACAACCTGGGTTGTAGGGAAAAAAAAAAAACTAGACCTCACCTGGTGAAACTAATATACATTATCTTACATCCTGCATCCTTCCCATGCCATTAAACATCACATAGGGCTCGCATGGTAGTTTGCAAAGATTTCCTGTTTTCGGCGAGCTTTTCAGCCTCATCAAGGGATTTTATGCCTACTAATTTGGCCTCTCTTAACAATGTTTCATGTGGTCAACTTCTTTTTCTACCTTAATATACATACACTTTTTAGAATTTCTAGAGTAATCTACTAACTTCATGACTCTTCCACCTATCTACGTCAGCAAGTAGTAACCAATTAAGCATTCACTGTCATGTATACTTTGTGACATTCTGTTGAGAACATGGATGTTTATATCTGTTACTGGAGTTGTGGAAGTATGAATGGACTTGCCATATGGCAGGGCAGACCTGCCAGCGGTCAGAATATCATCATCACTATCTGCATTTTCATCCAATTCATCAGTAAAACCTCATGTCAGGTAATACGCAGGACTGGCTTGACTTCTGTGTCAGTGTGTTGCCAACTTTAGGTTGGAAAGAGCCTGGAAGTGAAGCTGGACACAGTGAATAACTAATTCGGTGACACTCAGAGAACACGGCTTCAAGATAATGTACAAATCAGAGTCATCTTGCGCATCAAGGCACAACACCGGCTTAACGAATGCCCCAATAACTCAGACAAAGATGGTGGTCACCATACGTCTTCAGTCTGCGTCAGTGATGATGTTCAAAACCTCCACTGACACAGAAAAACCCATCAAAACTGTATGGTGATTTTCAGTTAAGTTTAAATGTACAGACGGGCAGACAGACGATAATCTGATCTTCTCACGACCACAACTTTTTTCCCCACGAAAAATTTCATTCTATTTACTCTTCTGATAGCAGAATCTAGAACCTTCAACTCATCGCGTTTTGTTCAAAACTTACATCTATATCACTCATTTCTCTAAATCTTGCTGTTATTACAAACCTTGAAGCTTACAGGTTGATTATATCATCATATCATGCAAAAGAACACATCAGAAGTTGTGAAAAAAATATTGTTTACAATTCCGTTAAGAATGCATGATGTTTTGTTCAGCCACTGACGTCTGCGTCATCGAACACAAGAAGGATGCTAACTCTGATTGTGCCCAACCCACCGAATAAATTTAGTTAAGTCAATGGAGTAACAAATTACAATGAATTTGTAGCATACTTTGATTAGGTCGGCCAGAAGAGACTCCCAGACGTACAGCAGAGAAAATGCTGATAAACAAAGGGCTAATAGACATGAGGACAGCCAAAGGAACTGAAAAAAAAAAATCTCTGGTTACCGGTAGCCCCTTGCTTATGTCAGCTTCTCAGCGGACATGAGAGAGACACACACACATACACAGAGAGAGAGTGAGAGAGAGAATACAGTTTCTTAGAAGACTGTCATTAGTTCCTTAGACAGTTACGAGGCCAACGAGAAAAGAAGTTTATTTAAAACTGCAAGGAAAAAATAAGCATTCATTGGACATGTACTCTGGTCTGTAAAACATCGACAGTAAATATAACGAGAAGAGAGAAGATCACGTTTGCGATTTAAAAAAGCCACCACCTGTGATAATGGCAAATGTTTACAAACGAAATTTTGGGGAAAGCACGGCCGTAATGGGTGAGTAAGCTGTGAAGATGCTAAGTTTAGATGAATGGAATAAGATTATGGCAAGAAGTACAAGAAGATTAGATTTTTAACTCTTTCATTACCAGAGCTAAAACGCGGCCCGGTCCTGTTTGTACCGACGCGGACGTTACATGGCCGAGCAGGTGTCTTCATATCTAGGGGTCCCTTCATAAAATTCATTGAAACAGACTCCTTCACCGCCACGTGTGTATCTCATACTATAATAAGTGGGAATGAAAGAAGATTCCATAAATGAAGTTATTATCATTTAAAAAAAACAAAGAATAGAAAAAAACAACTGGTATGAAAAGATGGAACGATTTTTGGGCGCTAAAAATATTTCTTTTAAGGCTGGCCACTAAAATCAAAGTTGTACATACCTTAAATGTGACAGAATCCAATGCAAAATATGTAGGTCAATACAGAAGCATCGATATCTGGGGATGCTTTTGATATCCAATAAATCAACAGGTTTACAGATGTGAGAAATACATTTAGTATGATAGGTCTAGTCGATCAGTATGACCATTATACCAACCGATCTCGAAAAAAACTTGAAAATTACACTAGTCCATCCATTTCTAGATTCCCTCGCCATCCGGAGTGACAGGATGCTAAAGCCTAGCTTAACTTTGTATTCAGAAGAGTTCTGGTTGGTTAAATGAAAAGTTACATCGAGTTTTAATGAGATACAATTTTCATGGGAGTGTAGATTTTTTTTTAAAATGACATCAGTGTTTCAATGTTTGTTCAAAGATTTATCTGATATTCTGGACTCAGTCTTGCCCGACGGCCATCGTCACTCCTTTCGGAGGTGGGCAGCGTCTGGCGGGAGATTAAAGGGAAATACTGATATTTTTTAATGTATGATTGTTATAACAGTATATTGGAAAATGTACTGTTACGATGGTTGGATTTTACATAAAATGGATATAATACGGGGTATTTTAATATTTGGACCACCTGTTTTAAAACCTTGGTTTTTGTTGTGTGGGAGTTTAGGTGAAAGGTCAGGGTGGGACGTTGGGTTCCACGGGATTTTTATGAACTTAGCCTTGACAGATTAGTAGTAGAATTTACCATAGAATTTACGGAATGTCCAGTGAGTGTTCGTGGGAAGGTCGTAAACAGGTAGAATCACGGGCTGAGTGATTCTCGGGGTAGAAACTTCCGGAAGATTTAGGGGAATAGTTAAGACATATCTAAGGAGTGAGAGGAGGAGATTTAGGGGAATAGTTAAGACATATCTAAGGAGTGAGAGGAGGAGATTTAGGGGAATAGTTAAGACATATCTAAGGAGTGAGAGGAGGAGATTTAGGGGAATAGTTAGGACATATTTAAGGAGTAATAGGAGGAGATTTGGAGAGATGATTTTATGATTATTATCATAGATTGAGAGAGAGAGAGAGACAGAGGATGAATTATGAGGTTTGATTAGTAGCTTGAGATTAATTATGATTGAAAATTCATTGTAGAGGTTGACTGAGTAGGATGTTCCAGATAGGATGCGAAGTTGTATATAAGGATCCATGGAATTTTCAGTGTGTTAATAAATGGACTCTTATTCCATCATGTTGAATGCCTGTTTTTCTTAGCTGAGAGTAGCAGTGTGTTGCACACTCCCTCCTTACATGGCGAACTAGTTCTCGTCTGGAGGAGTTTGATTGTTCATCTTTTTACTCAGTTTATTTGCTACATCCTCATTTATTCACAACTCATTTTTCCCATAATAAATATGTGTAATTGCTATATCAATTTGAGTGTTGGTGGTTCTCAAACTGTTGAGATGTGTTCGTTCTTAGAAATTCCTCAGATTTAATCAGTAGATAAAGTAAGAAAAGAAAGTAGTACAGTTGATCACTTGGGTGGCGGCTTTACCAATTGTGAAGTACTTAAATTGCCTGTTGTAACTAGCAGACAGATGCACAGCACATAATGTTTGGTGCAGTACGGCTAGATTGTGAAATTACACATGCATAGTATACAATCTTCAGTCTGTGTCAGTGTTGTTCAAAACCTCCACTGACACAGAAAAACCCATCAAAACTGTATGGTGATTTTCAGTTAAGTTTAAACGTACAGACGGGCAGACAGACGATAATCTGATCTTCTCACGACCACAACCAGAACTTTTTTCCCCATGAAAAATTTCATTCTATTTACTCTTCTGGTAGCAGAATCTAGAACCTTCAACTCATCGCGTTTTGTTCAAAACTTACATCTATATCACTCATTTCTCTAAATCTTGCTGTTATTTACAAACCTTGAAGCTTACAGGTTGATTATATCATCAATATCATGCAAAAGAACACATCAGAAGTTGTGAAAAAAATATTGTTTACAATTCCGTTAAGAATACACGATGTTTTGTTCAGCCATTGACGTCTGCGTCATCGAACACAAGAAGGGATGCTAACTCTGTGCCCAACCCACTGAAAAAATTTAGTTATGTCAATGGAGTAACAAATTACAATGAATTTGTACCATACTTTGATTAGGGTCGGCCAGAAGAGACTCGCAGACGTACAGCAGAGAAAATGCTGATAAACAAAGGGCTAATAGACATGAGAGACAGCCAAAGGAACTGAAAAAAAAAAATCTCTTGTTACCGGTATCCCCTTGCTTATGTCAGCTTCTGAGCGGACATGAGAGACAGACACACACATACACAGAGAGAGAGTGAGAGAGAGAATACAGTTTCTTAGAAGACTGTCGTTAGTTCCTGAGACAGTTACGAGGCCAACGAGAAAAGAAGTTTATTTAAAACTGCAAGGAAAAAAATAAGCATTCATTGGACATGTACTCTGGTCTGTAAAACATCGACAGTAAATATAAACGAGAGGAGAGAAGATCACGTTTGCGATTTTTTAAAAAAAGCCACCACCTGTGATAATGGCAAATGTTTACAAACGAAATTTTGGGGGAAAGCACGGCCGTAATGGGTGAGTAAGCTGTGAAGATGCTAAGTTTAGATGAATGGAATAAGATTATGGCAAGAAGTACAAGAAGATTAGATTTTTAACTCTTTCATTACCAGAGCTAAAACGCGGCCCGGTCCTGTTTGTACCGACGCGGACGTTACATGGCCGAGCGGGTGTCTTCATATCTAGGGGTCCCTTCATAAAATTCACTGAAACAGACTCCTTCATCACCACGTGTGTATCTCATACTAAAATAAGTGGGAATGAAAGAAGATTCCATAAATGAAGTTATTTATCATTTTAAAAAAAACAAAGAATAGAAAAAAACAACTGGTATGAAAAGATGGAACGATTTTTGGGCGCTAAAAATATTTCTTTTAAGGCTGGCCACTAAAATCAAAGTTGTACATACCTTAAATGTGACAGAATCCAATGCAAAATATGTAGGTCAATACAGAAGCATCGATATCTGGGGATGCTTTTGATATCCAATAAATCTAACAGGTTTACAGATGTGAGAAATACATTTAGTATGATAGGTCTAGGCGATCAGTATGACCATTATACCAACCGATCTCGAAAAAAACTTGAAAATTACACTGGTCCATCCATTTCTAGATTCCCTCGCCATCCGGAGTGACAGGATGCTAAAGCCTAGCTTAACTTTGTATTCAGAAGAGTTCTGGTTGGTTAAATGAAAAGTTACATCGAGTTTTAATGAGATACAATTTTCATGGGAGTGTAGATTTTTTTTTAAAATGACATCAGTGTTTCAAATGTTTGTTCAAAGATTTATCTGATATTCTGGACTCAGTCTTGCCCGACGGCCATCGTCACTCCTTTCGGAGGTGGGCAGCGTCTGGCGGGAGATTAAAGGGAAATACTGATATTTTTTTAATGTATGATTGTTATAACAGTATATTGGAAAATGTACTGTTACGATGGTTGGATTTTACATAAAATGGATATAATACGGGGTATTTTAATATTTGGACCACCTGTTTTAAAACCTTGGTATTTTTGTTGTGTGGGAGTTTAGGTGAAAGGTCAGGGTG